>CM033272.1:12981145-13581145 GCA_019343175.1 Oedothorax gibbosus
ACAATTTGTTAATTAAATAATAAAAATTTTTACATTTTTTTTACAAACTTTATTATTTTTCGAAAAAATTTTTTAAACGAAAGCAGGAAATAAAATCCCCAACAAAAAAAAAAAGGGGGAAAATTTTGAATCAAATTACGGGGGGGAAAAAAAATAAAGGTTTCCCCCAAAAGGGAGTCGGCACTTAATGATTTGAATTTTTGAAACATCCTAATTATTTTGGTTTTTCCCCAGAATTAGATTTTTCCCCGAAATTAAGATAATCAAAAAAAATTTAAAAAAATTTTTCGTATAAAAAGAAAAACCCTCTCCTATACGCTTGTGAGCCTTTTCCCCCCTTCTGAGTGGTGGGGGAAAAAGGTTTAAAACGAAAGAAGTTTAAAAAAACAACAATAAAAATTTTGTTTTTGATGACGATGGTAAAAAGGGGTTTTTGCTAGAAAAAAGACCGCGGGTTTTATTCGCCCCGGTGCTCCACTTCCTTCATTTCAAGGCAACCCTTTATCAGCGATGTCGCTTGGGGTCTATTATTGGGAAAAGAATCACCTGACGGAAAAGACGTAAAACCCCTTTGGCTCCCCCGCAATGAGAGGTTCGCTTTGGGCAATTTTGTATCAAAAGTCAAGTACAAACAAGGTTTAATTCCAATACAACCCCAAAAAAATCTGCCCTTTTTTTCAGTGTTTTTCCACTATAAACACCAAAATTTTTTAATTAACATTTTTTTCCCCTGTTTTTTTTTTGAAAAAAAAACTAAAAAAAAAAACACAAGTTTGTTTTTCCCCTTTAAAAAAAAAATTTGAAATAGTCTTTTAATTTTTCATTTTTTTTCCAAAAAAAAAAGTAAGTAAAATTAAGAGCTTAGTGAAAAAAGGTAAGTAACAAAAAGGTGAAAATGAGCCTAAACTTATATTTTAAAGTATTAAATAACAGAAAAGTAGGTATTTTGTTTTTTTAGAACTTTTTTTTTTAATTTCCGAAAAAAAAAAAAAAAAAGGGGGTTAAAAAAAAATCCGGCGATACTTTTCGCGGTTTTGGGGGACAAAATTTCGCGGCCGAAAATCGCGGGACAAAATATTTTGGCCGCGGGGAAAATAATATTGCGGGGACAAAATACGCGTAAGAAAAATTGAGTGGTTTTAAGGTTTTTTATGGTTTGGGAAAAGTGGGAGGGATTTGGGGAGGGAAAAAAAGGTTTTATTAAAATACTTACATCCCCAGAAATTTTGGGGGTTGAATTGGGGTTTCCCCTTATTGGGGGACAAAAATTTTTATAAAAATGTTTTTAAAAGTCATGCATTTTTGTATAACCATTTAGTCACGAGGTTTTTAAGGGGGTTAAAAGGTTTTTTTATATTTAAATTTTTGATTTTTAAAACCCCCAAATTTAAATTTTTGGCCCAAAATATGGGGGCCCGACTAAAGTGGGGAAAATTTAAAATTAAAATTTTAAAAATTTATGAGGGGGAAAAATTGTATAGTGCTTTGTACAAACGGCGTATATAAAAAATTTTAAAATTTAAATTTTTTTATGGTAGGGTTTTTTTTGGTATGGTGGGGTTATGGTGTGGTATTTTATGGTTTGTTTGATACGATTTTGGGGGTCTGTATGCAAGTTTTTTTTTAAAATTTATGGATATTATATTTTAAGATTGAAAAATTTTTTTTAAATTTTTTTATAATTAAAAATTTTTTTAAATTTTTTTTTAAAATTTGGGTTTAAAAAAGAGATGTTAAATCCCCTCTTATTTTAAAATTCGTGAAACCTTTTTAAAAAAAATTTTTGAGGTTGTCTTTTTGTGGGGCCCCTTTTTTCTTGCAACGAAAAACCCAAATTTGTTTTAAAAATGGAAATTTTCTAATCTTTTTTGGAGGGGAAATTTTAAGGTTGTTTCTGTGTATTTAAATTTGAATTTTTTTTTTCAATTAATTTATTTTTTAAAAATTGGGGCAAAATATTTAAAAATTTTTTAATTGGTAGAAAAAATTTTTATGCGACTTAAGTGATGTTAAAACTTTTAAAATTTAATTTTCTTTTTTTCACTTTTTTAAATTTAAAATTTTTATATGGAAATTTTATAATTGGTTTTTAAATTTAAATGTTCTTCATTTTAAGTTCTATAAATTTTAAAATTAAAAAGGGAAAAAATTAAAAAACCAAAATTTTTTTTTCCCCTTAAAATTTCAGCATTAAAGTTTACATTTTTTTAAGGGGTTTCCCAAAAAGGGGGTTTTCTAAGGGTTTTCAATAGTGCATAATTTTCCAAAGTAAAAATAACTTTCCTTAAAAATTTTTTTAAAAAAAAGCCAATGGTTTAAGTAGCTCAAAAATTAATTAAAATTTTTTTATGTTTTAAATTTTTTATAACAGAATTACCCCCCTCGCAACGTCCTCGAAAATTTTTGGGGGCCTCATTTTAAAACTATGGAAGAAAAATATAGATACACGGGAAGGAAAACCCGGGGGGGGGGGGGCTTGGTTTTAAAAGGGGAAAACCCCCCTGCCCTTTTTTTACAAAAAAAACTTCTTTTTCCCCCCTTCCCTTTCTAAAAACTCTGAGACCATGAATGGACCTGAGAATGGATTTTTGTTCTTTGTGTTGAGCACTCAAAATTTTTGTACCGCCTGGAAAATTTTTTGGGGGTTCCTTTTTCCCCTTTGACACGTGGACATATTTAAAAGCGGGCTTTTTTTTATTGAAAGGGTTTTTTTCCTGGCACCCCCAAAAATTTGGTTTAAAAAATAAAAATTTTTTTCCCTTTTTAAAAAATTTTTTTTATCATTTTATGGCCAAAAAAATTTAAAAAGTTTTTTTGTTTTTTTAAAAAAAATTTAAACCTTGATAAAATTTATTTTAAAAATTTTGGGGTTGCCCCCTTTCTTTAAAAGGTCTTTTTTTCCCCCCCCAAAAATACAAAATTGAAAACCCCTATGGACATTTAAAACAATATGAAAAAAAATTTTATCTTTAAAAGTTAAATTTTTAATCGAGAGATAGTGCTACATGTCCGTGAAGAAAAGCAGTTAAAAAAATATTAAAAAATTTTAGGCTAAGTAAAAAAGAGCGTTGTTCACCCTTTCGAAGGTTAATTAGTATTTTTGTGGTGTGCTGATCTTAATTATAGGAAAGTTTATATTCATATGATATATTGGATAATTGTTTTTAAAAAATTGAAAAGCGGAGTGTTTTAGAAAGCTTATAAAACATATTTTTTGATTGATATTGCTATATTGCTTTACGTTTTATTTGTTAATTTATCTAAACATTTAGTGAAACTAAGCCTGATTCGCCAATATGGACTTTCTTTTGTGCAATTACGGACATCTAATGAGTCTTCAGATTCACAAAATTTGTAACATATCTGTTAATGAGATTTTATTTAGCTAATTAATAATAAATTATGTTCAAATTAGTGATATTTCTGCTGTTTGAAGGTTTTTTAAGAGCCACACCCGAAAATGGACCCCTCTCCCTTCTAAAGTGTACGTTTTGACGGTATTTACCCTGCCCCCCACTCGCAATACTGATATTTCTTTTATCCCCTCGACTTCTAAAATCCTCTCAAGTGTGGCTCTTTCTCCAGTAGTAGTTCCATAAGGACCACCTGTCTCTAATATGGACATGCATGTCCATAATAGGGATAGGTAGTTCCTTTTATGGACACTTGGTACTTTTTTGTTTTTTATTATAAAATTAAACCATATTAATTACAAAGTCAATTTTATTTATGGTATTCCACAATCCAGAGATTGTGGTCCCAAATTGTTTAAGTACTGTGACGTGTATAAGATGGGAGAAAAAAATGTATTTATTTTTGGGGTGTCCTGTCCCATATTGGGTGCCTACAGGTACTATATGTATTTTTTTTTTGGTTAAGATCAGAAATTCGAAATGGTCCAACAAAAGTATCTGGGGACTTGGACCCAACCTGTCATGGTCAGCCCTGACATGGAAGTTTAATGAAAGTACACGTCAATGGAACAAGAAAGCCAAGCCTGATGTCATAATCCATAACAAGAGGATTGTGAGTGTTTTAAAGGCGGTACAGGTGGACATATCGCTTTTTCAAAGCCCAATTGTTGACTAATTTAATTAAATTCTTACTAGTCTATTGATACCATTCGATGTGCAGTTGAAAAGGACTGTTGTTTGCGAATAAATTTGAAATTCACGCAACTTCCCTATTGCCAGAAGGATGGTTTTATAGTTGTTACATTGGGTGTGAAATTATTTTAAATAGTTAGAACGTTTTTGAAGTCCTAAAGATATATTTTGGGAATGTTTGGCTTGAAGGAAAAAATAAAACATATTTTAATTATTTTTTACCATTAAATATTCGAAAGGAGGTGATTATCAAGCGCAATCGAGATCTCTGGTCATCGAGGGATCAACGAGTGAACAAAAAAAAAAACTTTGAAAACCATATATGACCTAAAAATAATTTAAAATAGAATATTTACACAACTTACAATGGGAATCATGTGTGGGAGAATAGAAGAATTCATAAACAGGAATTTTAATAAAAGAAATAGAATGCAATAATGATAATAAAATAAAAGATAAATAGCATTTTTTAAATTTGCTATAGAGTAGGTATTGTACATTATAAACAAATATTCTTATTGTTTATTAAAAATTGAATGATTTATTTATCCTGTAGATATCATTAAGGGATATAACAACAGTTTAACATTCTTGAGGATAACTCGTGTTCTATCTAGCTTCTCAAAATGTCTTTATGACAGGTTCTATTAACTAAAATAAAATAAATGAAATGATTCTGTCTTTCTTATTTGATTGTTCAATTTGCCAGCCATTCCTCAATATTGCTCTTGTCATCTACACCTTAAGGTTTGACCTACGCTACAATGAATGATAACCACAATGAATATGTCGCTACCACTACACTAATAGATCTTTGATATCATACCTTTCGAACAAAAAAAATAAAGAGGCACATAAACGTTTTGTAAAAAGTGACTGTATAAAACTAGTCCTAACTATATGTAACTACTTTTATATAAATTATATCATAAACGAAATACACTTGTACTCGTTTATAACGAGCCAGAAAAGACCGCAACATTTATTAAATCTAAGTGCTTGTAAAAAGACAGTCAGTTTTATTGTAATTGTACGCTTTCATCAACATGAGTGTTCTTTAGCAGCTTTGAACCAGTATAATAAGACAATCAATGGTTTTTGCAGAGGTCGGCATCTTTAGCTCCTCTCTAAACTCCCGGAAAATTTTCACCTCGTCAACGGTTAAAACTATCCACTTCGACATAACCCCATAAAATTTAGCAAACGTTATCAATGAAAACCTCTGACCAGCGCCCCCAATGACCCTGAAGAACCCTTTCCTCACTCTGCTTCTGCAAATAAGCCACCTGTTGAACCGCATATTTGATAATTCTTCCTATTCATAGTATGGCTTGAAAGGAATTTCTAGAAACAAAGGGGGTGAGGACAACTTTTCCAAGAAAAGAGTTAACTTCTAAACCGACTGCATAGTGAAAAAAATTTACAAGATAGAAAAAATATTCCTCGTTAAATCCGAGGCTTGCTCGTAGCAAGCGATTTCCCTTTCATAGACTTAGCATTGGACCAACCTAATATTCTTGCTTTCCTCGGTAAATCCGGGTCCTCGTAAAATCAGGACTCGCTATAAACGAGTTCGACTGTAATTGATTAATCAACTTATTTTTTGTTCTGTAAGTGTTCAGTAAAATAAGTAAATTATTCAGTTGCTACATAAGTTTATATGAATGCAAGTAAACTATTAATATATTTTTTTTAATAATAATGTATGTCTATTTCAACTTCCTCCAACTCCCAAGATCACCTGAAAATTCCTAAACTAATCCTCCTATTTTAAAAAAAAGTCTTTTTTAAAGAACAGTACAGAAAGGTAACGCATCAAACAATGTTTACATTTTCGTTAAATAATTATTAATTTATAAAATTCAGACACTTTTTAGACTACAATTACCCCAACTGAATTCTTAAAATAAATTAATGGGATTTATAAAAATCAAGTTCAAATGTAAAACCTTAACCCTTTAAACCTACCTCGTGACTAAATGGTCATAACAAAAAATGCATAAAAATGCATGACTTTAAATACATTTTTATAAAAATACAGACTCTTATAGGTAAAACCGAACTTCATCACAAATTACTAGACAAGTAAGTAGTGCAATACCATTTTACCATCGAACTCCCTCCCAATGCCAAACACCTTAAAATCCTTTAAATCCACTTTTACTTTACGCGATATTTTGTCCCCGCGATATTTTGGGCACGCGATATTATGGGCACGCGATATTTTGACCCGCGGATATTTTGGGCGCACGATATTTCGGCCGGCGATATTTCGGCCGCGATATTTTGGCCCGCGATATTTCGGCTGCGATATTTTGTCCCATTACCCTTGTGGTTATGTCACAGTGAAAGGGTTAAGGAATAATGATAACTTCTTTGATAATATTGCTGCTAAGATGATAAGATCGCAAAAGGACAGCAAAGGTTGTCGTCAGTTACCACTTGTAATCGATTGTTCCTTATTTTTACAAATCAGTAAGAGATTTAGATTGATTTCCTTAGCATTTAATCAATTCCTTTAATTTTAATTAGTGATTTACAATTTTCCTTTTTAACCTATTCATAATCACGTTCATTTTATAATTTAGTGCAAAATTTTTAATACATTAATTACTTGCATTCTAACATTCACATAATTTCTTTAATAAATATAGCACACCAGTAAATTAGTTGATGTGGGTTATTTAATTAGGTTTATTTAGTAAAAATTCGTTAATTTCGTTTTTTAATTAGTTTTATAATTTTGTACACATTTTTCGGAAAGTTTTTTTTTCGAATAAAGAGATGCCTCAATATAATTAAATACAGAAGGCGATTACATTTTTACACATGAAGGCCAGAATTCTGAAACACAATTGTTTTTTAATTGGTTTGTTTCAGGTGACGTAGTTCTTTCCAGCTTTCATTCCTTTATTTCTTTTGATACTCTAGTTCCCACGCGTCATTGATTCACCCAATCGCGGCTCGAGAAATAATTTATTTTCATTCAGCATTGCAGTTGCCACTGGGTTGTTACAATATACACGTTACGCTGCACTGGGTATTTATAATTTCAAGCGTGTCAAAAGTTTTTCTTAGAAATCGATCTTCCTATATAGTACACACCATAGAATGCGCGAATTATCCTTAAAAGTGACCAATTAATTAAAAACAAAGGCCATTAACAGAAAAAATGCAATTTACATAAACACAATTTGATTAAATAATTTCCTCTAACATTTTCTCATCAAATGCTGTAATAATAACAAAAACCAGAAATGATAATGATAAGTCCTCAAGGTCGAGCTTTTCCAAGAAGTGCGTGGGAACGTATTACGTAAAAGAAGTATTACAAGGTGAATGTATTATGCAATGCATGATCGTTATAAAATTATTTTTCGCCGAATCAATGTATCAATAAAGATAACAATATTTATATTTCAAGCTTTGACAGTGAAGCAAAATGGTGGGTAAAATATCGTGTAAAGAGAATAGGGAAAGAAATTATTCCCTTACAAGAAATATTTTCATTTTCTGGATATGCTTTTTGAAAAACGACATAACAAATATAAACTATGGTATATGAATTTTTTACACATTAGCAGGCTTCTACACTAACATTCCATAACACAACGATCGGATCATATATTTTAAAAATCCAGCAAGATTTTTTTCAGTGTCAGTGGTGGTTATGGAAATGTAAAGCACGTTATATTATCTGTAGAAATAGAGCAGAGTTTCATGAGCCAAACAAAGTATATGAGCCAAATATAGCTATGCTGCTCTACACGTGTCATTATTACGAAATCTTAGAAAAGCAAGTGTGTTTGTGTATCAGTAACTGTTGCTTAGAACCGCTTCCACACATTATTTACACACCATGAGAAAGAAAATACACACGGCCTTTAGTTAGTTCTAATTTAAACTTTTAAAAGCCAAAATTAACCATTTACATTAAATTTTTTTCACATATTTAATTAATAGTTTTATCAGTTTCTAAAGTTGTTTGAACTTCGAAGAATAATGATTATTATTTTGCTGCAAAAATGAAAGCGAAACTTATCATAATATCATTTACCTTTACATTATTTTGAAAAGTAAAAAAACCCGAATTTTATGTTAAAAAGAACGTTCGCTGTCTTTTTCATAATTAACTTTTATTCACCATATTTTTTTCATTTTCATTAACTTTCTTTCGCAAATTCTTTTAATATTATTCATGGTTTGTTAAATTAGTTTGCAATTCGAAGAAAAAATAGTAAAATTGATGCTCTAAAAATAGAAGCGAAACTTAACATATTGTTTATGCAAAGTTATTTCTACATCTTTCTTATTACGTATACAATGTACCATCAAAAGAACTATTGTGGTATATACTATGAAGTCATTCCAAACTTATTTATATAACATAAATATCCATTCTAGAATTTTACTTTCATTTTAAATAAAATTTCTCATGCGTTTGACGAATCGGCAATAGTGGAAAAACTTAATAGTAATGGAATTCCCTTGTTACTTAAATGTACATTAAATTTTTAGTTATTGAAATTTTAAATATACTTTAACTAGCTTTATAAACCCGCCGTTGCACGGGTGTACCCTTACCCAACGCTGCCCGAAGTCCCGACGCTGCGTACGATGTCGCCCTTAAAAGTTGCATTGGGTGCCTACTCAGGTGTCGGCTCGTCACTTGACTGTGGTTCTCATTTAAGATGCCCGTGGCCAATAGCCCTCGTGTATAGTTTTAGTTCGACGATAATTCAAACAAACCCTAACCCATACAACTGGATGGGAATACCATATACCCTACGTTAAATTTACAACGTCGCCAAAAGCCGCCAATGCCAAAATTCAATCGTCCATTATATCATAGCTGTATCAAATTGCCAGTTTCATAAACATAAAGCACATACGTTATACGTAGAGAGAATTGACATTTCTTGGAAGTATTCATTATATCTAGAATAGGTTATCGCCTTTACTGTCATGAGACATTGTAGCAATATCTTCATTTCTTACCATTTGTAAACATCAATTAAATTAAATTCAAAAACAAAAAAAAAATCAAAAGATTTAAATTTAATCAATAAAATAAAATAATGATATTTAAACAACATTCCTGCAAATTAAACTCGCGTGCTCTTACGTGTTAATACTTAATTTTCGTTCACACTGAACGCGCGGAAATGTCTTTTAAATTGAAATAAAAAGTATAAATTCTAATCTTACAATTCTATTTCTATGGAGAAATCGGCTCACGTTTTGCACTCCTACACTCGTTTGAGTTCGAATTTCAAAAAAATAGCTTCTTAAATGACGCCTTCATTCCAAAAATAATATACTCCTAAAATTTGGTAGCTGTACCTCCAGTAGTTTGGGCTGGGCGTTGTTACGTGAGTGAGTGAATCAGTCAGTCAGGACTTTGCCTTTTATATTTATAGATTTAAATTTTTTAATGAAATTTGGGATATAGCCGTGCATAATTGTGACGTATCCCACTTGTTTGTGAGACTTGTGATTTATTCTGTGAAAGTGGGTGACAGACAAATAAACGGACTTGGTTTTTATATAAGCTTCCACTTTTTACGTTATACAGTGTGTAAGCTAAAAGCAGGTAAGGTCATCGATGTCTTGCATGTAAAAAAAACAATACAAGTTGAAGATGGTTATCAACTAAATGGTCTCAACCGTTGGGGAACTTTTTCATTGTTCTAAAGTTTAAAATTAAATGGGAAATTTTTGTCGGGAGATAATGATGAAGAGATTAAGTTTTTATTTAACGATAAATACCATTTAATCACTTATTTAATTACATAACGATAGCCAGCCCTTATAAACATACATCATTGACGCATCTCAATTATGTGGTATCCAGAGAGGAAACGCGTGAATTGGTAGCAAAACAATGAAAATCTGCATATCCCTGTTCCTGACCAGAGAGCAAAAGTAAGTATAATAACACTAACAAACGTTGACTCACAATAACACACACAAGACTTACCGTATTTGTTATGCATAACTGAGCGTGTTTTTTTTCAGACATGGATGCCATTAACAAGGATAAAATTTCTTTTTCCCACACTTCGTTGTACGAACGATTTAGCTTAAGTAATTACGAAAAATCAAGTTTATTCTTCAAAGAAATTAATATTCTATTAGTTAAATAACTTTTGAAGGGTAATGTGCACTAAATGTAAGGGTAAATATCGATACATTTAATTAGCTCGATCTCAGTAGTGATGCTTTTGGAAAAATTAAATATTGTTTTTCTTTGCATAAGTTCTTTATGATATCAAAATGCACGTATAGCATTTTTCTTAACTTTTTTGATGCTAATATATTTTTAGTTCTTGTCAGTAGAAGAATGAACTATAGACTTAACTCATTAAAGAGTTGGAAATTTAAGTTTCATTTCAGTTTGAAATGATTGCGACATTCATTAGTAGAATTTCAAAAAGTTAAGAAAAAAATATTCAATGGTCATTTTTACACAATTCTAAATTTTTTTTTCAAACACCTTCGCGGGCTTTTTGTGAAATATAACTAAATGATTCGAAAGTATTAAATAATTACATAAATTATAATTACATTTAACCATTTAAACGAGATAATACATTGAATCGTGAAGGAGAAAATGAACAATACAAACAGAAGCACCGCATTTCAAGAGATGTATGCAAATCTTTTACTTGGCGCAATTTGTTCAAGATCTACGAAGACAGTATAAACTAAAAAAGATTGAATCGTGGTTTGAAAGTTCAAAACTAGTTTCACACCAATAGAAGTGTGGCTCGAAAGAAAGAATTATCTGAAGACTTAAAATTTAGTTTGTTAAACGCTTAAAAATCGGAATTTCTCAGCGTCATTTCAAACTGATCGATGTCTCAAAAATAAATTTATTTTAATTTATTGTCTAAAAGAATTAAAGATTCTCGAGGGATTATTGCGAATGGCAATGGTGATTTAATTCTAATAAAAATGGCTTCCTATGCTTTTAAAATGAGCATTAAATTTTGCAGTTTTTTAAATAATTGAAGTATGTACTTCGAATTCGAATTCTTTTCTGAAATTTTCAATGTATTCTAATTTCGATGCGCTGAATTTTTTTGACGTATCACACTTGTCCGTAGCATTTGTAGTTTGGCTATGAAAGTGGGTGACAGACGGACGGACGGACTGAACGATTATAATCCCTTCCACTTTTTACGTTATAAACGTAATGTGGAAGCTAAAATAATACTCGTATTCAATATCCAATGATATCATTTACTAAGATTAGATTGGCGGAAAAAAACACTTCCTCCATTTGGAAATATTTTTCATAATTTCTAAGAATCCTTTAGATGATTACTCTAACAGATAAATATTGGTATTTTTCCGAATGTAGTTACATAAGTTTAACTATATATATAATCAAGAATGATATATAATCTTTCATTCAGAAAATAAAAACTAAAACACTTTTCCTCAGTAACAGGAAATACTTAAACTACATTAACAATCCAAATTAACTAACAACAAAAGCAACATCTCCATAATGAAGCAAATTACATATAACCAAACCTCGTAAATTCGAATCCCACGAAAAGGAACCTACAGAATAAAGCATAATTCGACTTATCCGAATACATTATTTGTAAATACAAAAGAACGGAAAACGCCAATAGAGATCTAATTAACAGTAATTCGAACTATACGTGTACGGATTAATGCGGTTAAACTGTATTTCTATTAGCGATTTCCAAGAGAAAGCTGTCTAAAGCAATTTGTATTTAAAGTACTAACTAGTGTGAAAACTATAATAGTGCTGGGACATAAAAAAATAAAATATAGAACAATTCATCACGCAAAGGGGGGGGGGGGGGGGGGTCGTATTACATTCTTCAAGCAAGTCAACGAGTATAGTTATACCCTCTTCAGGCTACCTCCAGGTCAACAAAAATAGTTCAGGTGGTAAAATACGGAAGATTTATAGATTCGCGTGATGAGAAGTCTTCTCATATGTTTCATAACCGGAATAGTCGAGTTCGACCGTGGGATGTAGATTGTTACCAATAGCCCGTAAATGAGCGTTTCTTTTCTTAAAGCTATAATTAACAGATTACTTGCCGCCTAGACAGTATGGTGGTTATGACCCTCGCTTGTCAACGAGTGTGCTGGAGTTCGAATCCCGGATAAAGGCATGGATGCAGGGCCTGATCTACCATAAGGTCCGTCAGGCCTGGGCCTAGAGCCCCCAAATTTTAGGGGCCCCTAAATTTTAGTTTATATTATGCAAATGCTGTCGATCCTCAAAATATCAGCAAATGTTAACATTTTCTGGATACTTCGGACAAATGGCACCATCATTACCAGGAAAATCATATACAACATTTTCCGTAAAGGGCCCCCTCCAAAATTTTTTGTGCCTATAGTCTAAGTTTTTCTAGAGCAGGTCCTGCATGGATGGGTCCAATGTACAGGGTGGCGCAAATAAAAGTGGCCCCGTCATAGAGATAGGAATAAGATAGAAATGTTGTCAAGTCAAAAACCAATGCAAAAACAGGTTTGCTAATTGAGGCTTTAATATTAAGCTCAAACAAACGCTTGGCGAATTATTTGATGACAACTATGCTATGGTTTGACAAGCTAGTTGGAATGCAATATAAACTGAAAGTTTGTACAACTGTGTGTGTGTGCACAAAAAAGTTCACACTAGTGATTAATTCGGGCCGCCACCTTTTTGTTATTGTTAATACAAAACATTCAAAATTGATTGCAAGACCCAAAATTTGCATATGGGGCCGTCTTCATATAATACTCACTGAGATCTGAACTCGCCAATAGTCCATGAGTAGCTCTAATGTAAAGCTAATACAATCCAACCAATTCAAAAACAGGTTTGCCAATAAGCCGTAACACGTTTGAATAATCTTTTATTTCGATTCAAGGCTTTCAGACGCCTTCAATATTTTTTTTTTGCGCCAAGCAAATCATGCATTCCTACATCTACGCCGAGTCCACTTATATTTGAACCACCATGTACAGGGTGGTGCAAATAAAAGTGGCCCCAACGTGGAGATAAGAATACGACAGAAATGTTGCCAAGTCAAAAACCAATACAAAAACAGGTTTGCTAACTAAAGCTATTGATCGCTTCAATATTAAGCCCAAACAAACGATTGGCGAATTATTTGCCGGCAACTACGCTATGGTTTGAGAAGCTAATTGAAATGAAATACAGTCCTGCACAAAAGTTTAGACACAGAAGCAATTCATGAAAATATCGATAGTATTCATTAATTCCCACTAAATTCTTTTTAATATATATTGTTAAACTCGTAAGAAAAAAGGGTAACAAAAAGAAATTCAGAAAAAATTAAATAAAATTGTCTAACATCAACAAGTCGAAATTTTGCAAAATTGCCATGCCTCAAAAGTATAGACACAAATGTAATGTTTATGCAAATTCTTGAGCGGAAGTGACTGTGTTATCAAAGGGGAGTGTCTCAAAGCTGCTATAAAGGGATTGGAATATTTTTTACTGCTTATAATGATACCTAAGTCAAAGCAGTTTTCATTTGCCGAGATTATAAGAATTTGGAAATTAAAAAGCCGAGGTAAATCAGTTTCTGATATTTCACTTGAACTGAACCGATACAAAAGATGTATTTATATAGTTTTAGGCACGTGATGATGTATACCAGGCAAAAGCAAGGTCTGGAAGAACCAGGGCGACCAGCAAACGAGATGAAAGGCAAATTAGGAAACTTGCTTCAAACAGACATTGCTCTGCAACCAGATTAAAACTGAAATTGCCAACAAGGTTTCCCGAGAAACTATACGTAAAAGAATTGTGGCATGTGGATTTAAAAACAAAATCTAAACTTAAACGTAAGCCGCGGTTGCAGTCTCATCACAAAGACGCAAGACTAAATGGGCTCAGAAGCAACGTCATATAGGGATAAGTGGCTAGAGGTAATCATCAAAAAAATCTTTAGTGATGAAAAAGAAAATGGAACCTGGATGGCTCCGACAGGTTTTCTTACTACTGGCATGATCTTCGTAAAGGTCCTGTGACTTAGTTTAGCCGAAGTCAAGGTGGAGGGTCAGTGATGGTTTGAGGAGGATTTTCTGTAAACGACCAGACTTCCTCAGCGTTTACAAAGGGGAAGCAAACTCTGAAAAATACCAGGAAACCCTCGAGAGTAATTTGTAAATGTTGGGGGAGTTTTTATGTGGGAATAACTGGAAATTTCAACAAGACAACGCCTCTATCCACACATCCAGCTCAACGAAAGATTGGTTTCGAGCCAAAAAAAATCACGGTTCTCGATTGGCTTACATATGGCCCCAACTATTATTCTATAGAAATTGTATGGGGAATTCTTACAAAAGTTGTACATGCCAATGGAAAGCAGTATACCAAAGTTTCTAAACTTAAAGAAGCCATTGAAGCAGCGTGGTACGATATCAAGCCTGCAACCCTGAAAAAGCTTTGTGCTTTCAATGCAAAAACGTGTTTTGGAATTGATAAAAAACGAGGAAGCTTTATCAACTATTAAAACTTTTCATGTGTTTCCAAAAATTAAAAAATTATTTGTGCCTAAACTTATGTGCAACGGATTTTGTCGTTTTTTCTATCTTTGCGGCTACTTCGCATATATTTCTTTTTTCATTTTCTAAATTTATATTTTTGAATATAGATGTGCATATGTTTAAGTGCAATAAATAATAATTCTCCTCTTTAAATACTAATTTGTAAAACATCATACTTGTGTTGTGTCTAAACTTTTGTGCAGGACTGTATAATCAAGGTTTTTAGAGCTGATTAAAAAAAGTTCCCACTAGTGTTTATTTCGGTCGTTATTTATCCTAGAGAATCGGACCTTTTTGGTTTTGTTAATACAAAACATTCTAAATTGATTGCAACACCCAAAATCTGGTTTCATAAACACTCTCTGCTGTACTGTGAGTTTCATCTTCACCTGTGAATTTATCAACTTACACTCACACAGTCACAACTCACACTGGCCAATAGTCCATGAGTAGCCCTAATGTGATGTTAATCCAATCCAACCAATGCAAAAACAGGTTTATCAACTGAAACCATTGCACTCTTGAATAATCTTTTATTTCCACTTGAAAGCTTTCAAGCGGCTTCGAGAGTTTTTCTCGCCAAGCATTTCAACGTATTCCTATCTCTAGACCGGGGCAACTTTTATTTGCCCCACCCTGTATAACAGAGGAAGAAGTCGGTCTTTTGCCTGAAATAGGATCCTGAATAGGAAAGGAAAGCAGTGCTACCCTCATTGTTCCTGTCTGAAGTCATCGTCTTTGAAAAAAAAACTTATTCTCTCAAACTTATTCTCTAACAATGTAATTGTCAGATTATATGTGTATATGGTCACCAGCAGATAACTTGAAATTCAAAAGAATATGCGCAGGGGCCAGGTAAAATTATAACAGAAGTTATGCATTAAAATATTTAATATTAGATAAACAAAAACATTAACAATTGTTACTTTTTTTTGTGTCCAAATTGTTGTCTAATTTTTTTTTTCTAAATAAAATATAAAGAAAAATAAATTTATACAAATGTTTTTCCCTAGGAAAACAGGTGCTTACACTTTCGTAAGCTTCACCAATGTATACAATATTTTTTTCGTAGTTAAAATTAACTCGCTTCAAAATAGTGAAGCATATTAAATCTCGAAAAACTTTGTGATAAGTTCGCATCCTGTTAATAAGAAAATTTAATCAAAAAGTAGTAAAAAAAACTTGAAAGTTTAATAACAGGGATACGACATATTTAATCTGTACCAAATTATTCCCCGACAAGCATCGACATACAGTTCCAACTGATGTTTAGGTTAGTCTTGAGATTAAATTAAGTTTTTTGTTTAAGGAGGGGGGAGGGGGGGATTTTGGCAGGCAGTTTTCTTTTTATATATTTTTATATAATATTTGTTATGTCACTAAGAATAAAGCTCTCACACTGTACTTTGATTTCTAAAGAATATACATATTTTTAAAAGAAGATTCCCTTTTTAAAATAAGGTAAACTATACTATCATTTTAAAAAACTAAAGCTGAAACTAACGCCCAATAAAATGTACTCTTTTTATGTTAGTTCATACAAGTATATTGGTTCATACAAGTATATTGGTTCATACAAGTATATTGGTTCATACAAGTATATTGGTTTATACAAGTATATTGGTTTATACAAGATATTGGTTCATACAAGTATATTGGTTCATACAAGTATATTGGTTTATACAAGTATATTGGTTTATACAAGATAAAAATTATTTTGTTGTACAGAAATTATTACTTCCTGCACACCACTTTTATACCTACCAATGTCAATTACCAAAGAATGATCTAAATTTGTTTCTTTCTTATATAATAAATATGTTTCCTACACGGAAATGTCATATGTACCCGATAGATTTATTATTCTGGTTGTAAACACGCATAGTTTGTTTTTAACTGCAATGGGAAGGTGTTTCAGATGATGTAACCCTCTTTTCATTTTTCTCTGTACTGCGATTTCATTGGTTGCTTCGGTTTCACGTACTGCGATTACATTAGTTGCTTCGGTTTTACTCTCAAAATGAACGATATAGATGAAAAGAAACTGTTCTTTTTGATGCAAGCTTTCTTTAACAAACAAATGCTTTGAACAACCAACAGAACAGAAAGAAGTTGGCATTTAACAAATTTACTTAGTTCTTAGAAAACTCATTTTCGAATACCAAAACAAAATTAATTCCATTAAACAAATTAAAACAAAAGGTTGGAGCTGTTGCCAACCACGACGTGAAACAACCACATTGCGAAAAATATTTACGAAAAATTAAAATAAATATATAAGGCAATGTACTATGTAAAAAAAAACCCGTCAGTTTTGAGAAAGTTTCCCGTACTTTTGACGGCTAACCTTTTCGCTTGCATTACAGTTTTCTCGAAAAACTTGTCCTAAAAGACGTCACTTTGTGGTCAAATTAAAGACAAAACATTACTCCTATTAGCTTCAATCAAGTGTTTTGGTGGTCTAGTTAGTATGACGCTTCGCATATAACTCAATGGTTGCGGATTCAAACCGCACCAGAGTGGAAACCTTTCCTAATTTTAAAGAGCTTGAATATTTAACGGGAAAAAAGTATGTTAACTGGTATTTAATATATAATATTTATATATCTCTTACGATTTTACTAGCAACTCAACTGGGCAGTTTAAAACCGTTTATATGACGATATAATTTTTTTTTCTGCAGTGTAATAATTCTCGTATCTAGAAAAATATACAAAATTTGTTCGTAAAAAAGAAATTTCTAAAAATATATTAAAAAAGGTTGTGGCGGAAATGATTCAGTACTATTGAATGCATATTTGTTTTTGCCGGTATTATTGTAAAAAAATAAAGTAACCGAAAAAAATCAGATGCAATAAACTTGTGTGCTAAATATTTTAAATTTCTTTAAATTAGTTCTTGGAAAAAATTCGGAGCACTATTTGCAAATAAATAAAATATATATTTGCTTTAAATTTAATAAGCGGATGGTAACAAACAAAATATGCATCCTTCTCTCCTAAGAACCCCAAAAGCAAATACCCTAGGGGATAAAAAAAATTCATTTCCTTTTGAAAAATAAAAATACCATATATTAAAAATGCGGTCTGTAAAACCCCCATAAATTGCACCCAAAAAAATACATTTAAATTTAGTTCAATCAAATACTTTTTTTACGAAGACTAAGATTGCCTCACTCACTATCGATATAAAAAAAATCCTTTAACTCCGTATCTTTGCGACACATAACAGAAAATACTATTTGAGTAAACATCTTTTGAATAAACAGACATGTCAAATAAATGTAAATTTAACATTATTACCTCTGTTCAGGGACACTTGTGACAGATTTTTCATGTTGGTTTATGTTTATTGTTTACTGCAATTGCAAATAAAAAATTAAAAGTGCTTGCTTACAGTATTTAGAATACCTTTTCTTAAAAAAAATATTTTTAATCTTACAAGAAATACAAAGAAACAACGTAGTTTTATTATATTACATCGTTTTATTTTGATTCTGCCTAGAATCCAGTAATAAAACGCTTATTTCTGTTATATTATTTCGAATATAATAAACTCTAATATTGTACAATTATAGTTTTAAGTGTGATGGAATTGATTTTGATGATAAAGAAGCCTTATCGTCCACTTTTTTTTTACCTCAATTTCAAATGCAATGTTTAAGGCATTTTCAACTATTTTCTAATGATCATTACTTTTATTAAAAACGGTGGGAAAATACCTACTTTTTATGTAATAAGATTTTCGAAAAAATCAGAAATTAGGTTGTGGCATCACTCTTTAATTGAACGACTAGTTGTACAGATTATTCTCAATGACATGATCAGCCCATATGTTTTTTAGAAATGTATATTTGTTCTCGAAAGAATATTGATATTGTATAACGAAACAAAAAAAAAACTAAACCATCAAATCTTTGGAAAATAAAAATAATAATAACTTAAGAATTTTGAAATAGCAGTTTTGATTGATACATAAAGCTTCGTTCAGAAAAATTATTATAATTTCTTTTTGCAGTATTATTATTTGAAATTTCTTTTATTTCCGGGAGATTCTTTTTTTTTTGTATTTATATAATTACTTATATACTGACATGAAAAAAGTGTAGATAACAATTAAAGGGAAACGATCAGGGTAATAAGAAACGAAATGATTTCAATTGTTATAGATTGTGAAAATACAATTTTGTAAAAATTATTTCTACATGCGTTAAAATTTTTATTAACTACATTTTCATGATTTTAAATCATTAACGATTCATTAGCGAATACCATTAACACGTCCATTACCGAATAAAACGTTAAATTTAAGTTTTTTCATTCAGTTTTCGTATAACTTCCTACATAAGTTGTTCAGTACGATTCATTTAATTGTTAGATGGTGAAAATACAATTTTGTAATTAATAATTATTTTTAAATACATTAAAATGTTCGTTTTTTATCCAGCGGCATACCAAAATTGTAGAATCTGTTATGGCGATATGAATCTGGAGATAATATGGAATTTCATTTCAGTTTTCAACATTCAATAAACTATTTTCACTCATACTACAGGGTGGCGCAAATAAAAGTGGCATAGGCGAAGAGATAGGAATGCTGAATGCTTGCGAGAATATGAGCCTCTGAGCTCAGTCGAAAAAAGATTATTTAGCGTGCAATGACTTCACTGGAAACCTGTTTGCATGATTGGATGATCATCACATTAGAGCTACTCATAGACTATTGGCGAGTTTAGATCTTAGTGCTTATGACTGCTCCTCATGCAAATTTTGTGTCTTCAGCAATTTAGAATGTTTTATATTAAGAAAAACAAAAAGGTCCGATACCTTAGGATAAATAACGGCCGAAATAATCACTAGTAGGAACTTTTTTTTGCACAGCTGTACAAACCTTCAGTTTATATTGCATTCCAACTAGCACGTCAAACCCTAGCATAGTTGCCGGCAAATAATTCACCAAGCGTTCATTTGGGCTTGATATTAAAGCAATTAATAGCGTCACTCAGAAAACCTGTTTTTTTTTTTACTTGGCAACAATTCTCTCTTATTCCTATCTCCATGACGGGGCCACTTTTATTTACTCCACTATTGGTCACCCTGTAGTATAGAGGAAGTCGATTTTATCCTACTTTCTTTGTTCGAATATGCAGATTCTATATGCAAAAATTGCCTACATACATAGTTAGTAACGTTAGTCGTGCGAAACAAATTCTTAGTATAATGACAGTATATTTCTAACCATTTTTTAAGTTAATTATAAATAGGCGCAAATTTATTAATAACGTAGTTTGACTTTACTTATTATAATGTATTTTTTTTAAAGTTATGCAGTTGTTTTTACTTTCGATTACCAAATATGAAATATAAGGTACCGTCAGTGCGGGTAACTTTGGTCCAAAATCAGTTTGTTTTTACAAAAGAAGAAAAATTTAACTACAAAAACGATTTAACCCTTTCAGTCCCAATGACAATTTGGTATCATCATTTTAGAAATTTTTTTCTGGTCGTCTATAGCCATTTATGATGTCAAAAAGCACATCATTCGATTCTTCAAACTTTTTTCTATTGGAAAATATTTTACATTAATCCCAATAGATGTCAGCCCTATTATTTTTTTTTTATTATGATCAGAAACATGATGATGCCAAATGGCATCACTGGGACTGAAAGGGTTAAACACTTAAAAAATCATTATGCATTCTAAGTATTGTACTTTTAGGAATAACTTCCAAAAATTTTTGTTAAATTTCATAAATTTAAAAAAAATTGGTGTTAGTTTAAAAAATTAGGACACGGTTAGGATCCGGACGGGTAACTTTGGTGGTCCAAGCATGAAATACATAAGATACATACTTTTTAACTTTCTTAAAGGCTGTGTTACCGAATTAAATAGTAATATTAAAATGTTTAAACCTTAACAAAGTTATAAGATGCATAGTTATTAAAAATGGTATATAACTTAACATTTACATTGCAGTGCATCGTAGAATAACATTACACTATGAATGGGTCATTCCTCAGAAAACGTACAATTTGAGGCAAAAAATCTCGAGAAAAAAATATTGATGAAACATTTTGAAATTTTGTATTTGAGTTACACTTACATACTACATTGGAAAAATAACACCGGTCCAGATCATACAATTAATATTAATTATTCGGATAGCAAGTCTTAATTTAATAATGTTTAATTTAGAAAAGTTTTAACCTCCAAAATTAACATAAAAATATTTTATTGATATGTTACACTTGAATAAAATTTCAGCTTTACTTTATTATATCAGTTTACGGCAAAATATAATAAAAATATACTATGATCTTGTCGATAGCCTATTTTTAACATTAAACTTCTAATTACTGTTTATCTACTGCGGTATACAAGCTATCGACGTGATACAACGCATAACGTGTATTATTGAATACTAATAAGACTGAAACAGAGAACTGTTATCATTTCTAGATAGTTATGCAAACTAAAGAATACGTTGTACACGGACATGACGAAAATCTGTGGGACATTTTATTTTCACGGAATTTATATATTTATATTCTTTATAATGATTATATTTTATGTTTTGTATGTTCTAGTAATGTCAGTTGAATTAAAAATCAACTTCAGTTATAAAAAATTGGGATTTAATTAGTATGTACTAACTAAAACAGTCCCCGGACATGACCGTGAGACAGCTCACGGACATGATTTGTCATAGTCTGTGGACACAAATTTTTACACAAAATATATAATTTTTTGTATTTATTCAACGTTAAGTAAGTAGATAAAATATTCATCATCTTAAATTAATTCAAGTGGAAGCATAAATTTTCTTCCAGTGAAAGTTAACTTGCGGGGACATGCTTTTGTACGTTTTCTCAGGAATGACTTGAATACCAGTATTAATTGTCACTTAAAAGAAAAGTAAACTTCAATTTTAATAAGGGTTAGGTTAGGTTTGCATTATCGTCGCACTAGAGCTACACGAGGGCTATTGGCGACGGGCGTCGTATTTTAGAACCACAGTCAAAATTTTAATAAAGGAAAATAACTTATTTTTAGAAGAAAGATTTAATGACAAATATCTTTATAAAAAACAACCGATTTTATTATAAAAGGAAAAAATAATATATTCGTAATTAGGAATTTGAAAATGTTTGCCTTTCAACATTAGCGATTTGAATGTTGTACGTTTCTTGCATTTTATCTTCATCTTTTTAATGTTTGAAATCGTTTAATTTTTAAAAAAAACATCAACTCAAAAATGAGACAATCATAAAAGTAAGACTTCTTCAAAAATAATTAAACATAATACACTTTTACACACATTTTTTAAAGTGCAAAGTTCCATAAAGAAATCCTTACATATTGGACCAAAGTTACCCGCGCATTCATCGGCAAAAGTTTCCCAGTGACCAATATTTAAATATAGCATAAAACGTATTGAACTTAGATTAAAACAAATGGTGTAATATTCATCCCCATAAATAAAAGAATAGTATATAGTGTTTTATTTAGATATTTTCAAGATTTTTATAGGTGTTCCAGACAAAAGTTGGAAGAAATAGATTTTTGTCATTAAATGCTCGTAAGAATACAAACGTCATTTGTAGCATTGTTAAAATTAGAATGAGAATTTGTTTTGCATGAAATGAAAGGCAATGTTTCCACCTTTCCAAAAATGTAAAACAATTTAAGATGGGGTCATTTTATGAAGGAAAATGAAGAAACAAATCTTTTTCCGACGCGTGGACCAAAGTTACCCTCCATGGCCAAAGATACCCGCTTCGACGGTAATGAAAAGTATTGCGACGGGGTCGAAAATCCTAAATGGAAATTGTGTATTAGCACACGGTTTGGAAGATGCTGATTCTAAAAAAGTGGTTTTCGAACTGGTCATCTATTAGTTTTAAACTAACCTTTAAAGGTGTTTTGATTTATTGAGAAGCAATTGAAAGTCGTGTAGTGTTACACACTAATATACAAATGTCATCCCAAAAGAAATCAACTACTTTTGAAAGTAACCGACGTTCTACGACTCAGTTAAGGAAAAGCTAGCAAATTTCCTTCTGTTGTGGATGATTTTTAAGACATCATTTCTATAAGTTCGTATACCCGATGATCACCAATATATATCTTTAATTGACATAAAGATTAAGGCCAAAGTGTCTGGAAGTTAGTCGCGATGAGGTGATACATCACACTTTATAAGATATATAAGAAAACAACTGTAAAGGATTGAAGTAAGGTTTCTGAACTGAAATATTAAAAAAAATATTTAATGCTACTCGTATAAAAACCATTGTCACACTTAATTTTTTTCGTAGCACTTAAATCGTTGACTATTTGCGAATTCCATTAACAACTTTTTTATCAAACAAAAACGTTAAGTTCTAGTTTTTTAAGTTCGTTTTTAGTTTAACTTAATTTGTCTTAGATAAATTGTTCAGTACAATGGTCTTTATTTCCGCATGCAAACTTTCTGGCCAATCGTCGTTAATGAGTTAACGCAGACAAAAACAATTACTCAATGTGTTGTTGGGCTGTGAGATAATGTAGTTTTGTTTCGGTCGTTATCAACGCAATCAAATTCAAATTAAAAGGTGCTGTTTTGTCAATTTGAGTTATAGCTTTTTATAATAGTTTGTCTATTCAACTAATGTTAAAATCTTGGTTTCACAAAACTTTATATGCACATATAAACTTTTATACCCGGCCTATTTGTTACTTTTCGTCTCTGTTGGATGTTATTTCTGTAATAAAAATTACTAGGCATGACATCCAATAAAGACGAACGATAACAGGTAGGCCAAGCGAAATTTTTTCGGACATTCGGATAATCAGCACCTCTTCGGATAATTGGAGTTCTATTGTACTTATAAACTGCGTGTAATTTTTTAGTTTATTTAACCACCCGGGAAAATTAATAATAGTAATCTTACTAAAAATACAAACGTACAAAAAAAACGTAACTTAAGTTCAACCAGGTAAAAGATAAAATATTTTAATATTAATAACATTAAAAATAAACAAGAATCTAAATAAAAAACTACTTATAAGCAAACTATAGTTTATATTTAAGGAGAAAAATGCTTACACAAAATTTCAATTTAAAAATTCGGAATTTTAAAAAATTTATTTTATCTATTATGAAACTTTTTCCCGCAAGAAATTATTGGATAGAATTATGAGAAGAGAAAAAAAAACATGTATTGAATGGTAGTTATGGTAATGGAAATAATGGATCGAAATTAATGGTTGCATATTCGATCGCAATTTACCACTCCAAATAAAAATATTCTAATTAAGTAATGTATACAAGGTGTGTTCGAAAAGTTCAGTGATTGGTCTCATAAAACCGCGCCGGTTAGGATCTTGCACTCACGCAGACGCAGTGAGAGAAATGTCATCTAGACTCTAGAGAATGTCACTGCGTCTGCGTGAGTGCAAGATCCTAACCGGCGCGGTTTTTTAATTATGAGACCAATCATCGAACTTTTCGAATACACCTTGTAGATATGAGTAAAATATAAAGTTTTAAAAAATGTTTCTGGAACTGCGAGAAATGCCTTTTGTAGTATAAGAATTTTAGCAATGCTATGAGTTTTGTTCTTTTTTCTAGTAATTCATAAAATGTACTATCACAGTGCTTTACCACTTTCCGAATTTGGACTTTTCACTAACATCGTATTTACTTCAACGCAACTTTATTGAGGTCTTAACAGAATTATCCAAAATGTTTTAAATAGCATCAAAGATATTAAATGTTCTTAATATTTAAAGTCCTGCCACCTCTGTCATTTTAGGCATACATTTGCAGATGAAGAAAATAATTTCTCCTTAATTGTTAACTTTATGGTACATAGGTTTATTTCCATTGAGGAGGAACAAACAATCTTTTTTTAACTATTAGTAAAGTAGTCATCCGTACTGACTGGCTGATCCTACTCAAGCTGATATACTTAACAGTAAAAATAGAGCCATAACGAGAGTTAAAAGTAAAAAATAATTCCGTTCTTAAATTTTTGTTATAACCTCTTTTCATAATGCTGTTTAAGATAACGATAGGTTGCAAAACTCAGGCGAAGGTAGAAAAATGCTTTTGGAGTATTAAAAGAGTTTCTTTTTAAATATTAAAAGTAATATTCTTTTATAATACGAGGGCTGTTTTTTTTTCAACCTCTGATGGGCTGTAACAAAAAGACGGGTCAAGATACAAAAAAGATTTTTTTACCAAAAGTAAAGTACAATACTGCTTATTTCTCCATATAATCACCTTGACGATTAAAGCATTTGTCCTATCTTTAAACAAGCTTTGAAATACCCTCTTCATAAAATGTAGCCGCCAATGATTTGAAGGGAGTTGTGACGGTTTCTTTAAGCTTAACGTCAACTTGGAAGCGCTACAATCCATCCAAGCCACTATGCTTATCAATAATTCACTTATGGTAAACCTTCAAGTTTCCCTAAACACTTGGTCAACTCGCTGAGCAAAACTGATGTTCATGAAGAAGGGGACCAAGGAAGCAAGTCTGTCGCTACAGACGGTATTGTTCAGCGAGTTCACCAAGTGTTTAGGGAAACTCAAAGGTTTACCATAAGTGAATTATGGACTAGCAGTGGCTTGGATAACAGAAAAAATTGACGTAAAGCTTCCAAATTTACTTTTTTAAACGAAACCATTACAACTCCCTCCCAATCATTGGCGGCTACATTTTAAGAAGAGGGTATTTCAAAGCTTGTTTACAGGTATAACAAATGTCTTAATCGCTAAGATGATTATGTGGAGAAATAAGCAGTATTGTACTTTACTTTTGGTAAAAAAAATCTTTTTTGTATGTTGACCCGTCTTTTTGTTACAGCCCATCGGAGGTTGAAAAAAAACAGCCCTCGTATAAGTGCGGCAAGCGTTTGCTTTATTAGGATTATAGGATTTTCGATATTTTTGGGACATTAAGAGATTTCTTATTTATTAGTGGCTTCATTTGTAGCACATTTAATTAGAAAGGAAAATTTTAACATAAAAAGATGCGCTACCCTTACTTTAGCTAATTTTTTCTTAATTTAACCTCGTAAAAACACAAAATCTTCTTTCCATCCATTGCACGGTAAAAACATTTACTGCATATTCACAGCGCTTTCTGCTGTATTTGAATGCAGCTTCTGCTGTATTTGAATGCAGCTTCTGCTGTATTTGAATGCAGCTTCTGCTGTATTTGAATGCAGCTTCCGCTGTAAACACAATTTACAGCAACTCCTGTAGTTTCTCAGCTTGCGCACACGCACACGACGTGACCTGCCAGGACCTTAGTCAGTATTCCTTTTTACCAACCGGAAATTCAAACTGGATCATTGATCATGAACATGTGCTTGAAAATTACAGCAAGTTTGCTAGCGTTAGAATACAGCAACCGTGCTGATAAATGTGGCAGAATTTATTTTACAATTCACGAGTAAGAAAACCTTCGAATTAAGAAACAGCATGACAAATAATAAACTTTTTTTGGTGATAGATTTCTTAATAATCAAAAGCGCAACTACTGAAATAATAATTAGAATTTAGATCAACCAGCTGAAGGAAAATTTTACTTAATCGGATTTTTTTTTACCAATGTCGAAAAATAGTATTTTCAGTGCACTTGAATTATTTCGGATTACTGGTAACTGGCGACTGCTAGTTTTAATATGCACGTTGTTCTTTTCTGTGACTCGTAATTTTATCTACCGTTAGAAATATCCATTTTAATGAAACTAACAGCCGTACTTAAATAAGATTTTAGTTATTGAAAAGTATTCATTATTTTTCTATTTACCTAAAATAAAGGCGTTAATATAAGACATTTATAGGACAGTTCCTATGTAGTTTTTAAAATGTTTTCCCCGAGATTTGTAAGTTGCGTTATTATTTTGCATAGATGGTTTATTGGTTCATCGAAAGGAATTCTTATACAAAACATAAATTGTATCTTAATTAGAGAATATACAAAATGTTAACACACAAAGAAAATAAACACGTAATAACTAGAAATTTAATTACTTGCAAGCTTAAATTAGTAATATTGACAAAAACTACTATTGTTATATCTTTCTCAAAAATATTTAATTAAATTTGATAGCCGAAAGATTTTCTGAACTGTACTAACATTTTTCGGAGAATTCGAAAATATGTATTAGCGATCTTATTTGATGCATTTATTCTGCGTATTTTAAGATATTTTTAGTCTGTATCAGTATATTTATTTGTCAGCAGTAAATTTGAAAACTAACTTCAGCGAACTTGGCAAGTCCTCGAATTTGTATTAAGTAGGATCTCGTACTTCAGAGCATAACTGTATAAGTTGTCAGTTTATAAGTATTAACTTATTAAACGTTATTATTATCTTATTAACGTAAAGACCTGTTTGTGAATACCATTAACTGTAAACCCATTAACGACAACCCACACCTTAATACTGTACCATTTATGTAGGATAAATATAAATTATTTGAAAAAAAGTATTTTAAAAACTTTAAGTTACAGTTTTTATTCAATATTATTATTTTTTTATTTAATAACAAGGAACTTATTGTCGAGTTTATATGTATTATCATAGTTTGTTCGATGGTGGTTGATTTCGTAATCACTTTCAACCTACATTCTGATTCCTGTTGAACTATGGAACTACAGAGATGATAAAGCTTATATAACATCCACGGATATTATCAATCAACATAGCAGATATACATAACTTATCAGAGAAAAAGGGATACCCTTATCGATAGTAAAAACCTTGCGTTCTCGCACATTTTCTAGTGGAGACACGTAATGGAGAACTAAGAGATTTTGACTACGTGTAGCCAGGCCAGCCATGTTGAGGCCATAGAAATAGTACGGATTTACTATATCTATGGTTGAGGCCCACTCGAGGAGGTTTGTAGAATAAAACAGTACTAAAATTGCGTTTCTCCAGAGAGCTTTTATCTGGCAAATAGCTTTTTAAAAAATATTTTAGACGTTGATTATACTTTTGCGATTCATGAACCAAGGTAATTTTTTCAGTAGTTCCACTTCTCTTCAGTGAAATTTTTTTTTATGCCAAACTCAATTTTTCTCAATAAACACTTATAAATGGCTCTTAATTAAATGTAGTCGTTAAAATAATAATGTAACGTAACATTAAATTTTTCGTTTAACATTTTCATTTAAAAAAACAAAATATTACTAAACTTTTTAATTAATAAAAATATTTTTAATTAGTATTTAATTAATTTTTACTTTCAGATTCAATTCAACAAGGTTCTTAAAAATTTTGATTTTTTTTAGTAAATACCTCAAGACCGAGAAATTTCATAAACATTCCACTTCAACACAACTTGATAGATTTAGCACGCCTAATAAAGTTAATTTTTCAAGATCGCCAAATGTCACCAATTAAGGGCTGTCCCAGAGAGAAAAGTAACACCGAATTTATGAAGTAACGTTACGCAAAGAGGAGTTAACTCCGTAAAATCAGAAGAAAAATAGTTTAAATTTTTTACTATTACTTTTTCTGTTTTAGTTTAAAAAAAGAATTACAAGACCCTACTGCCGCGACTTCTAGCCAACCCCGAACATCTCGCTTCGGGTTAGTAAAATTTGTGTAAATGTTATAGGTTTTGGACTTAAAAAAAAGTTTCCAGAGTAAAGATATATAGATAATGGCCGTCTGATAGACAGATAGCCATACACAAACATACACACGTGATTCAAATGTTGGGATAAGAAAATATGCATTGCCAAGTGCAAACTCATGCAAAAAACTAGTGGTACGCATTGAATAGTTCAATTTTAGAGAATTTATTTCGAGATTTTATAGAAAATCCCATCTCAAAATATTTTAATTCAGATTAAAAGGAGAAGAAAATTAGAATTTAAAGCGTTTTCGTGAAATACCGTTTTCAATAAATGTTTGTAAAAAAACTATTAATAAATAAAAAGCAAGCACATTTTTCCTGTGCAAAACAATTTTGTGCTTTTCAAATATACAAAACTTCTTTTTCAATTTAGTGAGTCGTAGTCGTTTTGAATATAAAGTCCTGAATTTTTCCAGTCTTTAATTCAATAGACCAGAGAGCAGGTATAAGGATTGAGAACAGACAAAAGATTGAGAACTTCCCATCGGCAGGTATGACAAAGGTAGGGGAATGACAAAAAGATTGCGATAAAAAAAATATTTTCTCAATTGAAATTTAAGTGCAAAAAATTTAGCATATGAATGAAGCAGGCGCTTTTCGATGCAAATTTACAAATGTTTGTAATACGGAGAGTGTTTTTCAAAAATGCTTTGAAAAGAATATTTTCTTATTGCGGAACAACAATGTTTGAAATGCATTGCATTATAGTAACTCATGTCTCCTACTACCAGAAAATTAAACTTAAGTGCGATTGAAAGGGGGGGGGGGATAAATTACAAGTCCCAATATCAAACATTTTAGAATGAATTTCTTTTCAGAATTTGGAAAACGGTAACGGAAATTTTAAATGAAAACTTAGAGTAGAATGTCGGTAATCTATATTAAAGTAAATTGATAACACAATGAAAAGCAATCTAATCGAAAATGGCGCGTGGACTCCATAAAATAACGAATCATTTACATTTTACCTTGTGAATAATCCCGAAATAGTTCATAAGTTAATAACCTCTGGTACGTGTGAAAGAAAAAAATCTTGACCGTTACCGAAATTTTCTACAACCAGTCTCGTTTAAGCAATAATTTATTCAAAGAGAGACTATCTTGAACCTCGATTTCATCAGTACAAGGACGAGTTAAAAGTGCAATGGAACTTATTTTCATCAATGTCATTCGTATCTACTCTTCCTCTCAGCTTACATCACAATCGCCTAGTTTCTATTAGTGACATTCTCTAGATGGCATTTCTCTCACTGCGTCTGCGTGTGAGTGCAAGAAAAACCGGCGAGGTTTTTTTTAATTATGAGACCAATCACCGAACTTTTCGTACACACTTTGTAGTTTGGCTGCCAATTGAAAACTAAAATGATTTAAGATTGAAATCTTTGTTTTCTCTTGTTGCAAGAAGAAAGCAGCTAAATAACTCAAAAAAGTGGGGGATTGAATTTTAGTGGTATTAGAAGTAAGAAAATGCAAGGACATCGTAGAAAGTTGGGAGAAGCGCCACCCCGCGTCTACCCACACTTCTAGTACTGAGATAAATGTGAAAACTCATTAGCCCAAGAAAAACAATTGAAGAATTTTAATCCATGAATCAAATTATATGGAAAACCGCAATCCAACTTAAAATAACAATAAAAGGAACTATTACTGTTTTTACCTCGATAGTTTTTGCTCGGGAAAATATACCAATGCGGTAAATAACAGCAAGTAAAATTTAATAGATTTTCTTAGTAATATGATAGTGATCATTTTTAAGCATAAAATAATAATCACTAAAAAATGATATAAAGTTTACAAAAGCCGGAAATTTCACAAGTCCTGATTTATCAGATCTTTTATAAAAGTACGATAAACTTCCCTATATTTTGAAATTTTAAGAAATAGGCTTAATTTTCATGCAATATTTCATGCTATTAGAAATGTTAATCGGTGTTACAAGTAACGAATTAATTGAAAACTTTTATGATTGAAACCTACCCTATATAAGCTATTTAACTTTAACCTCTTTTGCATTTGTTGATTGACTGGGTTTATTAGTTCTAATAAGCCTATTTTACATGTATTGAGTGACTTTTGTATAAAAAAAATGTTTAGTATGTCTAGTACACGCCTTAAATCAGAGTAACTCTTAAAAAAGTAAGTATATTATAATGATTTTTTCCCTGAATTTGGGTAACTGTTAGTTTAATGCTTTTCAGATAAATCAGCGTTGGTTGACAAAGAATAAACGGAGAATTTTTTAGATAATTTTCTAAGTACTGTAGCCAACTGAAGATATTAAATCCTAGTTTCTATGCAGAAAAAAAAACGTGTTTAGTGAAGGGTTAAATTTTTTTTTTATTATTGATTTAGATGATTTTACGAGTTTTCCCTTTAAAAATAAATATTTTATCACGTATATGCCGTCTTGCATATCAGATAAATCACATAATAATATCAACTTTTCAAAGTTTTGAAATTTTGTATGAATCTTCATTCTTAAGCTTTATCTTTCGTGTTATCCTATTGTTTACACAAAGTTTTTGCGCAATACTCCACCCTTCCACAAGTAACCTAATTCTCAGATATACATTTTTTTAGTTTCCTTAAAATTACGATTATAACTTTTTTTTATAATCCAATATTGATCGTTACGTTGCATTCTATATTTTTCATAATATTCATTTGCATTCATATTTTTGAATAAGGAAATCGTTTCAAACGCTTTCATATTATTTCCTTGTTAAAATGAGCAACTACTATAAAGTGGTTATAAATCCTCATATTGTAAAGAATTTTTTCTTTTCATGCAGACGGACTGACGAACTCTCCACGATGTCAATACCTACACTCATTTTTTTAATTCTTCCTAATTGAAAAAAGTGAAAGAATGCTTATGCAATTAGTTATCCTACAAGTATATTTTTCGATAGATATTTTTAATGTCTAAAACTTTGTAGACTTTTTATATTATCTAAATTAAAAAAATATATTGTTTTATCGGAAAATACTTATCGATTTATTTTCTTAAAATGTTATTAATTTTGAAAGTTTTATTTATAATTTAATATTTGTTAAATGTTCTTATATCCATAATATCAATTTTATGATTTTTTACCATTCAATTTAATAAATTAAATTAAGTAACTAATAGATATTGTCAAAATAACTGGTGTAATTAATTAGTTATTCATTCTATATTTTATTGCGTTTAAACAATATAACTAGCCATAATATCGGTCCAGGGAGATGACCCTGAACTGCTTCCCCCGATTACCTTAATCTTATAAATATTCTAAGTGAAATAAGCTCTTTTATTTGTGGATATTTTAGATATTATATATTTTTAGACATTTTTATATGTGAGGTTATATATTTTGAGTTTTATTTTTCGTTTCAAAATATAATTATGACTTGAAAACATTCAGCACAGGAATGCAAAAACTTAAATTGAGAATATCTATATTTTTACGATCACTTTAACGATATCTGTAAGTATAGTTTAATTCGAGAAAAAAATGAAGGAACGCGTGTTTATATATAAGCGATTTCCCTTTACCGAGACTCGAGAGGATAAAATATATAATGTTATAAAACCATATAAAATCGAGTAAATAGTGGATTGCAAACAATTGATATTTATTTTATTGCAAGCTTGGCAAATAATGATCTAACAAAATATTTAAGTAGTAATAAAATAGGCTTTCCATATAAAGTTTACATTGTGCATTCAACAGGTAGTCACCCGTTAAAAATAACTCGTATTCAGCATGTCTTAATACGTTCTACGGACTACGAATAAACAAAACAAAATCTAAATTAAAACAAAATTCTTGACACACTTGCATAAGTATAACAAAATTTTCACTCACCGATACTTTAAAAAAGCAGGCTGTTAAGAATAACATCAACTTATATTTTCACATCACCATTTTTTACGAAATAGAACGTAAACACGTCCGATGAAGAGATTCTGCAAAATCCCCCCCATCTTCAGACATCAGCTGATGGTCCTCGTTGGCGCTCACGTGGCTTTTGAGACCATTATAAAACAGTTTTTCTAACAAAAAAAAGGGCAAAAACAGCTGGTATGCACGGGAGGGACGTTCACTTGAGCGGCCTCAACGCACTACTTCGGAACTCTGGCTGGTTGGATATCGCAGTAGTACGCAGTGGGATTCGCGCACCATGCTACATAACCCGTGCTCTTTGGAGGAAAGAAAAGAAATAAAAGCTTGGTATCTCTAACTTGTTCTTGAAAATGAAGAGAAACTGATAGTTCTTGACACTTCCTTCATTTTTTGCTTCTTTTTAACGCATAAAAGGCCAGGCTGTCGAAATCCCTTAACGATCAGGTTATTTTCAAGAAAACTGACATAAAAGTGCCTTTTTTTTATCCCAGAAATCTGTATAAAAATATGTGCATAACAATATATATTTTTTATACTAATTTTTAATTTTGCATTTGTTTTTAGCTCTCGATTGTATTTTTTAAAATTCTAGGAAAAGCCAATACTTCACCCTGGCACTTTTTAACGGGAGCAGGAACTACGGGGTTAATATCGATAGAGGCTGATATGAAACAGAAGAACATCCTGTTGTTTAAACCAGTTCTTTAAAATAAAAAGAAATTGACTCCATTTTTGAAAAAATAACAATCTAAGTTCATGGTTCGATGTATTTTTTGAAAATAAAAAAGATCTCAGCATTTATGTGTTTCATTATCACATTACTAATTTAACTAGTCTAAAGCTATGATTTTACTTGCGCTACGCACCGTACTTCGTCATACCATAAACATGTTAAATCAAATTTCCTACTTTGGTTGGTTAGTTTTAATTTTTGGCGATTTTTTTCTAGTGTGAATAAATCTTGTGTATAGAAGCGGTTCTAGGAGACAGTTTTTGTTTTAAAAAAAAACCTACTTGCATACAATTTTAGTCACTTTATAAGAATTGCATTAAGAAACTGGAAAGTAGTTTCAGTTTTTTTAACTTCTTGCTTATTTTTATTTTTCGTTTCAAATATAAAATGTTTGATAATATTCCGCACATGAATCTCTCGTATGATTTTTCGTGTTTCGTATTTTTATTTGATTTTTTGTTGAATTTTAAATACTTTTTTTTACCCATCTTTCATACTTTTGGTCCGTCTGTCTCTACGTCCTGAAAGTCATCTGCTTACTATCTGTCGGTAATGTAAGCTTTTCCGGATGCCTATTTCTAGCCTCCTTTGAGAGCTTTAACACAACCAATTACGCCTCGAAATTTAAAACCCTGGTGACCCCCCCCCCCCCCTCAAGTGACGAATCTGTCTGTAAATTACCCATTGGATTAGCATTTAATGTATTTTTAAGTCATTTTATCGTTGTTGCCATGTGAACAACGTTTGAATGAGAAATTTTATTTATTTAAAAATAATATTTGAAGCAACATTTATTTACGTCATAAAATGTAGTACTATGTGATTCTTTAATTGTTCATTTTTTGTTTACTAAGAAAGCGGCTAGGCATTGTATTTTTTGCATAAAAATCTGTTTAATTTTGGTTAAGATTTTTGGTGCACTTTACAGTAGTTTCATGTTTCGTTACTAATAAATATTTTTAAGTATCGGATTTTTACAGATTTTACGTTGATATTTCAAGTAAAAAAAGCTCTAGTAATTTAAGGCGTTTTCAGCGTATTTTTGGAACGGATGCTAGGATTTGATTAAAGCAATTTTACATAATTATTCTTCGAACTGTATATATATCAAGGAGATGATAAATAATATTAATTTAATTTGCTAAAGAAAATTAATGAAAATAGTTGATTTTGGTTTTTGAATGTTTTCAATTACAACTGGATGCTGTGTTTGCGATTTTTTTCCAATGTGTATAAATCTTGTGTAGAAGCTGTTCTAGGTGACAGCTACTCTTACAAACTATTTGTTTTTTGAATAGAATTTCAGTAAGTAGTTAAGTAATGGGGAAGTAGACTTTTTTAGTTCTTTTAGGACTTCTTGTTTTACTCAGTACCGGTCGGAGCGGGTAACTTTGGCCCAAGTGTCGGAAAAAGATTTGTTTCTTAATCTTCATAAAATGATCCCATCTCAAATTGTTTTCCATTTTTGGAAAGTTGGAAACATTGCATTTCATTTCATGTAAAAAAATCTCATTCTAATTTTGACAATACCACAAATAACGTTTGTATTCTTAAGAACATTTAATGACAAAAATGTATTTCTTCCGACTTTTGTCCGGAACATTTAAAAAAAAATAATAAAAATGGCTAAATAAAACACTCTGTATTGTTATTTTATTTATAAGAATGAATAGTACACCTTTCGTTACTCTTAGTTGAATACTTTTTATGCTATATTTAATTAATGGTCACTGGGTATCTTTTGACGATGAATGAGAGTAACTTTGGCCTAACATGTAAGCATTTCTTTATGGAACTTTACACTTTCAAAAATGTATGTAGAAGTATGTAGTGCATTATGTTAAACTATTTTTTGAAGAAGTCTTACTCTTAGGATTATCCATTTTTATATGATTTTTTTTAATTAAACGATTTTAAACAATAAAATGATAAAGATAAATTGCAAGAAAAGTACGACATTCAAAATCGCTAATGTCGAAATGTAAACATTTTCAAATTCCTAATTACGAATATATTATTGTTTTCCTTTTATAATAAATCATTTGCTTTTTATTTAGATATTTGTTATTTTATCTTGCTTCTAAAAATAAATTGATTTTTCCTTATTAAAATTGAAGTTTACATTTTTTTTAAAGTGGCGCGGTGATCAATAGTGTTATTAATAGTGTGATGTCATTCTACGATGTACTGCAATGTAAATAATAAAATATAAACTATTTTTAATAACTTTATAACTTATAACTTTATCCAGTTTTATGTTTATACATTTCAATATTAGTATTTAATTCTGTAACATAGCCCTTTAAGAATGGTAAAAATATGTTTCTTATGCATTTCATGCTTGGGCCAAAGTTACCCGCCCGGATTCTAACCGAGTCCTAACTAACACCATTTTTTTTAAAATTATAAAATTTAAAAAAATGCTTACAAATTATTTCTCAAAGTTCAATACTTAAAAATGGTTCCAATAATTCAAATGTAAAGTATTTGAAAAGTTTTTGTAGCTAATTTTTTCTTCTCTTGTAAAAAAATAGGATTAGAAATTTTGCATTAGAAATCTTGTGTGGAAGCGGTCTAGGTGAAATAAACTTGTTACTTACAACCCTACTTTTTAATAATAATCTCAGTAAGTATTGAAGTAATAGAGGAAAGTAGGCTATTTTAGTTCTTACAGAACTTCTTGTTTTATTAAACAATATAAAAGTTAAAATTGACTCGCGTAAAACAAAGAAAAGTATTCACGGCCTAAAATCTTCAATTTTTAAATTTTCCGTTGATACTTTTTTTTGCATCAGAGTAAAGTTTCGCATAGTTTCTTAAAGTGTAAAAAGTATTACACTAGCTTTATGCACGGGTGCATGGGTGTACTCTTAGTAATACACCTTCTACAACTCCACTTTTTTTACATAAATATTCCTCCATCTTTGCATTTGTAAACATCAAGATTAAATAGATTTTGGAAATATAATTGGAAACGAAATGAGGGGAGTAAATCTGGTCAAGTATTAAAAATCAAATACAAATTGAAAATTATTTTAAAATAAAATCAAACAATAATTCTACAAAATGGAACGAAGTTAAAAAAAATTCTACAAAATAAAACGAAGTCAAATAATTCTACAAAATAAAGGAGCAGGTAAAGAAACAGTCACTCTTTAGCTACTCTACAGAAACAACTTAAATTAAAGTTTCCGCTTGTGTGCTTTTTGCTTGGCGACGTCGGCGACGTGGTCATTTAGCCGGAAAGGGTTGCCGCGTCCTTTTGTGAACAACATTGGCTGTGATTTTGGCGATGGGAACTAATTGTTTAAATTTCCCAGGATTTCTCTTGTGTTTCTTCGTTCGGATTCTAATTTAGAACCTGTTGACCATGATATCGGCCTCGGGTATGAGAGAGGGAAAATCGGAAGATTCTTTTAGAATTAACTTTTCGTATTTCTGTAGCGTGATTGAGGATCGAAATCAAAGGAACTGCTGAATAATTAAAGACAAAAATGTACTTTGATTGTTAAGTCAAACGGACTTTACACGAGAACCGCAGATTGGACTGTTGCGTATCGTTTCAAAAATAAATCATTAGTAAAAATTAGTATTATTTAAGCATTATTTATTTTAAATAGAATCGAAAGATTTGTGAGATAAGGGGGGGGGGGGAGTCCCTATGCCCCATCATCACTTTAATCCTTGGCAATGCTTTGGCATTTGTCATGCGATGAAGATCTGTAAACAATGGCTCATCTCTATTTAACATAGTAGTTTTAACATAGGATAGGACAATGACACCAAGCTGCTTTCACACGTCGCTATGTCTCTGCGCCAATACGATTGAACCAGTATGGATTTGACTTGCAATCAAGAACTTCTACAGTATGCTATATTTCGAAACTAGCAACTGCGTATAAAATAATTGATAGCTTAGTTTTAAGTTTATCCAATGACAATAAAAAAATCTTTTTTATGGAAAAAAACTTAGAGAAACTTTTTTTTTATCCTTTTTAAAATGCTATTTTTTTTCTCTCACATGAAGGGATTCTTTGCACTTTCTAAGTATGATTTTTTTTATGATTTCATTCATATGTATTTAATAAAGTATATGAGATGTAATGAAATATTATCGATAAATTATTCAAATAATCAAATATATATATTGATTATTCTAATTATAATAGTTTTTGTTATACATTAAAGTGTTTCGAATAATATTCTTTAACATCTTGCGGCCTGGGGTCCCCATTCGGGGACATTTTTTAAAACCTCCCCACAAACAATTAACATGTTAATTAGTTTCGAAATTTACCTGGTCCGATAGAAGAAGATCCAAAAATCAGTTTTCGGCCTTTGATTACAAGTATCAGTAATTTATTTTTATAAAAAATGAAGTTGAACGTGGGTCAATACGATATTAGAATTCTTAAAAAAATAACTTTAAACTAGCTCTTTCTTTAAACTTTTCAAAAAGTTATTTTAGTAGTTAAATTTAACGGCATTTTGCATTATAAACAATGTTAAAATAAACTGTTAACTACAAATAAGTGATGCAGCCTTTTTTGTTGCATTTATAGCACAAAAATTTTGTATTTTTAGAGTTTAAGGCGTGTTTCTCAGTAACTATTAAACATAATTTTTTTTTAATGTCTTTGCAAAACATACTTTTTATTATATATTTGTTATAAAAGTATGTTTAGATGAAGAATATACGTGTAGCATTTTGCTGGGATCTTAAGAGGTTATACTATATTCAATACATTTTTATCTAAACAATACTCACCCCATTCTTTTAAACAGTTAAGTATCCTTCAAGTTTATTAAGTAACAGTTTAAGTATCCTTCAAGTTTATTAAATATAGTTTTAAAGAAATTATGCATTAAATATATTAAAAGAGAATAAACAAATATTATTATCTTCTAAAAATATTACTTTTCAAGTGAACTATAACATGGTTCTTTACTGTGAGACATTATCAATGCTATAAAAAGAAAAATTTCTATTTTATTTCCAAATTTATAAAATTTAAAAAGTTCTTTTATATTAAATAAACTTTTCATATAATTTCATAAAAAAAATATTAAACATTTAGCTTATTTGGTGCGTTTTTGGAAATAATTTGGCGAGCTTGATTATCAATTTGGCGAGAAATTAGATATAGCTACAAATACTTATACGGCTCTGGTGCGATTACCTTCGAACAACCAACCAGCTTATAATTGTTTTTTATATGTATTTCTAATTTGGCGCATTTTTAAGGGATAATTGGGCGAGTTTGGCAACGTACTTGTGTGGAAGCTGTTATAGGTGACAGTTAGTGCAACACATATACTGTTTTTGAATATAGCATTGAAGAATTTTGGTGAGTAAAAGTAAAAGGAAAGTAGGTTATTTCAGTTCTTTTAGAACTACTTGTTATGCATAGAATTGGTCTCTGAACAAAATAGACGTCACTTGACTGTGGTTCTAAATTATGACGTCCGTCGCCAATAGCACTCGTGTAGCTCTAGTGCGACGATAACTCAAACTAACCTAACATGAACAAAATAGAAAATCTTTTGTCGTAAATTTAATACATTCGGGGTCCATTTTCAAACAGGGGGTTAAGTTATAAATACCCATTTCGGCAAACCGATCGATGAAGTAAGGCCAAAATTCTGAATGCTGATATATTTAGACTGTTTGCGCTGTGTTTAAGATAACAAGTAGGTTTGTAACAGAATCTGCCACTTGACCCGTTTCCACACAACAGTTGTGTTTAACAGGTAAAAAGGCGCCAAACACAGCATTAATTCTATATTAAACATTTACATGCTAAATTTGGCTAATTTCATTTATTTTATTTCGAAAATTTAATAATTATTACTTATCGTTTGCAAAAATTAATTTTTTTCAAAGAATAAATATGTAATATTCCTCGCTTTTAAATAGAATGAAAACATTTCATATCAACACATACAAAGAATCTCGTAGTGAAATATATTTGACGTCATTTCAAACTGATCGATGTCGCAAAAATAAATTTATTTTAATTTATTGTCTAAAAGAATGGGGTTGTTTCACGGAGGATCTGGCAATAGCTCCGCGGTCTTGTTTTCCTGCCTCTCGAATTACTTTTGTTTTGGTTAAGTTGGTTGGTAGATCTATATTCAGGTTATTGTGCTGGTCAGCACACAAACCTGATTATATCTACCAACCAACCAAAACAAAAGTAATTCGAGAGACAGGAAAACAAGACCGCGGAGCTATTGCCAGATCCTACGTGAAACAACCCCATTAAAGTTTCTCGAGCGATTGTTGCGAATGGGAATGGTGATTTAATTCTAATAAAAATAGCTTCGTATGCTTTTAAAATGAGCATTAAATTTTGCAGTTTTTTAAAATAATTGAAGTACTTCTCATTCTTTTCTGAAATTTTCAATATATTCTAATTTTGATGTGCTGAATTTTATGACGTATCACACTTGTCCGTAGCATTTGTAGTTTGGGCTATGAAAGTGGGTGACGGACAGACGGACTAAACGATTATAATACCGTCCACTTTTTACGTTATAAACGTAGCGTGAAAGCTAAAAACGAGTTAAATACAAAGTTAAAGGGTATTTAGAATTGAATCTTTTAAAGACTAGGGGGCTCCGCCCCCTGCTCGCTATCGCTCGCCAACCCAAGTGGGTGACAGACAGACGGATTGAACGATTACAATACCTTCCACTTGTTACGTTATAAACGTAGTGTGGAAGCTAAAAAAAAAACATTTCGCTTAATATGTTGGCTTTACAATAAATCATAAAACAATGTTTAACAAGAGTTCAAACATCTTCAAAAACTTTCTAAAAAAACAAAAAGGAATATGTCAATAAAAAAATAAAATAAAACTCTTTTACCGTGGTGATGCGAACGAATAAAAACGAGAGATTAAATAAAAAAAAAAAGAAAGCCATCTGCCAAGCCAGCTGAAGAAAAAAGTTTAAAGAACAACGCGATATTTTTCATCAGTTCTGAAAATTAAAAAAAAAAACTGTTTTATAAAAAAGGGAAATTTTGTGATTCCCTTTAGCAGAATTAAATAAAATAATTAATTCGTTATTTAAATAGTTTTGTCATAATTTTTTTACTATCTTTTTTTACATAATTTATTTAATCTATAAACCTTCTATCTTGCTATAATATATTTTAAGGCAAAATCATTTTTATAGTTAAAAAAAATCTTGTTTTATAAAAAAAAGGAAATTTTGTGATTTCACTTTAGCAGAATTAAATAAAATAATTAATAAAATAATTTTGTTATAAAAAAAATTTTGTTTATTGAAAATGTTTATCAGACTAATTGTTATGTTAAATGTTTATTTAAAATAGTTTTGTCATAATTTTTTTACTATCTTTTTTTTACATAATTTTAATCTATAAACCTTCTATCTTGCTATATTATATTTTAAGGCAAAATCATTTTTAAAAAAATATGTGAACCTCTTCTATATATAAACACAAAACCAATGTAAAAAGAACAAGTTAAAGAACTGTTCTTTTTAAAAGAACAGAAAAGAGAGCAATTGTTCTTTAAAAAGAGAACGTAACAAAATTCACGCATTTCTGATGAATTTCACCGTGCCGTTTTGCAGAAAAGAAATAAGATTTTTTTTTTTGTGGCTGACTTATTGTAATTTTTAATTAAAAAACTTATTGGAAATTTGAAAAACAAATAAGTGGGCATCGAGGCATAAGGGAGACACACCTGCCCAAAAAAATTTGGTTTCTGACATCAATATTTCATCATGTTATGGCTGCTAACACTTTCAAATCCTATACTTTAACATAGAGAAAAATTAATTTTTATTTTTAATTAAAAAACTAATTGGAAATTTGAAAACAAAAAAAAATTAGGTCGAGGCATTAGGGAGACACACCTTCCCAAAACAATTTGGATTTCTAACATCAACATTTCATGATGTTATGGCTCCCGGACACTTTAAAACAGCTTACTTTTTTTTAATATAGAGAGATAATCTGGGATTTAAGTCTTAAAGCAAAAAAGGAAAGATACAAATCATAACAATTTACCGAATGTAAATGTAAATTAACATTTAATTTCGTTTTTAGTTAAATGTGTTGTAAACCTTGTTTTAGTTATTGGAAACTTCCAAGTAATAAGGTTCATCAAATGATTGCCATAAATTTAGACTTCCGTTTTACACTCAACATTTTTAGAGTCGCTTTTGTAATTTTACTATATTGGGATTTTCTTTAACTTAAGTTTAAAAATTTATGTGTTTTTAGCTTGTGACTTTTTAAATGTTAATTTTAACTGCTTAAACTTGTGTAGTTTTCAGTTTAATTTCTTAAGAGGGAATGACCCCGCTGGACCGCGGGTCCTCAAACCAAAGTGCCTCAGATGTTAATCCAATTGAGAAAAAAATATTTTCTGAACCTTTTTTTCTCCGGCTGTATTGAATATATTTACAAATGGGTTTTGTTATGTGATAAATGCAGCTGACTTACAGGTCCCTACAATCTCACTTTTTGAAATTGGTTTGAATATATGTTTTTTTTTAATTTTCAATAAATAATTTTACACAAAGTATTTGAAGCAATTTAAAAAAAAGTGGGATTATAGAGACGCGTAAGTTATCTACATTTATAATTAAAAAAAAAAACGTTTGTAAAAATATTCAATACAGCCGGAGAAATGTGGCTTAGAAAATAATTCTTTTCCCATTGGTCTAGGGAATAATATTTTACTTTTTTAAACTCTTCCTACAAATTCCATTGTTTTTTCTTTGTACTTCAATAAATATTTGCCAAAGAATAATGATTTAAAAAAAAAAAAAGCTGTTCGTAATATTTAACAATCTGTGCTTTTTCTTCTTCTCTAACTTAGAGAAACAGATATTAGCGGGAATCCAGCTCCTAGCAACCATCGGAATTTCAGAAGAAAAACTTTGTCAAAACTTGTAGACTTCACCTCCAAAGTGTTTATAATTCGCAAATTAGAAAATTTCCAAAAAAGCGCATTTGTACAGAACAATCTTGTTCCTTCTTGTAGAAGCAGATGTAGATGTAATGCAGGGTATTCATACAACGATGTTTGTATAGCTCGTTTACATCACTTCACTACTCCACATAAAAGTAAAAATCGCATATAAATTAAGTCCGACACTATTTCAAACTTAAGTTCACATTGTTAAGTCCTCACACTGTGTCACACTTTTTGGATCTCGTAATTTTATGGCCACAAAGGCGAACAAGAAGTTCATAAAGAACCAAAATAGCCTACTTTCCTGTTACTTAAATACTTACTGAAGTTCTAATCGGAAAAAACTAGGTTCCTAACAGTAAATATCATCAACAACCGTTTCTACACTAGATTTATACACATTAGAAAAAAATCGAAACACAGCATCCAGCTATAATTTAAACTTCTAAAACCCAAAATCAACTATTTTCCTTAATATTCTTTCGCAAACTAACTTAATATTATTTATCCTCTGCTCGATTTATTTGTAGTTCGAAGATCAATTAAATATTTATTAATAACAAAAGTAATGAAACTACTCCAAACTGCATTAAAAAAAATAAGAAATGTAAATTAAAACTAAGCATAATTGTATGCAAAAATATGCCCTGCCGCTTTCTTGGTAAACAATTAATGAATAATCAAAGAATCAAATTGTGCTACATTTTATGACGTCATTCCAAACTGATTCATGAAAATATATTTGCTTCAAATATGTTGAAATAAATAAAGTTTCTCATGCCATTGTTGATTTGGCAACAGTGATTTAAATGACTCAAAATTGAATTTCAATGGAAATTCGCCGACAGAGAGTAGATTTATGTCCCTCCAGACGTACAGATAGACGGACCAAAAGTTTAAAGTTGGGTATCTGAGGTTATAGTTTTCTAACAAAAAAAGAATTTTTAAGATCCGATAGATAGAACCGATTTTGAAAGGGGAGTACGGACAGACAGACATACGGACGGACAGACAGACATCGACCGCATTTCAATACCTACAGTGATTTAAATGACTCAAAAATCAAAATTGAATTTCAATGCTAATTCAATGGGAAATTCGCCGACAGATAGTAGATTTATGTCCGTCCGGACGTACAGACAGAAGGACAAAAAGTATGAAAGTTGGGTATCTGAGATCATAGCTATCTAACAAAAAAAGAATTTTTGAGATCCGATGGATAGAACCGATTTTGGAAGGGGGGTACGGACGGACAGACGGACAGACAGACGGACGACAGACGGACATCGACGCATGTCAATACCTACTTTTTCATTTTTTAATTCTTTCGAATTAAAAAAAGAAAAGTAGGCTAAAAATGCTTCACTAAAATGGTATAGGGTCTTTATGCTAACTAAAATAAACTCTTCTTTTTCCAAAAAACTCCTTTATTAAATATTTTTATCTCTACACAAATTATGTTCTTTAAAAAGAACGTAACAAATTCACGCATTTCTGATGAATTTCACCGTGCCGTTTTGCAGAAAAGAAATAAGATTTTTTTTTTGTGGCTGACTTATTGTAATTTTTAATTAAAAAACCTATTGGAAATTTGAAAAAACAAATAAGTGGGCATCGAGGCATAAGGGAGACACACGTGCCCAAAACAATTTGGGTTTCTGACATCAATATTTCATCATGTTATGGCTGCTAACACTTTCAAATCCTATACTTTAACATAGAGAAAAATTAATTTTTATTTTTAATTAAAAAACTAATTGGAAATTTGAAAAACAAAAAAAATTAGGTCGAGGCATTAGGGAGACACACCTTCCCAAAACAATTTGGATTTTCTAACATCAACATTTCATGATGTTATGGCTCTGGACACTTTAAAACAGCTTACTTTTTTTTAATATAGAGAGATAATCTGGGATTTAAGTCTTAAAGCAAAAAAGGAAAGATACAAATCATAACAATTTACCGAATGTAAATGTAAATTAACATTTAATTTCGTTTTTAGTTAAATGTGTTGTAAACCTTGTTTTAGTTATTGGAAACTTCCAAGTAATAAGGTTCATCAAATGATTGCCATAAATTTAGACTTCCGTTTTACACTCAACATTTTTAGAGTCGCTTTTGTAATTTTACTATATTGGGATTTTCTTTAACTTAAGTTTAAAAATTTATGTGTTTTTAGCTTGTGACTTTTTAAATGTTAATTTTAACTGCTTAAACTTGTGTAGTTTTCAGTTTAATTTCTTAAGAGGGAATGACCCCGCTGGACCGCGGGTCCTCAAACCAAAGTGCCTCAGATGTTAATCCAATGAGAAAAAAATATTTTCTGAACCTTTTTTTCTCCGGCTGTATTGAATATATTTACAAATGGGTTTTGTTATGTGATAAATGCAGCTGACTTACAGGTCCCTACAATCTCACTTTTTGAAATTGGTTTGAATATATGTTTTTTTTTAATTTTCAATAAATAATTTTACACAAAGTATTTGAAGCAATTTAAAAAAAAGTGGGATTATAGAGACGCGTAAGTTATCTACATTTATAATTAAAAAAAAAAAACGTTTGTAAAAATATTCAATACAGCCGGAGAAATGTGGCTTAGAAAATAATTCTTTTCCCATTGGTCTAGGGAATAATATTTTACTTTTTTAAACTCTTCCTACAAATTCCATTGTTTTTTCTTTGTACTTCAATAAATATTTGCCAAAGAATAATGATTTAAAAAAAAAAAAGCTGTTCGAATATTTAACAATCTGTGCTTTTTCTTCTTCTCTAACTTAGAGAAACAGATATTAGCGGGAATCCAGCTCCTAGCAACCATCGGAATTTCAGAAGAAAACTTTGTCAAAACTTGTAGACTTCACCTCCAAAGTGTTTATAATTCGCAAATTAGAAAATTTCCAAAAAAGCGCATTTGTACAGAACAATCTTGTTCCTTCTTGTAGAAGCAGATGTAGATGTAATGCAGGGTACTTCATACAACGATGTTTGTATAGCTCGTTTACATCACTTCACTACTCCACATAAAAGTAAAAATCGCATATAAATTAAGTCCGACACTATTTCAAACTTAAGTTCACATTGTTAAGTCCTCACACTGTGTCACACTTTTTGGATCTCGTAATTTTATGGCCACAAAGGCGAACAAGAAGTTCATAAAGAACCAAAATAGCCTACTTTCCTGTTACTTAAATACTTACTGAAGTTCTAATCGGAAAAAAAACTAGGTTCCTAACAGTAAATATCATCAACAACCGTTTCTACACTAGATTTATACACATTAGAAAAAAAATCGAAACACAGCATCCAGCTATAATTTAAACTTCTAAAACCCAAAATCAACTATTTTCCTTAATATTCTTTCGCAAACTAACTTAATATTATTTATCCTCTGCTCGATTTATTTGTAGTTCGAAGATCAATTAAATATTTATTAATAACAAAAGTAATGAAACTACTCCAAACTGCATTAAAAAAAATAAGAAATGTAAATTAAAACTAAGCATAATTGTATGCAAAAATATGCCCTGCCGCTTTCTTGGTAAACAATTAATGAATAATCAAAGAATCAAATTGTGCTACATTTTATGACGTCATTCCAAACTGATTCATGAAAATATTTTGCTTCAAATATGTTGAAATAAATAAAGTTTCTCATGCCATTGTTGATTTGGCAACAGTGATTTAAATGACTCAAAATTGAATTTCAATTGGAAATTCGCCGACAGAGAGTAGATTTATGTCCCTCCAGACGTACAGATAGACGGACCAAAAGTTTAAAAGTTGGGTATCTGAGGTTATAGTTTTCTAACAAAAAAAGAATTTTTAAGATCCGATAGATAGAACCGATTTTGAAAGGGGAGTACGGACAGACAGACATACGGACGGACAGACAGACATCGACCGCATTTCAATACCTACAGTGATTTAAATGACTCAAAAATCAAAATTGAATTTCAATGCTAATTCAATGGGAAATTCGCCGACAGATAGTAGATTTATGTCCGTCCGGACGTACAGACAGAAGGACAAAAAGTATGAAAGTTGGGTATCTGAGATCATAGCTATCTAACAAAAAAAGAATTTTTGAGATCCGATGGATAGAACCGATTTTGGAAGGGGGGTACGGACGGACAGGGACGCAGACGACAGACAGACGGACATCGACCGCATGTCAATACCTACTTTTTCATTTTTTTAATTCTTTCGAATTAAAAAAAGAAAAGTAGGCTAAAAATGCTTCACTAAAATGGTATAGGGTCTTTATGCTAACTAAAATAAACTCTTCTTTTTCCAAAAAACTCCTTTATTAAATATTTTTATCTCTACACAAATTATTGTTCTTTAAAAAGAACGTAACAAATTCACGCATTTCTGATGAATTTCACCGTGCCGTTTTGCAGAAAAGAAATAAGATTTTTTTTTTGTGGCTGACTTATTGTAATTTTTAATTAAAAAACCTATTGGAAATTTGAAAAACAAATAAGTGGGCATCGAGGCATAAGGGAGACACACCTGCCCAAAAAAATTTGGGTTTCTGACATCAATATTTCATCATGTTATGGCTGCTAACACTTTCAAATCCTATACTTTAACATAGAGAAAAATTAATTTTTATTTTTAATTAAAAAACTAATTGGAAATTTGAAAAACAAAAAAAATTAGGTCGAGGCATTAGGGAGACACACCTTCCCAAAACAATTTGGATTTCTAACATCAACATTTCATGATGTTATGGCTCTGGACACTTTAAAACAGCTTACTTTTTTTTAATATAGAGAGATAATCTGGGATTTAAGTCTTAAAGCAAAAAAGGAAAGATACAAATCATAACAATTTACCGAATGTAAATGTAAATTAACATTTAATTTCGTTTTTAGTTAAATGTGTTGTAAACCTTGTTTTAGTTATTGGAAACTTCCAAGTAATAAGGTTCATCAAATGATTGCCATAAATTTAGACTTCCGTTTTACACTCAACATTTTTAGAGTCGCTTTTGTAATTTTACTATATTGGGATTTTCTTTAACTTAAGTTTAAAAATTTATGTGTTTTTAGCTTGTGACTTTTTAAATGTTAATTTTAACTGCTTAAACTTGTGTAGTTTTCAGTTTAATTTCTTAAGAGGGAATGACCCCGCTGGACCGCGGGTCCTCAAACCAAAGTGCCTCAGATGTTAATCCAATTGAGAAAAAAATATTTTCTGAACCTTTTTTTCTCCGGCTGTATTGAATATATTTACAAATGGGTTTTGTTATGTGATAAATGCAGCTGACTTACAGGTCCCTACAATCTCACTTTTTGAAATTGGTTTGAATATATGTTTTTTTAAAATTTTCAATAAATAATTTTACACAAAGTATTTGAAGCAATTTAAAAAAAAGTGGGATTATAGAGACGCGTAAGTTATCTACATTTATAATTAAAAAAAAAAACGTTTGTAAAAATATTCAATACAGCCGGAGAAATGTGGCTTAGAAAATAATTCTTTTCCCATTGGTCTAGGGAATAATATTTTACTTTTTTAAACTCTTCCTACAAATTCCATTGTTTTTTCTTTGTACTTCAATAAATATTTGCCAAAGAATAATGATTTAAAAAAAAAAAAAGCTGTTCGAATATTTAACAATCTGTGCTTTTTCTTCTTCTCTAACTTAGAGAAACAGATATTAGCGGGAATCCAGCTCCTAGCAACCATCGGAATTTCAGAAGAAAACTTTGTCAAAACTTGTAGACTTCACCTCCAAAGTGTTTATAATTCGCAAATTAGAAAATTTCCAAAAAAGCGCATTTGTACAGAACAATCTTGTTCCTTCTTGTAGAAGCAGATGTAGATGTAATGCAGGGTACTTCATACAACGATGTTTGTATAGCTCGTTTACATCACTTCACTACTCCACATAAAAGTAAAAATCGCATATAAATTAAGTCCGACACTATTTCAAACTTAAGTTCACATTGTTAAGTCCTCACACTGTGTCACACTTTTTGGATCTCGTAATTTTATGGCCACAAAGGCGAACAAGAAGTTCATAAAGAACCAAAATAGCCTACTTTCCTGTTACTTAAATACTTACTGAAGTTCTAATCGGAAAAAAACTAGGTTCCTAACAGTAAATATCATCAACAACCGTTTCTACACTAGATTTATACACATTAGAAAAAAAATCGAAACACAGCATCCAGCTATAATTTAAACTTCTAAAACCCAAAATCAACTATTTTCCTTAATATTCTTTCGCAAACTAACTTAATATTATTTATCCTCTGCTCGATTTATTTGTAGTTCGAAGATCAATTAAATATTTATTAATAACAAAAGTAATGAAACTACTCCAAACTGCATTAAAAAAAATAAGAAATGTAAATTAAAACTAAGCATAATTGTATGCAAAAATATGCCCTGCCGCTTTCTTGGTAAACAATTAATGAATAATCAAAGAATCAAATTGTGCTACATTTTATGACGTCATTCCAAACTGATTCATGAAAATATTTTGCTTCAAATATGTTGAAATAAATAAAGTTTCTCATGCCATTGTTGATTTGGCAACAGTGATTTAAATGACTCAAAATTGAATTTCAATTGGAAATTCGCCGACAGAGAGTAGATTTATGTCCCTCCAGACGTACAGATAGACGGACCAAAAGTTTAAAAGTTGGGTATCTGAGGTTATAGTTTTCTAACAAAAAAAGAATTTTTAAGATCCGATAGATAGAACCGATTTTGAAAGGGGAGTACGGACAGACAGACATACGGACAGACAGACGGACGGACAGACAGAGACATCGACCGCATTTCAATACCTACAGTGATTTAAATGACTCAAAAATCAAAATTGAATTTCAATGCTAATTCAATGGGAAATTCGCCGACAGATAGTAGATTTATGTCCGTCCGGACGTACAGACAGAAGGACAAAAAGTATGAAAGTTGGGTATCTGAGATCATAGCTATCTAACAAAAAAAGAATTTTTGAGATCCGATGGATAGAACCGATTTTGGAAGGGGGGTACGGACGGACAGACGGACAGACAGACGGACAGACAGACGGACATCGACCGCATGTCAATACCTACTTTTTCATTTTTTTAATTCTTTCGAATTAAAAAAAGAAAAGTAGGCTAAAAATGCTTCACTAAAATGGTATAGGGTCTTTATGCTAACTAAAATAAACTCTTCTTTTTCCAAAAAACTCCTTTATTAAATATTTTTATCTCTACACAAATTATTCTTAACCAAAATTTTTCATCTGTTTTAACCAAAGTTTCATCTGAAGCGTATATTTCTAGAAATATAAAATACTCGATATGTTTTTAGTTTTAAAATGTAGAAATTTGCTATAAAGTTTTAATCTGTCAGTTGTTATTTTTAAATCTATAACTTAAACTTGTCTGAAGAAAGATCCAATATAAGAAAGAAAAACTTCAAATAAGTAATAGAAAGCGATTGCTCAAGAAAAACCTAGTTATCATCTTCGTTTCCCTGTTCCATAAGCGTCATCTAAACCTTTCAACAATAAGATAGCACAGACTGCTGAAAATAGTACAGCATAATGGGCGTTAAAACGAGTTTGTCACAAATTTTAAGAAGAAATGTATGAATCGCGTATGTTCAAATTTTTAGTGTGATATTATGTTAATACTAATTTAAAGATTTTTAATTGATTTGAGTTTCTCAAAATTATTTAAATAATAAATTAAAGGGTTTCTATTCATTACACCAAAGACTATACTGTCTAAACATTTCTTTTACACCCTATATTCAGTGATTTTAAAGTTTCCACAATGATTTCAAATATGTTTTATAAATCTTCTAGCTTTAACCATTATTTTTTATTAAAATCTGAAAAACAGTTATTCGTTTATTAATGTATATTTATTATTTATAACGAATTATACATTTATTCGTTTATTAATGTATATAATTCTAACAAGGCGTCAAAATTCAAAATATTCACTGTGATCTATATTTTTGTGGTTTTTGGTTTTTCGTTAATTACCTGAAAATCGCACCGTTGACAGATTATTCGAAGCTGGTAGATTTTTTGCTTGTTGTTACATTATTTTTTTCGGCTTTTAGTAATATTTCGGAAAGACATGAAGTTTGCATTGTGAAGTTTTTTTTTCGTTTTTGTTATTATGTATTAAATATTTTGAAAATATTGAGTTTTTTTATTTTTTTTTTATGTCGATACTTATTTAAGAATAAGAAACTCATGGGATTAAACTCCCACGTTTAGTTATCATATCATCAATAATGCTGATATAAAAAAACGTAAAAACAAATTAAATCGCATACGCGCTTTTGACGAAAACAAACTCAATTAATTGTTATTCCCTATTATCCTCAAATAAGGAAGTTGCATGAATTTCAAATTCCTTGGCAGACAATAGCCCTTTAAAAACCACGTCGAATGCTACTTTTCACACTAGTAAAAAAGTTATTATATTAGTCAGTAATTGAGTTTTAAGTAAGGGATACGTCACTTCCGGTAAAAACACTCACAATCCTTTTGCAGTGCGTAATGACGTCAGGCTTGGCTTTTTTGTCCATTGGCGTGCAATTTCTAATCAACTTCTGTGCGATACAGCTTTAGAAAATACAAAATGTGTTTTGAATGATCCCATATAGGAATAGGATTATTTAGAATAAGTGGTTTTTCTAAGAGTTCCAGTTATTCTCATCAGACTTGGTAGACCTCCACAAAGATTTCGATTGATCCAACAATTGACTAGGTCTGAAGTGTCAACAGCGCGCTCTTGTACGATTTTAAATTCAACAACCAAGCAAGAAACAAGCTGTTCTAATTTATTATCAAAACCTGGTTTAAGTGAGCAGTCTGTTCTTTTAAATAGAACGTTTTAAAAAACGTTGTATGTTTATTTTAATTATGGACATGCTAACCGTAGCGCCATTTTTAGAAAAAATCGCCAAATGGTGTGTTGTTACGTCAGACGCCGTTTTCGGTCACGTGAGTTTTATAGAATTTAATAGGCATATTTCGAGTAAAACTAATAATTTTTGATGATTTTTAAGCTGATATTCAGAATCTGTAGCTTCTAATGTTCCAGAAAATGGTATAAGTACGTCATTTTGGGTAGGATGCAAGTTCCTCATTGCACTAATATTATTGACAACATTTTTTAAAAAAAAGTTTAAGTTAAAGTCAGTGAAAATATTAAGAAAATAAAAATTAAGCCCTCCAAGGTAGAGATATACCTTAAAGTTTATATATAAGGTTTGTAAGAGGTAAAAATTGTAATAACTTGTAAGATTCTAAGTCTAGATCATCTTTGTCCTAAAGAAACCCTAAAAAGCCTTTTCAAATATATTTGGCTTCAGTATATTTTTTTAGTAGAAAAAGATGCTCCCCGAATGCTTGTATGCAAAAAGTAAAAGCAAAATGATACAAGCACATACAAAAGTGAAAGGGAGGGGAAAAAAATACTTATTCTTTATTTCTCATATAAAATTGATATTTTGACAAAATAAAAACGTGAAAAGGTAACACTTCAAAGGTTTCAAGATGTATTCTTAGTAACCGTATAAAAAGGTTTTAGTTTTCTTGTATGTGAAACCTGCATTATGAACTTAATGTTTCATATACTTAAATTGCTTCCCTCGACTCTCAAGGATGCAAAACTTGAATATGATATCTTATTTTTAGAGCTCACACAAATTTGTTATCCTATAGAAAATTTGCAACATTGTCCAGAATTATTTTAGCTTTCGGATCAAAAGTACTATGAATGAGATGATTGCATTACTTGTAGTATGTTTGAGAAAGAAAAACCCACTTGTGCATAAAGAGGTAAATAATTACACAACAAAGTATTTTTTTTCCCTTGTTGCTAGGCGTCGCTGATTATATCATACATTATTTTTCATATTAATTAAATATTTAAATAAGCAATTTAATAGGTTATTTAGGATGATTTGTTTTCAGACACCCTTTGTTAACATTTACTTTTTATTATTCTTCAAGCTGATGGTAATAGTGATTCTACGTCTTTTTCTCTCCTCTTTTTTAAGAAAAGGATTAAAAAAAAACTAATTAGTACTACGATAGTTAATCTTAAATTATATAAATCACGAGCTTCGTCGTTTTGTTTTTTTAATTTGGTGTCTCTAAAATAATTTAAAACGTATATCATAACTGTTTATCAGTACAATAAACAAACCGAGATTTAAATCAAATCTATCTATCTATATAAAAGGCAAAGTCTTGACTGACTGACTCACTGATTCACTGACTCACTCACGTATCAACTTCCAGCACAAACTACTGGAAGTACAGCTACCAAATTTTAAGAGAATATTCTTTTTGTAATGAAAGCGTCATTTAAGAAGAGATTTTTAGAAATTTGAACCCGAACGGGTGTAGGAGTGCAAAACGTGAGCCAATTTCTCCATAGGAATAGCATTGTAAGATTAGAATTTATATTTTTTTACTAGCTTTATAAACCCGGCGGTGCACGGGTGTACCCTTACGGTGATTGTTTTTTTATGTAAACATTTATTTTATACTAATTGATCGTATACTGTATGTACTTTATGTTTATGAAACTGGCAATTTGGTACAGCTATGATATAATGGACGATTGAATTTTGGCATTGGCGGCTTTTAGCGAAGTTGAAAATTTAACATAGGGTAGCCATTCCCATCCAGTTGTATGGGTTAGGGTTATTTTTTGAATTATCGTTGAACTAGAGCTATGCACGAGGGCTATTGGCCACGGGCGTCTTAATTTAGATCTACAGTCAAAGTGACGAGCCGACACCTGAGTAGGCACCCAATGCAACTTTTAATGGCTACATCGTTAGCAGCGTCGGAAAAGTATTTAAAGAGAGCTCCCACCACACGGGGTATTATTCAGGACAATGAACATTTTTGGCCGTATGGGCCGTTTATAGGTCGGCAGTTAATTTGACGATGCCCGACCCGAATCTGGGACCATCGCATGCAATAGGCGAACGCCTTTACCGACTGGGCTCCCCAGCTTTGTCGAGTGGCCGAATATGGAGTGGAATGTTTACCACATTTTGGGCGTTTTCGGGTGTAAGAGGGTAAATAGAAACTGGCCATTATATCATAGCTATTTTGACAATTTTAACACGGCCTATGAGAAAGCTCTCTAACTTTTAGAAGGGCCTGGATACAATCGAACTTCTATTAATGCTGATATTAGAATTGTAGGAAATTATAATATACCGATGGAGTGCTGACCAGTGGAAAGTGGATCAATTGGTATGTAATAAAAATTTACCTAAAAAAACAATCGCCGTTAGTAGGGTAAACCCGTGCAACGCCGGGTTTATAAAGCTAGTTTAATTCATAAAGTTTTAAAAGAACTGCACATGTGGTGGTATTGTACCACAATCTCTTCAAATGACTAATTATAAGATTAGCTGATTGCTCCCACTTATGTGCAGCCGTCTTGGAAATGTCTTTCATGGAGTTTTATTTACTGTCTTTATTTCAATTGTCGTGACCGAAAATTAAGTATAAACACGTAAGAGCATGCACGTGAGTTTAATTTGTAGTATTGTTATTTGAATATTATTGTTTTATTTTATTTATAGAATTTAAATCTTTTGATTTTTTTTGTTACCGAATTTAATTCAATTAATGTTTAATTCAATGTTTACAAATGGTAAGAAATGAAGATAGTTTTACAATGTGTCATGACAATAAAGGCAATAACTATTCTAGATCTGATTGAATACTTCTGAGAAATGTCAATTCTCTCTACGTTGGTTGGTTGGTTGGTAGACATATATATTCAGGTTTGTGTGCTTGGTCAGCGACCCGCTTATAAACCTTCGTCAAGTAAGACAGACACAACAGACAACACACACACATAAGTGGATCCATCTAATTTTTAGAGACAGAGGCCAACTAGAGGATCCCCAGAATTGGCTTGTCACCCCCAGAGGTATTGATTTGGTATGGGAACTTCGAGGACTTTCGGACCCAACAGATTTAACGAGCACGTACTCCGCATATACTCGGTAGGTCTTCAGTGGTACCGGGACTCGATCGCAGGACCTTCCGATCCCGAGACCGACGGTTTTGTTTGCATGTCTATTTTGATGTCTTCCAACATTATTGCCACCAGTTTTAGGAGAAAAACTACGAAAAAATACCATTTAATTCTAAACTTACAAAAACATTCCATAAAAATATTAGCAAAGCGTTTCACGTTTTTTTAAAGTCACTAAAAAGATTTCAAAATGCAGCTAGTACTTTTACGATATTTTTTTGTAATTTTAGAATTTATTTTAGAATTATTCTAAAATTACAAAAAAATATCGTAAAAATACTAGCTGCATTTTGGAATCTTTTTAGTGACTAAAAAAACGTGAAACGCTTTGCTAGTATTTTTATGGAATGTTTTTGTATTTTTAGAATTAAATGGTATTTTTTCGTAGTTTTTCTCCTAAAACTGGTGGCAATACTGTTGGAAGACATCAAAAGGCTATGTTCTCACTACGACATCAAACGCCACAAACGCAACAAAATTTGGCGACCGCCAAGCGCGCCAAGAAGTGCAATAGCATGGTGGTTGACTCTGCCAAGTCGCCAAGTTTTGTTGCCTTTGTGGCATTTGTTGCCTTTGTGGCGTAGTCAGGACATAGCCAAATAGACATGCAAACAAAACCGCATAGCTATTGCCAGATCCTCCGTGAAACAAGCCCATAGAGTTTTTTTGATGGTTCATTATATATGTATGAAGAAAGATGCAAAGAGAATTCTAACTTGGCATAAAAAAAATATGCAAAGTTTCACTTTTATTTTTAAAGCATCGATTGTACTAATTATATATTTTTCGAACTGTAATTTAATTAAATCTAATTATTAAATCTGAGAAAGCAGATTAATGAAAATAGTTAATTTTGGGGTTTAAAAGTTTGAATTACAAATAGCTAAAGGCCCTGTTTGTTATTAGAATTAAATCACCATTGCCATTCGCAACAATCGTCCGAGAAACTTAATTCTTTTAGACAATAAATTAAAATAAATTTATTTTGCGACATCGATCCGTTTGAAATGACGTCAAATATATTTCACTACGAAATTCTTTGTATGTTGATATGAAATATTTTCATTCTATTTAAAAGCGAGGAATAGTACATATTTATTCTTTGAAATACAAATTAATTTTTGCAAACGATAAGTAATAATTATTGAATTTTCGAAATAAAATAAATAAAACTAGCCAAATTTAGCATGTAAATGTTTATTATAGAATTAATGCAGTGTTTGGCGCCTTTTTACCATACGTCATTTTAACGTCATTTTAAAGCAAAAAATCAGATTAGGCTACATTCCAAATTTCATTAAAAAATTTAAATTATAAGTTTATTTAAAATTTAAATAACTAAATTTTTTTTATCTACATTGAAATAACATGTGCAAATTCTATTTTTATTCATATTTTCACTGTTGTCATCCACAAGTCCCACAGACAAGTGGGATACGTCATTTTGAAGCAAAAAATCAGATTATGCTACATGCCAAATTTCATTAAAAAAATTTAAATTAGAAGTTTATTTAAAATTTAAATAACTAAAAATTAAATCTACATTGAAATAACATGCAAATTCCATTTTTATTCAATATTTTCACTGTTGCCATTTCGTTAAACGTACGAGAAACTTTTGTTAAAATAAAAATAAACACTTTTGAAAAAATATTTATTTATGTGATATAATTCGGTTTGGATTGTTGTATTATCACAATAGAGTTCTTTTAATGGTTCTATATATATGTATGAAGAAAGATGCATAGAGAATTCTAACTTGGCATAAAAAATGTGCAAAGTTTCGCTTTTATTTTTAAAGCATCAATTGTACAAATTATATATTTTTTTAACTGTAAATTAATTTAACAAACTATAAATAAGTGAATTTTCGAAAGAAATGTAAATGGGGAATTGTGGCGACAAAAATATTTATTAAAAAAGATTACATCATTATTCTTCGAAATTCAAACAAATTTAGCAAACGATAAAGTCTAATTATTAAATCTGAGAAAGAAGATTAATGAAAATAGTTAATTTTGGCGTTTAAAACTTATTTTAGAATTATTTATTTTAGAATTATTCTAAAATTACAAAAAAATATCGTAAAAATACTAGCTGCATTTTGGAATCTTTTTAGTGACTTTAAAAAAACGTGAAACGCTTTGCTAGTATTTTTATGGAATGTTTTTGTAATTTTAGAATTAAATGGTATTTTTTCGTAGTTTTTCTCCTAAAACTGGTGGCAATACTGTTCAAAGACATCAAAATAGACATGCAAACAAAACCGCATAGCTATTGCCAGATCCTTCGTGAAACAAGCCCATTAATGTTGTGTTTGGCGCGTTTTTTCCTGTTAAACACAAATATGTGGAAGCGAGTTAAGTGACAGATTCTGTTACAAACCTACTTGTTTTTTTAAATAAAAATAATAAGTAGGGGGCTATATCAGAGAACTACAATTTATTTTATGTTTCAAGGGTTACTACAAATTAATTTTTACTGCATTAGCTAGTTTTTTTTTACAAGACTGTAAGACTGATATTTTACGTCTTGAATGGCAACAGTTCCAGTGGTATAGTTTTCAATTTTCGACCTGCTAGAATTACGTTTGTTTCGTTAATAAATAACCTTTAATATTGTATAATAATAAAATTAACGACTTGTTCAACTTTGACATTTAAATGTTTGATATATTTGCATACATTTGAAACATTCTACTTGATAAATACAATAAAACAAAATTTTGCAATAATGTACTTTTATATTTTCGTCATAAATAAATTACATTTACTCTCTATGAAATGTATCATCTATCTATATACATAAAAGGCAACTTCCGTTTGTCTGTTTGTTTGTATAAGACACGAGATCTAAAGAACCACGCAACAGATCGTCACGAAATTTGGCACAAAAATTCATCTCATCTCCGGAACAAACATAGGCTAAGAATTTTTCGAATCAGACCATTCCTTCTATCGTTTTCGAACGTTTTTATGTTTCCCATTCAATGCATTGAAGACCTTGGAGGTTTATTGCTCCTTCAACAGCACGTTTTCACGGATTGTTTATTTAGTTTTATTTTACAATTTTTTTTTAAAGATTTTTAAGTATATATAGTTTAATTTCAACTAAAAAATTAGAAATAAACATTCAAAACAAAAATCGTTTGCTAGCTTTTTAGCAGTTATTAAATATATTTAATATATTTGATTATAAAAATATTTAATATTAAAAATAAAAATCGTTTGCTTTAGTTTTTTTATCACAGTTAAAAAAAATACAAATAAATATAAAAAAGGCAAGGGGTTGTTTCACGGAGGATCTGGCAATAGCTTTGCGGTTTTGGTTGCAATGTCTATTTTGATGTTTTCAATAATGTTGCCAGCAGTTTTAGAAGAAAAACTACGAAAAAATACCATTTAATTCTAAAATTACAAAAACATACCATAAAAATTCTAGCAAAGCGTTTCACGTTTTTTAAAAGTCACTAAAAAGATTCCAAAATGCAGCTAGTATTTTTACGATATTTTTTTATAATTTTAGAATTTATTTTAGAATTATTCTAAAATTACAAAAAAATATCGTAAAAATACTAGCTGCATTTTGTAATCTTTTTAGTGACTTTAAAAAAACGTGAAACGCTTCGGTAGTATTTTTACGGTATGTTTTTGTAATTTTAGAATTAAATGTTATTTTTTCGTAGTTTTTCTTCTAAAACTGCTGGCAACATTGTTGAAAACATCAAAATAGACATGCAAACAAAACCGCAAAACTATTGCCAGATCCTCCGTGAAACAACCCCATTAGATCATGTAATTAGCTTTCATTAAGAATATTTTATTTTCTGCACGCAGACCATGCCTTTTATATATTATATAGATATTTGCATTGATTTATTACTGTATACATTTGCATTCAATTCTTAATTTTTCAGCATTTGTATTGAATTATGGTAGAAATTTGTACTGCTTATATTGTATTTATATCTACAAAGTCCTAAGTGTCCAAAAAAAGTTACTTAATTTATTATAGAACTCCCTTGAATTGCGTTAAAATAAATGTTTGAGACCCTTTAAGATTTAGCTGTTTTTCCATTTTTAATTCTTACCGATTATTTTTTACTTAAATATGTATTCTTTTTAATTTGAGCTTCTTATCAAAGGTATTTTTGAAATTAATATTAATCATTACTATATCCAAGTTGGGTAATTAAATGGAAAATTACTGGGTAATCTTCATATCTTATGTAACTAAAATGAAAGAAAAAAATAGTTAAATTGACTGTTAAATTATTTTTCCACCTCTACCCGTGCAACGTCGGATATAACAGCTAGTAATGAATACTTCCAAGAAATGTCAATTCTCTCTACGTATAGCGTATATGCTTTATGTTTATGAAACTGGCAGACCATTCCTTCTATCGTTTTCGAACGTTTTTATTCGAATTTTCTGAAAAACTACACCACTTTGGCTCAAATCCGATCTTTTTTTTACTTTCCTGATGCCATCGGCTGAAAAAATTAAATAAAACTTTTAACGAAAATATTTAAAATTGAAAATGTTAATTTTATTCTGTTGCCATTACCTTCAGAAACTAATTTCATTATTTGAAAAATAATTGACATGTTTCAAGTGACGTAATTCCGCCAGTCTCCATTCCCGGATTTTATTGTGGGTTTATTTGATGATTTTTTCATTGATTTTTCTGTTGACTGCATGTATGCATATTTAAGCAATAAATGTATAGTTAAGCTATTACTGAACTATGATGGTTAATAAAGGCCGTCGCACTAGAGCTGCATATTAGGGTTTTATGTCTTTATTTTTTCGCCAAATACGTTGCGAAACTCGCCAAATTATTAACTAAAACTCGCCAAATGGGCAATTTTTTTTATAAATAATTTATAAGCTGGTCGTTTGTTCGAAGGTCATTGTGTTAGAGCTGTATAATGGGTGTGTTTGTAGCTATATCTATTTTCTCGCCAAATGAGCTAAAAGGTTTTATGTATTTATGAGGGAATTGTGATGACATTTATGAGTGCATTTTTTAAAATAAATGTTTGAGACCCTTTTAAGATTTAGATGTTTTCCATTTTTAATCCTTACCGGTTATTTTTTACTTAAATAAGTATTATTTTTAATTTGAGCTTCTTATCAAAGGTATTTTTGAAATTAATATTAATCATTACTATATCCAAGTTGGGTAATTAAATGGAAAATTACTGGGTAATCTTCATATCTTATGTAACTAAAAAGAAAGAAAAAAATAGTTAAATTGACTGTTAAATTATTTTTCCACCTCTACCCGTGCAACGTCGGGTATAACAGATAGTAATAAATAAAAGTAATTGCTGTTTCATTAACATTTGACTAAATTTTTGAACATTATAAACACAAATTACAAATTATATATGCAGTTTTATTATTGTTAAAGTTTAATAAATAACAAGACCAATAAGAAGTTGCACGTAGAGAACTCTCAAATAGAACACATCAATGAAAAGACCGCGCATTGAAAGTGGAAGCGAAACAAAATTGGCTTATTTCAAGTTACGTAATTCATTTCAGCTTTCAATCCTACATTTCCTTCACATTGATGAACCAGTCGAGGCTCAAACAAAAATAAAGTTTCATACAATATTTCTGTTGTCATTCAAAACCTGAAAAATGCCCATTGGGAGTATTGGGACTTCCAAAAGTCATTAAACAATGGGAATGTTTCAGATGACGTACGCTCTTGTTTTCAATTTTCACGTAATGCGGTTTATTGGTGGTTGCGAATTCACTCTCAAAATGACAGTTATGGATGAAAAGAAACCTTTCTTTTAATGCAAGCTTTCTTTGACAAATGATTTGAACAACTAGTAGGACAGCAAGAAGTTGGAATTTTAAAAATTTAATAAGTAAAATATTTTTAGTAATAAGTAAATTATTTTTTTCTTTTCGAATACCAAACCAAAAGCAATTTTAGACAAAAAATGGAAACAAGACCGCTGGAATTGTTGCCCCACGAAGTTAAAAGACAGTTACAGTTTAACTGTAACCAGTAGAATTACGGCGGCATATTTTGTTTTCAAAACACAGAGTTTCCATATATAAGATTTTAAAAAAATGTAAATTTATTTCGGCATCTTATGAATGTTATATTTTGATAGTTAATGGAAATTTATTTGCTCCATATCCTACGGATAACACAGTTTCATGTACCACTGTTTTTTTCATGTTGTAAACAGTAAACTGCTACTTCTGTAAGAAAAGAACACACTCGTCTGCTAGAATTTTTTTAAAAATAATATTATTGTGTAAATAATCCAATAGAATACCAGCTGCGGGAATTTTCTTTAAAGTTATTTTTCATTTTTTTTTGGAATCGCATATTTTTTCTATGACTTAACCCATTTTAATTATTTCGGATATGGTTTTTGGAGTGTTGTGTGAATGTCTTAACTTTCAAATCAGTTTGAATATGTTTCATTTGTATTATCTAGAATATAAAACAATGCGTTATAATGTGCAGTCATGCTTGGTTATTGACTATTGTATAAGTTTCTGAAAACTAACAGACTGAATAATTAATTAAATGAATTATTTTAATGATTAGGAATTTTTTTTTAGTTGGTATTTTGTATTCATCTTTACAGCATTGTGTTTTTATCAATCGGATAGGTAAGCAGTTCAACTACATTTTATTAAACTAATGGTTCTTTTAATAAATTTATAGGTTTTAGATGCATTCCAAAGATCATGATGATTCCTCCGACAGAAAATTTCGTCAAACTCTTAATGTTACAATCATCAATAATTTCCTGGACCTGGAAAGCGGTAGATAGTTATTACATTGTTAAATTTATTTTTAATGCGTCATTTCTAGTATTTTTTACTAATCATCGTTCACTTATTTTACAGTGTCCAGTTCCTCTACAACTTTATCTTCTTTTTTTCACCACATGCGAAACTCATTTAAAGAGATACCTCACATATTTGTAACTAATCATAGTTACGAAAGTAATGGAACATTGGATAATGCAGAAGAACAAAAACAACAAAAAGATGAAGAGTACCTTTCCACTGGTATGTTTTTGAAGTATAATTCTTAAGATATAAGGAATTTCAAAAGTTTTTTCAGTTTTGGAAGCAAAGGCAACCTACCCGTAAGTGTTGACATAGCTAAAGAAAAAGGAACTATATATTTAATATATTTACGGCTCAGCTATGATACAAGGGCCAGTCTTGATTTGTGTTAAGTTGCAACGTATGTACCCAAATGTGTTAAAAACATTCGACTTCCTAATTCCTACAACTCGATAGATATAGCTACCCTAGGCTAATTAATTTTCAAGCTTGCCAAAATTCACAAAAAAACAGACGGGCCATTATATCAAAGCTATACCATATTTACTACTTGCTGGCTGTAATTATAATTACAACTGTATTATCGGAATTACAATTGTGATATATATAGTGATTATTGTTTTTTTAAAGCTCACTCACTGTAACTGTTCCCTTAAAGAGACATGTTTATTTAACCCAAGCAAGTTAGCAAGAAATAGAGCAATTATTAGCAAGAAAATATTTATCGGTACAAGCTAGCAGTGTCGATAGTGAGCGGTTGTTCTCCGAAGCTGGAAACATTTGTGAACCAAAACGAAATAGATTACTTCCCCAAAATACTGAACAGCTCCTTTTCTTACATCATAATTTGCCTCTACTAAATTTTAAATATAATTAATTAATCCATTCAAATTTAATATAACTGATACTTCTTTTCATTTAATTCATAAAAATACTTTTTCATGAATAAACATCATGTATATTGAGAAATTAAAACACTGTAACATTCATTTTTCTGGTCTTTCTTATATTAATCAATATATATATTTTTCTTCTCTTGTATTTATTTCGAAAAAAAAATTTGATTCAGAAATTTGAAAAAATTAAATTTTACTATTTTGTCGAACAGTAAAGCTATACGGTCAAACCGAATATTCGGAGCATCTCTACTTTTTATAATAATGTTCTGATTTTTATGTTTTAAGGATGTGGTCAACACTCCTAAATGTATAATTGTAGAATCAGATATTTGGGACTTGATAACAAAATAAGCTTTCATCATTTCATGTTGAACTCTAGTTTAATATTCTTACATTATAATATATTGTTAAAACATAAATATAATTTTCCAAATTCATGATAGTAACTTAAAAGATTTTATTTTATGATAAAATTATTTTATGTTGAAAGAAATCATTGTTTTCAACTCGATTTTTCTTTTACTTTGAATTTTTTTACAGCTTTTACAGAATGGCTCTTGATGTGGTTACTCCGAGTTTTAAGTCAGCCATGTGCACTTGCTGTTCATAAAGAATGCAAGGAATTGTTTTTGTCACTTTTAAAGTTAGTGAGGAGTAACAACCCATTTCACTTCCGGCAATGTATTGAATGTTTGATCTCTCTATTGTCAGGTAACCATTTTTTGTAACTGTTTCTAGCAAGATACTTCTTGGTAAACAATTTTACAGAATTGATTGGACTTCAAATATTTTTTTAACTAAAATTATTTGTTTCAACGTTTATTAGTTATTTTTTTAAACATATATAGAAAACTTAATGAATTTAAATTTCATACTGACACATACTAAACGGGGCTTTATTTATTCTTGGGAATAACTTGTTTGCTGATCAAACATAGTACAAAACTGAAAGTAATTCTGAAACTGATAGTATCTAACCGAAAGTTATACAGTTTTTTCCATCAGTAAATTATATACTTCATAAGCTCAGGTGACATAGGAAAATCTATACTTGCAGAGTGGGGCAAAAAAAAAAATATATATGCTTTGTAGGATTTCAGTGCAATTCTAAACTTTTTTATTGACTCATATTTATCTTATTGTGACTCATTCCAATGTGGTATCCATGATGCTAGATAACTCTTTATTTTATTTTTAAAGTTGAAGAGACCACTGTATATTGAGTACTTTGGCATCTTCAACAAGTGCTTGTCCTTTATCAGCCAGTTTTTTCCCCTCTTTTAAATTATGTCTCAAGAGGGAACAAGTATGACAATATAAACCCTAAAGTTCCTTTAACTATTGCATAAAGATGAAAAATTATAGGTCTGTGTTAAAAACATGTAAAAGCTTTCAGTTTTCACATTTTTTTTTTCTCCCCACCTTGTGTTGTTACTTATCTCCCTGGTGTAGAAAAGCCTACACCAGATTCACCTTGTATTGTAAGTATAGTTACAAGGTGGTTTGAAATCTAAATAACAATTTGCATAATTAAATTTTTAAACTACTATATGCAATACACTAATCTCTTATACCGATAATAAATATTTTTGTTATAGGTTTATGAGATTAGTAGAGTGCAGTTTAAAAATGTAATTATACAAAAAAAAAATTCAGATTTTTTTTATGAATGAATGAATAGTCGAATTTATAATTACTAACTGTTTTTTAAATAAAGTTATTCACCTTATGCATTATATTTTATGATTTCTGTTTTAATTACAAATTCTTACATTCATTTTATTTTAATTTGAATTTTCAGAATTAAGTACTATGGTTGACAATATAGATGGAGCTAATTCCATGAACATTAAGAACTATTTTCTTTCTAAGACAACTGGTATTTCGGAGGTAATATGAATAAGCTGCTTTCAAGAGGAAGCTAGGCATCTCTTGTCCCTTTTACTTCCCATGTTAGGTCTATAGGGCAGTTTGTAGTTAATCTGTCTTTCTGAAAGTTTTTTTTCGAGAGTTTTTTTTTCCAGCAAGTCAAAAGAGGGTTGTTCTAGAGATCCAAATATACACTTTTAATTTTATTGTGAAAGATTTTTAAAAAATATTGAAATTTTAAGTTAATTTTTTTTAAAAAATCTAGCAGGATTAAAGGAAATTGCTAGTTTCCCTAAAACACTTACTGAACTTCATTATATATAAAAAAAAGGTTCATTAATATACTTAAAATCAAAGGTAGTGGACCTTTTTAAAAGCTGTCAATAGACTTAACCCTGGAAGTGAAAGAACGGGAAGTGTTTGACTTCACTCTAATGATTAAAAATATTTTTAAGGAAAAATATGTTTTGCAAAATGTACCTAATGACCACAATTTAATTTACCATCAGAGTTTGCCAGCAAAATGAAACTGGGTCTACAAGTTAATTAGTATTATTATTTCTCATTTTGTGCTAGTTTTAATAATAGATAAGGTTTAAACCATTTCAATATTATGTGATATAAATAAATACTAATTAATACAGTAACAGCCACTTTTTGGGATCAGTGGTTAATTGAATCAACTGCTTAATTGTAATAAATTATGTTGAACAAAACCAAATTACTTTTTACATTTTAAATTTGCTGCATCTGGATCCAACCACCATTTCAACTGCTGTTTTAATGGCTCAATAATATAGTCAGACTTATATTTGTCAAGGTTTCCTGGAATTTTTTTTTTTTAATCTCAATAACCTTGATATAAAAAATAGATTTTGCCATTAGATAAAAAATAGATTTGCAATGCCATTTTTTAAAAAAGATTTAAATCAACGTAAATAATAGCATTTAGTAAAGCACGAAGTTGCAAAACAAGTGGGTGGAGTAAGTAATCAGCACATGTATGCAGGTGGCGACTTCATTTCAATATTTGATTTCTTCAGTTTTATTAGCCCTTTTTTTCTTTATGGTGTTCAAGATGGCAAAATAGAAGGGTTGTATAGTGCATTAGAAAAACATGAAGTTTTTAAGAAATTTAATAGCGTGCTAAAACGTAATAGAATCAAGACATAGTTATTGTAGTTAAGATAAAGAAAAAAAGAATGGAAAAGTCCAATGCAACAGTCTAAGATAACGTTCATTTAAAGTACTGTAGGATATAATAGTTTTAGTGATACTAAACATTGATATATGTTCCGTTACAAGGAAAATTTTATTCAGAATTTTGTTTAAACTAACATCTTTATTAAATTTTTGCATCTTTTGTTATTAAAACACATTATTTAACTTGCTAAATTGTGTAAATTTGTTTTTATAGCACAAATAGAGTTACATTCTATCCCTTAAAATAATTTCCTGAAATACAAAATGAGTAAAATTCCATACTTTGTTTCCTAAGGCTACCATCACTTTTTTGACCTTCTGGTCTATGGAGTCAGTAGTTTTATTAGATCAACCTTATGATTATCAACCTATATGATTATTTTAAGCAACAGCTACTGCATAAAATATTCATTGAATATATTCCTTAGTTTTTCTTTCTTGAACACTTTTAGGATCGATCGTGGCACAAAGAATAGGACTGCCTTGGGTGTTCATATCCTTTGTGCCACTGTGTCTAAAATAGGTTTCTTTTTTTTAATATTTCATCTTTTATATGCATTTTTCATGTTAAATTTAATCTTATTCATTCAATATTTGATGCTGTTTTTCCCCCTGCTATTCATATAAGCTTTAATAATACAATAAGTTCTTTGTTTTCACCCATGAATGTAATTATGAATGTGCTATGTAAAATCCATTAAATAAGTATAATTGACTAAGATAATTTTTTTCATAAATTCAATAATTATTAATTTAAAATATTTTATATCCTAAAATATTTAATATTTTTAGGATATGTCAGAACTTGATCTAGTTGATATTTCAATTGTATTTACAAGTTCTGAAGAGTGTGAATCTTTACAAGAAAAGATAAGGTAGGTTTTCTAAAAATTACTATTTTTTGTTTATCATATTTGTAACATTATTTACTTTAATATTCATGTTCTTAAAATTGTATTACTTTTAATTAGCAACAATGTATCTATTTTAATTACACTGTAAAGTTAACTAATTTAGAAATTTGTACTATGTGCATAATAAAACATTCTATTTTTTTTAATGTAGAGAAATATTTCTAAAATAAAACTTATCATCATAATTGCTCATTGAAATGTTCTATTTTTTTTGTAAAAATCATCTAAGTTAGTTTGAATTGCTTATTTTAAAATTATGTCTATAGTTCTGTTTTAGGAAATCTTATTACTGATGTCACTCAGTTTCTACCAGACAAATGTGCTGATTTATGTTATATTTTTTGCTTACAAATTGAATTAGGTGACTTAAAGTTAAAACATGTAAGTTTTAGTTGCTTTAGAAATTCTATTTATGTTGTTAGTTTATTATGCCTTTCTAATTTCATACCTTGTTGCCTTCATTTACTAGTTATTTATGTGAGTTAAAAAAAGTATGCCTTTTTTAAAATTATATAAAACGTTTATTAACCAAATACATAGCTCAGACCAATAAAGTTATTTTAGATTGTATAAAATGTTCATGATTTGCAACTGTTTATTTTGCAGTCGCATACAAAAAAAATTATAACCAATGAAGGATAGCTTTATTTAATGTGCCTGTATTGTTAGAAAGCTGTATTTCATAATTTTCGGAAAGAAAATGTTAAAAGTTTAAAAATATGGTTTTATTTTTATTTCTAGTCCAATTTTTTACACCTTCCGAGGTATTTCTTTTAAACATGATCTCACATGCCTCGTTGAGAGTTTAGCAACAATTGATACCTCATCAATCTTGTGTACTTTTAATAATTATTCTTAAACGATAATTTTGATTAGAAAGAAGACAAAAAAAAAGTTATTAAAGTTACAAAAATAAAGTTATCTACAAATGAAGAGGCAGTCTAGCTTTAAACGAGACCTACTCCTTAACAGGGTTCGAAAACAGAGTCCCAAAATGCGACCAAATCCTACAATTTTGTGACTTCAAAATTAATTTAGTCACAGTTATTGCAACTAGTTTTCTTAAATGTCACTATTAACTTTTTACAGTGGTTTCCAAAGATCTTGCCAAAAATTATCATCTTAAAATCGCAAATCTCCATCTCTCCATCGCAAATGCAATACTCTGACGATTGTAAAATTCAGACACTTCTATGATCGTTGGTTGTGCTTCCTAAAATTTAGGAACTCCAGCATGAACTATGCATCCAATTTGTATCACTGCTTCGTAATGAATATACTTTTATATTTTTAGGTATCTGCACTAGCTTTGACAACACTAATACAAGATCATGGTCTAATATTTCCCATCAGTCATGTAAATTATATTTTTAGCTGCCTTCAAGCTCTTATCTCTTTTTGTTGTACATTGGAAGAACCTTTTCCAGAGTGAGTACATTGGTCAAAGATGTTATTAAACCCTGCAAAAGGGGTAAAAAAAAGAACTGTTAATCATATATTATAGTTAAATAATTTAAATACTGACGATAAAAGCTCACATTGTTAAAAGCATGCATGATTCTTAGATTCTTATTAATACGTTAATAACACAGAAATAATTGTTCTACTTGTTTAAACTTGCAGAACTTTTGAAATAATTTTAACACAAAAATTCATTAAAACTTCTATAAGCAACAAACCTTTCTTAATGACCATTTTTTTTATGACATATAGGTAGCCATTTTCAAGAAATTTTACTCTGCCAAGCACTTGGTTTTCAGTCGTGCAAAATGTCCCTCTGTTGTGCAAATACAATGTTCAGTACTTATTTTAAAAAGTCAGGATAGTTTTAAGTATATTTGTGTTTGGAATTCGAATTGTATATTCTATTTTAATTTACTGCTTATTTTATATTAAAATAACGGATAACATTATCAATGTTTTCTTAATATTATAAAGTGACATGAATATTGTTCAAATATTTTCATAATATAGAATAAGTATTATATTAAATGAGGATTTTTTTTAGCGAAATGGATCAGTTACAAGAATCCACAGCGTCATGTTTAAGTGAAATCTTGCAAAATATCCCCAAGGCAGAAAATAAATGCTTCTTAACAATTTCTACTCTTGGTAAAATGTTGCAAGTTTTACTTGAGGTAGTATTTATTTTAAATTATATTATTACTATTATTATTCATAAGTTGTTATTAGTTATTGTTTTATATAACTTTTAGTAATTTTAATGACAATTTACAAGACAGTCAAAAACTATATAACAAATTTACTACCACCATTTTAGATCTAATTTAAAGCAATTTTGTTTTATTCTAGGTTGTCACAGATAAGTTCTTGAATGCAAACACGAGTTTTCAAACAGCTGTGATAAAAGGAATTATATTTTTTCTTGAGCATGGAGATCAAAATGGCTATTCTTTACCACTTAATATGAAAAGAAACTTTACACAGATTCTTATTAATTTAATTACTAATTACAATTCAAAGGTAAACATTTAAATATTTTTAATAAATATGTTTAAATAAGCTAGCATTTTAAAATTTTCATTTATCGCTATTACTATTAATTGAAGTAAATTTATTCATATTTCTATATATTGTAGTTTTTTTTAAAAAAAATAATAGTAAGTTGATAACATTGTAATACTTAATACTGCTTGAATTCAATTTAACTGAACATTTAAAATATTCTTAAACTGTAATTAGGTTTTAAAAAATCCAGATGAACCATATTTAAACCAGAATTTCATAAAGATCAAGACAGTTTAAAGATAAGAAATTCAGTAATTTTTTTATTCTTTTATAAAGAAGTAATAAGTATGAAAAGATTAATCAGTAATACACGATAGAACTGTTAGAAAACTTACTAGTTAAAAAAAGCCTATAAAATGTCAGTTTGTACTCTAAACCTTCATCATATAAATATGTTAGCAAATAATGTTTGTTCTTTAGTCATTAGTTACATTGGTTGTACATCTGATAAATGAAGAAGTAAAATGTTCTCTATACAAAAAAGAAAAAACTCTTGAGATAAATCAAATGGAAGTAGAAGAAAATGCAAACAGGTTGGTTTAAAAAACATTTGTAAATTGCTCATATTTAACTCTAGAGTAGAGGTTCCCAAATGGTAGTACGAACACTACTGGTGGTGGTATGCAGAAAGTTTCAGTTGGTACGCAAATTAAGCTCAATTACTCCTGCAATTGACTTATTCCCAGGCAAATAGCAACAAGCTTCACATTAATCATGCAACAATTCACATTAATAACTCTAATAGTAAACATACATCCACAATAATAAGGAAAAAAAGATGGCAGTGGGTAGAACATATACTACGAATGCCCCTATCTCACCCAACTCGCATTGTTCTTACTTGGCCTGATGGAAAGAGGAAAAGGGGTCGACCCAAACTAACCTGGCGTCAGATGGCGATAAAGGAAAACAAGAAGTTCTTAAAGAACTAAAATAGCCTACTGTCCTGTTACTTAAATACTTACTGAAATTCTTATCGGGAAACAACTAGTATCCTAACAGTAAATATCTTCAACAACCTTTTCTACACGAGATTTATACACATTAGAAAAAAAATCGCTAAACACAGTATCCAGCTATAATTTAAATTTCTAAAAGCCCAAATCAACTATTTTCTTTAATCTTTGGCAAATTAAATTAATATTATTTATCATCTGCTCGATTTATTTGTAGTTCGAAGAATAATTAAATATTTATTAATAACAAAAGTAATGAAACTAATCCAATCTGCATTAAAAAAAATAAGAAATGTAAATTAAAACTAAACATAATTGTATGCAAAAAATATGCCAGCAGCTTTCTTGGTAAACAATTAATGAACAATCAAAGAATCACAATGTGCTACACTTTATGACGTCATTCCAAAACAATTCATGAAAAAAAAATTTGCTTCAAATATTTTTAAATAAAGTTTCTCATGCCATTGTTGATTTGGCAACAGTGATTTAAATGGCTCAACATTGAATTTCAATGCTAATTCAATGGGAAATTCGCCGACAGATAGTAGGTTTATGTCCGTCCGGACGTACAGACAGGCGGACAAAAAGTATGAAAGTTGGGTCTTGGAGTCATAGCTTTCTAACAAAAAAGAATTTTTAAGATCTGATCAATAGAACCGATTTTGGAAGGGGGGTACATACGGATGGACATCAATTGCATGTCAATACCTACTTTTTCATTTTTTTAATTCTTTCGAATTAAAAAAAGAAAAGTAGGCTAAAAACAGTTTTGGATGGCCAAGATGGGGGATCACAAGGGATGTAGCACTTGACCGGAGGGGATGAAACGCTGTGTTTGTGGCCTCATGCGCCACTTGAGCGTTAAGAGATTTAAGTTCACATTAATCAATATGCACATTGACCATTTGGTGATTTTTGTTTATTTGTATGTTTTTTTGGATGTTTGTATAAATCGCATAACATGTTTTTGTAGTGTCTTTCATCGTCTTAATATTATTGAAAATTAGTGGAAAAGTTGATTAATAATTAAATATACAGTTTATTACTCATTTATTGAAATAAATAGTGGACGTTTATCTGATAGAAAAGGTGTATTTTAACAAAATAAGGATCAAGGGGGCTTTTTTCCCAATTTAAGAAACCTTCAAGTGGTAAGCAGTTGCTAGGATGTTATGGACCCCTTCTCTATAGCAATATTAATCAAATCTTCTTGGTGATAGTTTTTAAAAGTACTGTGACTGTGTTCCTATGTGCTTATAAAAGTCCTTAAATCCTTTTTTTTATGTCAAAGCTGTTATTGAAATAATTATGCTTATTTTAGGTTTGTTCAACTTATGAAATCCTTTCTTTTTCTTATTTAAACTGCTATATTTTTTTCATATTATCCAATTGAACTGATTATCATGAAATCTGCACATATGTTACATGCAAAATTTCTTAACCTTGAAAAGCCTTTGATAATTATGATTTTGTATTTTTAGTTTGAATTCATTTGAAAACATGCAAAATTTGTCAGAAATGTGGGCATACTTGTATGGAGTATTGTTAAATAAATTAAATGCTCAACAATTGGAGGAAGTGAGTAATTTTCCCTTTAAATAATATTAACTGTGCTAAAGTATTTGAGTACTTGTGTAAAAAAGCGCATACAAATATTTTCTATTTGAGGAGTTAATTTAACTTCCGTTACGTAGAGGATTTATTAAAGATATTTTGTAAAAATTCTTCAGATTTGTAAATTTGAACTTTCCTCAAAGTTAATAAATTAAAATAAAAGTTATCAAGTTATTAATAAAATGTCTGAAAAAGTGGAACGAATAAAATATAATTTCTTTTAAATTAACATAAGTAAAAAAATACTCTACTATACATATACTGATTATCTTCTCAGTTTACAAATATTTTAATTTACTTTAAATTTATTAAAAATGAATGTGGATACTTAATACTTTCTGGTCTTATGTAGTATATTATTGATGCTGATTTCATAGTCTATCTTGAAAAGTTAGTATCACAGTAGATACCTGCTTAACTGGCTTAAATGAGACCAGAGGAAAGCCGGTTAAGTGAAAATTCTGGCAAAACAAAGAAACTATATAAATTAAGATTTGAATGTACATTTTATTGCACAATTATACATAGATGATATTTGCTTTGCATCATTTTATTCAATGTTTTAAAGCATTACAAGTTGCATACCATTAAAGACTTAAAGACATTCAGAAATTTTTTTGTTGAAGCCTAGAAATTCAGCAATTTAGCACATATTTATCAGCATCCCATTGTATCGAGGGGTGGGGGGGATTAAAAGGTTTTTTTACACATAACAGGGAAAATTTTGGCTGGTTAAAATGGAAATCTGATATAATGGAGTCGGGTTAAAAGTGAACCTACTGTACTTGTGTTTATTTAATACTATCAAATTTTTTTTTTCTGTCCGACATTTAAAAAATATAGCTTTGTGATTTATCTTTAAATTTTCCAAATTATCTAGAGACTCAATTTGGAATTAGCCTGCAATTCTTTGGAAATTTTGTTATGGAGTTATTGTGCCTATGTGTGTCCCATAAAATCTAAGTAAGTAGAAATCTGAATTTGATTTGGACTCCAGGTTAAATGTATTGCAGTGCTAAATATTGATCCCCCTCTCTCCTCTAAACACATCATGTAATTTATTGACTCCCCCCAAAGGTCCTAATAACTTAATCACGATAATCAATAACTATTGTTTTATACAAACAAAAAGTGTAATTAATATTATATTAATATCTGTGAGTAAATATTTTTTCTCCTTGCTTAGGGTGTTTGAATTCAAAATTCGTTCTAACATCATTATATTCGTTATCCGGCAGAAGTATTTTAAATATTCTACATAGTATTTCCCAATTACTTTTATTTGCTATTCAATAATAACTTTTGTTTTTATAGATTGTATGACATTGGGCAACCTCAGCATCTATCTTTTAAAATGCAGTTTCCTTCATACATCATTGATACTTTCAACCTACATGTGAAATCTTTCATAACAAGTAGTTTTTCATCTGACTTCAAAAAAATTGTCATATTTTATAAATATTTACTGTGTATGAAAGGTATGAAATGTTTCTCCTTGTATCTTATGTTAGCACTTTTTGTTTTGTTTTAAAGTTAACAAGATTTTTTTATTTTTCAGATCTTTTATGCTTAACTTCTGAGCAATACATGGTTATGTGTAATATTTTATCGATTCCTTGGATTATTGAAGAGGTGGGTTAAGATATTGTGTGTATATCTAAAAATATGTATTATTTTTCAATGTCTTTTTTAAGACATTAAAATAACTTGGAAATATTCATTAAATTGGTTTGCTCTCTCATATTTTTGCTCATATTTTTCTAAGTCCATGCTTTTGTGTGACTTCCGCTGTTAACTTTTTAAATAATCTAGTTTTTGTCATTTACAGTAAAAGTTATGTGTCCATATAGTGATTAACATTGTCAGATTACTAAGCTAACCCTACAAACCTAGTTGCTATCTTAAGCCAAATAATAGCCGTCATGTATCTCTAGTGCGACGAAAATTCAAACAAACCCTAACATAAGCCAAATAAGCTGCCTATTATTATTCTACTTAACGAAGGGGTTTTAAGCTGCTAATATGGGTGCAAAAACCTTGAAACTTATCATCTCCTCCCACCTTTATATTGATAATATCAAATAAAACCCGTATGACCAAAAATTTGGAGGGTTTCTGTAAACAAAATTGACTGCAATTTATTTTACGTTTGGTGCGCCCGTTAATTTTGAGGTATTCTATGTAATGAAAAAATGACCATAACTCAAAAACTAGAGCTAACAAACATTTTTAAAGGTGATATTTGTATTTAGCTCGTTGAAATCATTCAGAATTGGGTACTTTAATCTGTCGCATTTTCACTGTTGACCAGTGTAGTTTTAGTTTGACATTAAAAAAAACCCTCGCTGAATAGAAATAAAATTATCCTGATTTATGAATGGCAAAAGTACAATCCACATCGACATACACTTTCAAAGAGCTACTAATCATAGACTCTGATATAAAAATGTCTAAAAAAGCACAATTTTAGCATTGTTTTATTCTACGCAACTCCCTGGGAAGACCTCAATATGGAAGGAGAAAGAAAACATCCCCCCCCCCCCCCGTTTCTCCTCTAGATAGTGTGCAAAGCGCCCGGTTTTACTATTTCTATGGTATTCACTTAGATTTTTACTACTTTCTAGTCCAACTACAAATGCTACGGAAAGTGTGATACGTCAAATAATTCAGCGCATCGAAATTAGAATACATTGAAAATTTCAGAAAGAATTCGAATTCAAAGTACTTCACTTATTTAAAAAACTGCAAAATTTAATACTCATTTAAAAAGCATAGGAAGCCATTTTTATTAGAATTAAATCACCATTGCCATCGCAACAATCGCTCGAGAAACTTTAATTCTTTTAGACAATAAATTAAAATAAATTTATTTTTGCGACATCAATCAGTTTGAAATGACGTCAAATATATTTCACTACGAGATTCTTTGTATGTTGATATGAAATGTTTTCATTCTATTTAAAAGCGAGGGAGTATTACATATTTATTCTTTGAAATATAAATTAATTTTTGCAAACGATAAGTAATAATTATTGAATTTTCGAAATAAAATAAATGAAACTAGCCAATTTTTTTTATTTATACAGCATCATTTTACTAATTATTTATTTTTCGGACTGTAAATTAATTAAACAAACGATAAATAATAACTGAATTTTCGGAAGAAAGTTAATGTAAATGGGAAATTGTGGAGACTCAAAGATATTTTTATTAAAAAAAATACATCATATTCTTTGAACTTCAAACAAATTTAGCAAACGATAAAGACTAATTGTTAAATCTGAGAAAGAAGATTAATGAAAATCGTTAATTTTGGCGTTTAAAATGTGAATTAAACTAGTTAAAAGCCCTGTTTGGCAAATTTCTGAGGCGTAAAAATTCCTGCTGAGCACAATTGTTGTGTTTAAGCGGTTTAAGTGACAGATTCTGTAACAAACCTACTTGTTTCGTACTGCAGTGACCTCTTAGCCGGGTTAAATGGGACCCAGGCAAAAACTCTGTTAAACAGGAGAAGTGAAATAAATTATGGCTTATATGTACATTTTTAATTGTGTGCGCATTTCCGAATTGATGATATTTCCCTTATAAATAAATGCACAAAACCCCCCCTTTTTTTCAATGTATTAAGGAATTATTAAGTAATTATTATAATTTAAATATCATTAAAAAAAGTAATATTTTTTTTTAGGCTTAGAAGTTCGTCCACTTGCCACATACATAATTTTTTTTTGTCAGCATCACCTTGTAATCGAAAGCACTATGTGTGGTTTTTTAGCTATTTTTTACACTCTAAGGATAACAAAATTCGGACAGTTAAAGCAGAGATCCGATTAAACGGATAGGATCGGGCATATAACGTCATGAATTTGACATATGAAATTGTCAGAAAGTCATGAATTTTGACATTATGTAAATTTTGTCATGGAAAAGTCATGAATTTGAGCCAAAAACGACCAAAAGTCATGAAATCAATATATTTGTATGAATTTCGGAATATCTCATGTAAAATTACATAGTATGCCATAAACGCCGCAGATTGGTTGTTTTTATTTACATTGAACTGTAAGTTAAATTTCGTTGCTATGATGTCATGTCTATCTAATTGATAACTATTAAAATCGACCGATAGGAAAAAGTCCAGCATAAGTTCAGTGAAGCAGTAAACCAGCAAACAAAATGTTACGATCATCGATGCCTACCTACTTAGTAATCGCTACTTCTGGGCACCTATTATAAAAAGTAAATACTTTTAACGAATTTTTCTAGCATAATATAGAATTTAAAATAAAATGTTATTTTTTTTTTTTATTTTTGCATACTACCGTTTATAACAATGTATTTTCATGGTTTGTAGCCGGGGGTAAACGAACCGAAAGTTCGAAACCAGTTTTGGTTTTATAAAGTTAAACAATCTTGGCTAAAGTTAAATCGGAACCAATTACGATAACTTGGAAATACAGAAACTAATTTTTAGTAAGAAATTTATATATTTGAAATTGTTTTGAATGCAAGGGTGCCGTTAACTGGTTTCTGCGCTTGCTCCCGACTTTCCAGAAAGTATCGCAGTTTATGTGGCTTTTTTTATTACTCAGATCAGCCAACTCTCAGGATTTAATCCAGTAATACTGAATTTTCCAAAAATCATTCTTTTTTTTGCAAATATTCATCAGAAATTCAAAAATGTTGGTCTATTTTCTCGTGATAACGCAGGCCTCGGACTAGTCTCTTTTCTCAATATTAGTATTTATTTTTTTAAGTGTCTCTGAAAGTATCCTTTTTCATGTTTAAGTCTCAAAAATCGCATTTTTTCACCAGCGCTGTTAACTTTCACTGAGATTTCAAAAGAACATAGTTGGCAAATTAAGAACTTTTGTTTTTTGCAGTGATGTCACGACTCGAAGCTGCAGGATTGCCACGTTTTGTTTTGTATTTTTCACCGACGCTCTTTATGACATCACCGTGCGCATGGGCAATGCATGCTTTAGATTATCGCGTCTGCGGAAAATTGATAGTTGGTTCGCCGAAGTTTCGGTATGGTTGGTTCTAGAATGAGGGCCTTAAAATTAAAATAGTTTTTGGGGCAAAATTTTCTATTGTCTTCTGGATGCAGAGCAATTGAAATTTGCATTCCGTTATTGCAATATGCCGCATGACCGGAAAAACGACGCTGAAATCCGGACATTTCGCATTCATCAAAAATATAATTAAAAAATAAGTTTAATTTTTTACACATATGCCCAATATCTACTTATTAAACATTTGTTCTTTAATTATAACTAGGTGGCACGCCCCCCTGCTCGCTCGCCAACCCCCGGGAACTGCTTGCACAGTTCCCTTTGGATCGCTTCGCGATCCGGACTCGCTTCGCTCGCTCACCGTTCATTGAAATATTTTAGTCTAGCCTTTGGTATCCTTTTAAAATAAAATAATAACAAATTAATGCTTATAAAATTATCCGCCTGTGTTTTTTATTAACAATAGTGTTTGGTAGTTCAGTCAATCAAAATTATAAGGTAAACCTAAAGAAGCATGGGTTAACCTAAAGAATCGTGCTTGGCAATTTTACGCCACATCTGGTAGCCCCGAAAACTGGTATATTATGGCAACCTTTGGGCGAAATTAGCAATTGCATTGCCAATTTCTAAATGTTAATACATTTAAATCTTACATGTATATAATTTATTCTGAAGTTTTTTACACCAATCTTCTATCAATTATATGCTTAACGATTTTAAATAATTATTTACTTTTTTAAAATAAATTCTTCAGCATTTTAACGTTCCACGTTTTCTATAAATCTGGTCTGCAATTTAATAAACTTTTCCTGTTACATAAAAGTTTATTTTCTTTTAAATTTTTCAAAAATTAAAAAGAAAATAAACATTTCATTTTCATTTTTGAAATTTCATTCGAGATGGCAACCATCTCGGCAATTGCTGGCCGGAGTTTGTTGTCATTTCGACTTGGCGAGATTTTCTAATGGTCGTTAAATCCGAGCACGATTCTTTAATAACCGAAGCATGTCCGGCAATGATTTGCCAAATCTGGTAACCCCGCCAAATCCATTTTATGGAAACCCGTGACGACAAATTTTTGGCGCAATCGCCAACTATCGCATTTTGGCCGATATTGTGCCAAATATGACAACGCTTCGCCACTACTTGTAAAATTTCAATCCTTTGCAATCTACTAATTTCGTAGTGTTTGTAGTAAAAAAAAAAGGCTATTTTCTATTTTACTGCCGTATCGAACAACGTTTTGCACATAATATTTATGGTTACTTTTCATTTTTGGCCTTTTTACAGCTATTCCTGAAATTTCCAATTCTTCGTAATTTACTAATTTCGTAGTGCTTTTTCAAAAAAAAAAAATGTATTCAATGTTTTTCTGCCGTATCGAACTATGTTTTGGGCCTAATATTTATAATTATTTTTTCCTTTTTCGCCTTTTTAAAGCCATTCCTGAAAGTACACTTTTTTGTTGTTATTTAAATTTTTATACATTAAACGTCCCTAATATTATGCATGTTTAAAATTAAACTTACTGATTATATCCTAAAGTTGTTTTTTTGGCCTTGTTGCAGCCATTCCCCAAATTGTCAATCCTTGTGTTATTTCGTAGTGCTTTTCTCCAAAAAATACATTCAAGGTTTTTCTGCCGTATCAAACTATGTTTTTTGCACAATATTTATAGTTATTTTTCCCTTTTTCAAGCCATTCCTGAAGAAACACTTTTTTGTTGTTTTCAGTCGGCCATTTTGAAATTTGTAGTATTTTTGTTCATTTCGATTGTTGCCATTCCACAGATAGAAATATAAGGAAATTTGGGTTCCGTATAAGAGTATTATATATATATAGATATTTTGAAATATTTATTATTGAAATTCAGGCTATGTACGTATTAAAATTCGGGATACTGGTACATTTTAAGGATAAGATTTTTTTTTGTAGTGTTACAATCATTGCATATTTTAGACGTATCACATCTTATTGTCACAAAATAATACTTTTGGCATTGATTAACCAATCAAGACCTTATTTACATTCGTGTGGAACTGTTGTCACTCAGGACTTGAATCATGTAAATTACAAAGCTTTTGGAATTTCAATTTTAAACTAATTGCAATTACAATATTTTTTATTATTAAAGGATATTTACATAAAGTATATTACATTATAAAAGTATATTTTAGAAGATAATGCACTGCTCATCAAATTTCATAATGGCTTAAATTGAAATTTTTCTTATTTTTGGTTCGATTCCTGGAGTCATGAAAATTATTAATTTCAGTCATGAAAAGTCATGAATTTGGGACATTTCATTTTGGCAGGAACCCTAAACAGAGTCCGTTTGAGAAGGAGTCTAATGTGTTTTTCGTGTGTTGTTTACTATGATTCAACTCGCTATTATCCATCGACCTTTGAGCTGGCCAAAGTGTTCATTGTTTTTTAGTTCTTTCGATATATCCATGGCTATAATCGATTAGTTTCAGTGAGAGGTTAAAGCCACACAAGAGTTGGATGCTCAAAGTGTTCACGGCTAATAGTGGAATGGGATTCATTTTAAAATATTACATATGGATTTGTTTGTTTTCTAGAATAATTTCCAGGATTTGGACTGTGAGCTTCTCCCTGTTTACGTCGTAAAAAGTCTAAAAATTTCTGTGCACCAATCAATACAGCTTCACTGTTTAGAAACGTTGATCCTCCTCCCTAGTAATATTGCTAAAAATTGGAAAAATCAAGTATTTATTTCATGTTTGGTAAGTTTTTTTAAAAATGGTACTAATATTTTTCAATCCTTTATATGCCGTTAATAAATTTAATCTTTATATTTCAGAATCATGGAAGAGACCTTTCATTAACGGCTGTTAAAATTCTCCCTTTTTACCTTCATTCATGTGCTTCTCCTATTAAACAACTGTTTGAGATTACCCCGTAAGTTGATTCAAACATTCACGATTTACTTTTGTAACTGTGTATTAGTATATTTTGTGATTATATTTTCATATAAAATGTTTCATTGTAGAAAAACAATCAAATATAGTAATAAATTCGGTCTTTACTAAAAGGAATGGGGGAATGCAATGACTAATAGACTAAATTTCTCAGAATATTATTTTAAATTTTGATCAGTTTCTTTATTTTGTGTTATAACTATTTAAATTTTTTACTGTTGTACTTATATTTCTCCACTTAATATTTTTTCCTGTTTTTTTGCAGCTCTTTATTAAAAATTACAAATGTTGATGTTTTAAAAGAACTGGCCAGAATATTTGGAATTTTATGTTGTATTTGTTGCAATTCCAGTACCTTGTTTCGGTAAAGGTGTCTTTAATACTTCTGTATTAAATAATTGAACTTAAGAATTTTTAATATAACTATGCAAATCTGTGTTGCTTTTTCCTATTTATGTTTTGTTTGACAATGTATATTATAACTATTGATGCTTGTGCACTTACATTTTTGAAGTTTTAATTTTAATAAATATTATATTTCACATTACATTTCACTCATAAGTATAAAATACGTTTTCTTCTATGAGGTTCCTAAAGTTAAGTTTAATTGAAGGCCTTAAATCTTTTTTCACTCCATATCCTGTGGTTTTACATGAATTATTGGAATACTACTAAATAAAGAGGACTCGATTCAGAATTTCACATCTTGAAAATCGTAATGTTATTCCTATGGAGAATATTCGCAAGTCAATACTGCCACAATTTTAATAAAAAGTTACTAGTTTTTTGTATCATTGTAAAGAACGAAAGGAGTAGATTTCATAAAACGAATTTGTTTTGTGAAAATCGCATATTTACTATTTTTAATAATTTTTTGAAGTTTGTAAAAAATGGAGTACACGTTAAGTTCTAACTTTAGCGTAACAAAACTCTCTAACGAATAAAGATAGAGCAGAAATTCTTTAACTCGTAAATAGAATAGACTTTTCCACGTCGATTTAAACTGTTATAAAAATTTTAATGTAAATACTTATATTTTTTAGAAAATTTCATCTAAAAGTTACACAGAAATAAAAGTATATTTACAGCAACCCTATGACCTATGACCCTCTTATCTGCCGCTCTTCGGGGGTCAATTACGATACGCGTTGAGGTGATAGTGTAAACATCTGGATTTGGGGCAGGGACTTCTTATATCTCCGGGCCTAGATTTTTTGCATTTCGTCAATGAATGGAAATAGTTTCGGCTGGGTTAGGCAGGGGGGGGATCCTGTTTCGTGAAGTTACTTCTGAAAACTGACCCCTGGGTGATAGTGGCCAACGCATACGGCGGCTGGCTAAATGTTTCATAGTGTAATATTGTATAGTTGTGTTAGCGCTGGATGCTTGAGTAGTTCATTTTTCATATTAAATTTTGCACATTTATTAAGCTGTTACTGTTAATTAGTTTTAATATTTTCTGTATTGATAGCTAATGGGGGGGGGGAGGGGGGTAGTGAGGGTACCAGGCTTCTCATGTCTATGCAGTTCTCTACCCTTGCGACTTACCAATTTTAATTTTGAAACTTGCTAGAGGTAATTTTTTTAAAAAAATAGTATAAAATATATTTTAGAAAGAAGAAAACTTTAATTTAGCTTTATATTTTACTAAACTTTTTAGCTTTATATTTTAATAGTTTTTAATTGCCTTGTTGGCAACATTTATTTCTCATCAATATCTTTTGAAAATAGATATTACTAATAATATAACTAAATGGAATTATATTTTGTGAAAATATGGGGTCCTGTTTCGTGGAGAGACATTTAAAAGGGGTGGGGTGAAAGTGGGTCATGTGGTCATGTCTACGCTGAGAAGGACTTGGAATTTTTCAACATGCCCCTCCCCACTGCACCAGCATTTGTTCCTTGATGTATTTTTTTACCTTTTTTATTTTATATAATTTTTAAATAACCTATTAATTAGGGTTATCCTTATAGACTTGGTGTTGCCTTGTGATATATTTTTTTGTATTGGTTTATGAAGTTTTTAATGTTACTTTTCACAATTTTGTGAGGATATGAGATTTCCATTATGTTGGATTTTCGGGCCTCTGATCCAATACGGTGTCATACACTATCATAACATTAAATGTATATTCATTATGGAAATTAGATTTAAAGACTTATGACAATTAGTCCTACTTTTGAATATTAGTTCTTTTACTCAACTATTAGTCTTATCAAAGATTAACCTTGAAAATAATATACAAAATTATACTATACTATATAAAATACTATAATTAGTTGTAATAGTTGCAGTAGATGTTATTCACAAGTTCAAGTTTATTCTGCATTATTTTTAAGTGCAACTGATTATAAATTTTACAGAGTGAGGGTCTTTGAATTTTTAATAGTATTATAAGAGCACTAAATTAAATATTATTAATCTGAGTTATCAAACTGTTTAAAAAAATTCAAACAAAATTCATGATAATTAGCCCAAGAACTATTGTCTGTATCTCTATATTACCTCAACCATCAACCATATCTTTTCTAGACCGTCAGTTCAAAAATCGTCCATCCATTTTCACCTGTTTGTAGTCATAGGCCCCAGGGTACAGGGACCCCTAACCTTATCTGGTTTTTCATAGTATTTACTGAGCATAGAGAAAAGAGGGTCATTGAGAGAAGCTAGTTAGAGTTGAATGGACACATTAAAAAAATATTTAAAAAACAATAACAACAACACTTATTTAGATTTATTTCTTTGGTCACCCTTTTGGTTATGTCATTTCATTTGTTACCTTATCACGTTGTCTTTATTGAAAAACAGCACAACCTTTAGTTGTCTTATAATTTTATATGTGGTTAGTTATGATAGTTAACAAGTTATTTTCAAGCATTCTCAAAAGATGATTAATTAAAAACTGGGGATGTGAAAAATGCATGACTTTTAAAACCAAAAAAGTTATATGGTAGCAGCAGTTTGCACATGCGCGATTTTTACGAAAACCTTATAATGACATTCAACAGGTGTTGAGTGTTTCAGACCTGACAGACGCATAAGTGTTCAAAATCCACTTTTTTTTTGGAATTAAGTATACCCTCGAAAACGTATAGAAAACACACTTGGTTGGTAGACATATATATTCAGGTTTGTGTGCTTGGTCAGAGACCCGCTTATAAAATAAATATATTATATATAAACCTTCGTCAAGTATGACAGACACAACACACACACATAAGCTCTATCTAAGTTTTCACACGATTCCTATCTGTGCTATTTTTGTTTAGCGTAGGATAAATAATTTTCAAAGTTCACAGTCAATATTACTATTCGTCTTGTGCATCCAATATTCTACTATTGGGAAAAAGTCATTTACTGATAAGGTAAGAAATTGGAAACATACACATGCATGTGGTCAGAGACCACTTCAGTAGGCAGTTTTTTTCCCTTATGTGCCTTGGATTCTTCTTTCGCCTGACACACAACGCTCCAGACAAAAACCCCTTCAGCGATTTTCACCCCCCCCCCCTCTCCTCAAACCCCCGTCAGGGAAGCGCTGTCATAGTGGGGGGCCAATTTAGCCTGAATAGACACAGTCAATCGTATTCATTACAGCGAAAGGCGATAAACTGCATATTATGGTCCATCTGGATTTCGGAAAATCTAGAGCAGCGGTTCCCAACCTGGGGGCGAACGCCCCCAAGTGGGCGATTTGTGTTACCAAGGGGGCAAAAAATACTTGATGGGCGATCAGGGGGCGATCAGTATTGAAAGGGGGGAAATTAAATAATGTTGTACCTTTGTACAGTAAAACTATTCTCCAACCATAACCAAACCAGCCAATTTTTACATTCAACTCTCTTAAATTTTCCAGAATCCAGTAAAAATATCTTAGTTAATCATTTCACTTTTTTCTTTAAAAATATGTGTTTTATGTTTTTTTTCCCTATTTTATTTAAAAGTTACCGGATAAAGCTTTTTTGGTTGCTTTTATAAACGGTTTGTAAGTGTTATAAATCTGTTTTATAGTTACACTTTAACTCAAAATATGATTAGACATAACATGAAAATTAAAAGGGGGCGATGGGTGATGATCAACCTAAAATACGAGGCGATGGTCCGGAAAAGGTTGGGAACCACTGATCTAGAGGGTTGACTTGGAGATTCCAAATGAAGTCCTCTTAATAGGAAAATCATTAGCAAAAAAAAAAGCTTCACTGTGCATTTATTTTACTGATGTTTTGATGTAATGATTCTTTTCAGACAGTATTCTTCAAACTGCTTTTTTGAAATGCTTCCTGAAGTTTGCTGTTTAATATGTGAAATAAGTAAGTTTTTGTCACTAATAAATTTCTTTCTTTACCTTAAGGCCCAAGGGCCCCTTATGCATTTTCCAAGTTTCCCTAATTCAGATTAAAAAAATATAAATATTAATGTCTGTCTGTGCAATTTTAATATGTCAATTTAAATTATAATTCTTCTTTAAAACTTAAAATTGTTAGTTGTAGAGGTATATGGGAATGATAAATACATATACATAAATTATTATTTAGAATATTGCTCAGCTTATATGGTGGCTTTAACCCTCGCTTGTCAAGCGAGTGGGGCTGGGTTCGAATGTTGTCCTGAGAATGTGATTGTTAAATTCGAAAGTTCTGTGGTCGGCCATATATCAGTTACTACGGTGCAGGTTGTCTCGAGAAGGGCCACTCCCCTCCAGCGACGTTCCTAAATTGAGGAGATGGTGCCCCCTAGAAGCGGAAGTCAGACTTATACCTTACAGGGGCTCAAAGCCTTGTGCCATCGGAAGCTACTGCACCCTCCTTCCTGTCTTCCAGACTATGTCCTGGAGGCACACGTCAACAACATTATCTTGCTTCTTTGCTTATGTTTAAATCATTTACTTAGTGATTAGGCTGTTGTTGTTTTTCAATTATCAATTTAATACATTTAGGTGGTGAAATGGATAAACCTTTGAAAATGTCCTCGCCTTTCAATGATTGTTTAGAGGAGTTGATAATATTCATTCTTGGACATCCTTCTGAGTTAGTTCGAAGAGGTATGCAATTTTCCATATCCATATATTTTGCAACTCGTATCTTTATATATATATTTTTTTTCATTGGTTTTTATCTATTTTGTTTTCAGAATTAGTTCTATGCTTTGACAAATATTTTATGCATTATGACATAACAACAAGCGTGTTGAATACAACAATGCAATATTTGGTGGATTCTGATCCAAATGTGCGATCAAAATTCAGGTAAAGTTTATTGGTTATCAATTGGATGGACATACTTTAAAGAAATTATCACATGAATGTTATGAACAAATAATTGTACATAATTTATTAATTTAGAAAAAAAATTATTTCTGCTTTTTTTTCTTGTTTGATAAAATTAAGAGATATTATCATAGAGATTTAAGTAATTCCATTTATTTTTAATGCTTTTTCTATAGTCAAGTTTTATTAAAAATGAAAAGCATTATGTGTTAAGTTTAACTTTTTAAAAAGTTTAAGCTTGTATTTGAGTATTTTCTTTTTTTTTTCAGTAAAATTATTGGTCATGCACTGAAGCCAGTTTTTAGAACAAACAAGCCTGATAGTGGGTTACCTAATGTAGAAGAAATTCTAATAGCGAATATACAAGCAGCACTTGTTGCTTCAAAACAGAGTGAAAGTCTTCATTTCCAGAAAACTGTAATTTTTAGCATTGGAGAGATAGGCAAAATTTCAAAAGGTGGTCTCCTTTTGATTACAATTATTAGTCTCTTGGAAAGTTACATGTTGTCTCTTCCATCTGTCAAAGTTGTTGCATCTTCAAAAGTATTTTTTTTTAATTGATTTATTTACTTGATTAATTTAACATCAAAACTTAATTCCCAACAATGCATCCAACAAGCATTACTTAAATTCAGTACATAATTGTATATTAAGTATATAAAGCTATTGACCTTTCGAGTAAACACAAGCTTCAATAGTACTTTCTTCCCCTATCAACGGCGTGAGCGTCGCTGTTCTAAACCTACTTTGTTTGAGGCTTTGCTATGAGGTTAATCACAATTGCTCCAAACCTAAGTAGGGTGGGGTAGGGAAACAAAAACGGGGACACCCGGGCAGTTTCCTGGAAAACCCCAGAAGGGGGTAAAGGAAGAAAGTGCTTTTGTGAAGTTTGCATTTAACTGAACTTATAGTTTAAGGCAAATAAAGAAATTCATTTAACGTCAGCCTTTTTTTTCAAATATTAATGTCAATGCAATTAATATTCTAATGTATATATATATTTTAGCTTGAAGCAATAAAGCTTACTAAAATTAGAAATATTTTAGGAAATCTCGCAACTTCCCTGTGGGAAAAGATAGAATTAAAATATTGATAAGTACAAGGTACATCCACAAAGTAAGTTCTGTTTGGTTATAAAAAAAAACGTTTACAGATACAGAAACAAATTTATGCTCGACAGTTAGTCTGACAAAGGTGCCGTTTTCAGATCGCTGCTGCTGAGGTGTTCTTTGTAGGTCTTCTTTAAAATGTCAGCCTTAATTGAAAACTCCGCCAGTTGTGAAATCAACTCAGTGATTCCTTTTCTAAATGCAAAGAAAGTTAAACCAAGTGAAATTTATCGGCAAATCTGTTAGGATTATGGAAAAATTGCTATGAGTGATTCAATGGTTAAAATGTGGGTCAGATAGTTCAATGGACGGGAACGATGAACAAAGTGGACGCCGTCTTTGGTTACTGATGAAATGGTTCACGCAATTGAAGAGAAGCTTTATCAAAACAGTATGTTTACAATTAGTGCTCTTGCTATGGAATTTTCCGCAAATCTCACAATCATTAATTCATGAAATTGTTACTGAATAACTGAAAAATTGAAATTTCCATGAAAAAACATTTTACCAGATGGTTAAAAACACAAGCTGTAACCTTCTATGAAGAAGGGGTACAAAAACTTGTGCCACACTGTGACAAGTGCCTACAAAATTTCGGAAGCTATGTCAAAAAGTAGTTTAAGAGTTTAAATTTAGTTTACAATAAATTTGTTTATGTATATGTACACGGTTTTTTTAATATAACCAAATGAAACTTTGTGGATATACCTCGTACCAAAATATAATGGTGTTTTGCTGCTACCTTAAGATAATGAAGTTTTATTAGAGTTTTTAATATTTTTAGCTTAAAGAAATTGCTGATTCCAAGAAACTTAAGATGCATGATTTACTCAAAGCATATAAAGACGCTATTTGCAAGGTATGGTTGTGTGATTATATGTTACTTGTTTACATAAAGTTTTTGCATTTTTTGAACAACTTTATTGAGGCTTAAGAACGATTTTGAACTTCTCATTCTTTTATTGCACTGCTCGGCAACTCATGGCAGAAATGCCCGTTGACAGGCATGGAATAAAAAACACTATTGATGGATAAAATCTGAAGTATTGTACTTTCGCTCTGAAGTAGCAACTCTAAATCTTGTGTATGTTTTGATTTGTTATTTTTATGGATAGATATCTAGTTATTCCTTTTGTTATAAATTAAGTTGAGCTTTTTATTTTTAGTTCCTGGCTGACTTTTTGTTCTCAAGAAAACCTGATGATACCAACCAAGTCTTATTTATATTGGAAGAAATAAGGACTATGTTTGGTTACAATGATGTCAAGTCCTTTATCAGCGTGAGATTTTAAAACCTCCCTTTATTTAATTTAGATATCAATTGTAATAAATTAAATTATACTTTTAATAAATAAATTATTCTTTCATAATAAGTTATGCTTTTGTTTATGTATAAATTATTTATTTTTAGCATACTCAAGGTAGCATACTGCCCTACCTCATCACAAGAGAAACCAATTCTACAGTTGTGATAGAATCGGTTGCATCTGTTTTAAATATAGATAAGAGGGAAATTCTTATTAACAATTTTCCTTTTATTTTTTCTCATTTGGTTCGACATTGTAGTAAAGCAGATTTGGAGACAGCACTAGAATTCATTCAGGTATAAAAATATTTTCTGCGTTTTCTTTTACAAATAGATTTTTAACCCTCAAAGCTGTTAAAAGGGGATGAGAATATTTTTTTGTGTGTACATTTGTAAATAGCATCAAAAACATTGAAATTTTTTTTGTTTCCTAGAAAGAAACTGGTTTAGAATTAGGAAGCTTACTTCGGTGCCACTACCAACCTGTTCACAACGAACTTCTTTTACACCTTAGCACCCATTATAAACAGGTTTTCACTGGCTTGGCAATATTAGCTTTAAAAAGTGGAAGTCTTGAAGGGAGTAAATGTATGATTATTCATGATGAAGAAATGGTTTGTAAATATTTCAGTTTCTTTTACTGTATTTTTTAAGGCTAGGAAAACCTGGAAATTTTTATTGATTTGAGTTGAATATCAGTATGCTTTCTTATTAATTCTTCTTTAAAAGATGTGTTCATAAATTCAATTAAATTGTCATTGGTTTTGGGGACACAGTTGGATTATCTACAGACATTATTTAAACAATGTTTAGCTTCTTGCTTAACAAATTAAGATTTTTATTTCATTTTTAGCAAACATCATTAGGTTTTTTATATTACTTTAGTTAACAAGTTTTTAGTTTGTACATTTACAGGGTGGCTTACTACTATGCTTCGAGCCGAGTTTATATTATTTTGAAAGTCAAATCTACTGTTATGCTCAAGCTAAGGTTAAGGAGATATCATTATGCAGATAATGCTTTTTTTACAACACATTTTGCTTCAACAAAAACTCCTTAAGGGGAGTCGAATGGTTCTATATAGCCCATGTTAATTTTCCTAACTTTAGGAACATTTTTCTCTTTATGAGATATCATTAGGAACTTTTTTATATTTTGTTCCTTACATACAGCTCTTTGATTTAAACTGAGGATATTTCAAAGTATAAAAAAAATACTTTTACAGGGATTTTTTGAAAAATATGTATTTAAAAACAAACAAAAAAATCAGATTTAAAGTTACATATATAATTTTTTAAAAGCAGAGATATTTAAAATTCCTCAGTTTAAATCAAAGAGCTATTAATGGGGAAGAAATAACAAAACAAAATATGTTGATATCTTTTATATTTCTTGAGAAAAATTTTCATAACTGTTGAAAAACCTTATATTTCAGGAAATGCAAAAGAAATATAAAGTTTAGGTAAGGACTGATGTTCAGAGTTTCTCAAAAATTCTTATAAGAAGAAAACCACTAAACAGAAATCTATAATCTTGATCTTTAAAGCTAAAGATATATGTAGAATGAAAAAAAACAGAAAATCAACATTTTTGACCCAAACACCCATCCGACTCCCCTTAAGTCCTTTTGCGCAGGCCACAAGCATCCGAGATAAAAGTTAGCATCCCTGCATTGTTTTTGAAAAAAAATCTTTTCAATGAGACTTTTAGTAACTAAATCGTTGCATTAATGTATGTTATTTACTATAATATAGGTATTTTTTTCTTTTATAGGCAAATTATTTGCAGCCTAAACTATTAGGATTTTTAGTGTTTTTTGATGCTCACCTTTTGAAAAGCTCATTAGATGATAAAAAAATGGTAAGGTTGTCCCCATTAAAGACTTTTTTTACTCTTAATTTATATATTTGCATATTTTGCATTTTAAATTAAATAGGGTATTTTTTGTGTTTACAAATTTTCAAAAATTAACTAAATTTACTTTTTAAATATTTTCTTACTTATTCTAGGCACTGGAAAGTCTTATATCAATAATGAAAATAATGGGCACGCGTGCAATTACAACTGTTCGTTTTAAACTCATGGCTACTTTGAGATTAGCATTGCGATTTAAGGAAGGAAACTTTCCCAAGATTTGCTGCAAAGCATGGAGTGCGTTTGTAAGCAGGTAAATATTACATCTTCCATTAGAGTGATTTTATTATTTTGTAGGAAATTGGTCACTTTTAACAACATTGTCAATACCATCCCTTTTAAATGTAATATTTTATGTAGCTTAAATATTTTTAAAAAAATATTTTATTCTTATTAATAGTTAAACAAAATCATCTTTTTAATCTTATCTTAAAATTTGTGTCCCGTTTTTATATTGAATATTTCAAAATTGGTGTTTAAATATTTTAAACTTGAAATCCTACATAAGTCACTGAGAATGTAAATTGGGGTCAACTCCATCGGAAGTTTTTGGTTCATGCTTCCTCCACTCTAAAGAGCGGAACAAGTGTTTGCCTTTCAAAACAAACCAAATTTCTCAATTATTTTCACCTATTCTTCCTAACAATGGAAACTGATGTTTTATGCAATGATGCCAAATGTTAATATAAATTCTATACTGACTAGATTCGATGTGCTGTGTAATTTATCAATTGCTACTTGTAATAGTTTTGTATTGATGGGTAATTCTAGAAAATTACTCAGGAATTTGAGTGCCAACATGTTTCATATTATCACTAAAAAGATTAGGTATATGTCTGATATCTAATTGTTAAAACTTAATCACACAAAAATTGCCATTTTCAGATAACGTTTAGATCCACGTTGATGGTTCTTAAGGGGATGTCGGATGGTTCTATCTCGCCCAAGTTCCTAACTTTGGGAATATTTTTCTCAGGAACTATATGAGATATCATTATAATGTTTTTATATTTTGTTCCTTACATTATAGCTCTTTAATTTAAACTGAGGATATTATAAAGTAATCAAATAATCCTTTTACAGTGTTTTTTTTTTAAAATATGTATTGAAAAACAAAAAAAAATCAGATTTAAAGTTATCTAATTTTTTTTTTTAGCAGAGATATTTAAATTTCCTCTGTTTAAATCAAAGAGCTATATGTAAGGAACAAAATAAAAAAAATCATAATGATATCTCATATAGTTCCTGAGAGAAATGTTCCTAATTGTTGAAAAACCTTATATTTCAGGAAACGCAAAAAAAGTAAGGTATAGGTAAGAACTGATGTACAGAGTTTCTGAAAAATACTTATAAAAAGACAACCACTGAACAGAAATTGATAATCTTGTTCTTAAATTAAAGCTAAAGATATGCAGATTTAAAAAAAATGAAAAACAGAAAATCAACATTTTTGACCAAAACACTCATCCGACCCCCCGCCCCTTAAGTCATTTATAGTAGTATTTGAAATGCATCAAAAAATTTTCATGTCAAGTGGTAGGTACAGTTCTTTTTAAACCAACTGCAAAAACATAACTATTTTCAAAAATGAACTTAAAAAGAAGTTGAAAGTTCGAAAAAATGTCTGATGTTGGCTGTTTTCTAAAACGTCAAAAGACTGAAGCATGATGGAAAATTATCCAAAGTTGCTTGACCCTTTTTTTATTTAGCGATTTAATTTTTTTTTTATCTATTAGGAATGCATTCTAGTAAACTAGAATAAAACTTGTCCTTGATTTCGTTTATAAAAAATTTGATAAATAAATTTGCACCTTTTCTCCCCTTTTTAGCATTGAAATTTCATGCTTGGGTCCTCTTTTGAATCAGATTATTGTAGCTCTTTTACCTCTACTTGATATGGAACCAACAGCTGTTGCTGAAATTTTCAATTATCTTATTGTTGAGAAAAGGTAAGAATGTTTGATATGTAATTATTTATGCTAACACAAGAATGATTTCACTTTACTTAAATTATGTTTACATTTTACTTACTTTTTTAATGTAAATGCCATCTTAATTTTTCTATAATGCAAATCATGACAAGTTACTTCTAATTAGGTCTTATCTCAGTGAGTTTTACCATGACTTATACTTCATGCCAGACACTCCAGAACTTAAAGATATCAATGCCATTTTAAAAGATTACAGTGAAAGTCCATCAAGGTAAACCTGTTTTAAATATAATGCTAAAATAAGTTATTATTATTTTAATTTACTTGTGTAGATCAAAAAAAATTCCGTATAAACATTAAAATAAACTAATCCTTTTATGAATTTAAATATAAATATGTATTTTTTTATTATATTTACTATTAGTCACAGTTGTTTTATTGCACTTATATCGTACACAAAATAGTAAAATCAGTGTTTTCAATTTTCTAACATTTTACTGCATAAAGTCTAAAAAAATTTTGGATTTGATTTTTTTTATTAATGTCTTTATTTACTAAATCTTAAAGCTCATTGGTTGATTAATATCTCAAAATGATTCCATTGTCACTTCCTAAGAATACAAGCTTGAATTTTCTTTCTTCCCCAGCATGACTGATTTTTTCTCTTTGTTGTGCCACTCTATAAAAGGTATTAGCCATGAGAATTTAGAAGTAAGATTACATGCTTTGGAAAAGCTAAAACAGGTTCTTCACTCAAATCAGGTATGCCTTCTTTAATACCAAATAATGTATCTTTTTTTATTTTACCTTTCTGAACTTCATCAAGTTTGAAAAAAAAATATGACATCAATAATAGGAATTAGTGTGTACATTAGTTACATTTCTTTTAATGCATGCATGTTTATGTAAAATATACTTTCATAAAAAAAAAATGTTAAAAAATCTACTTAAAATTGTTAGCATAACAACCCTAATTAAAATTAGCATGGGTTTTAAAAGATATAAATTCATTAAAAAATTTCGAGTGCGAATCCTGATAATTTCTTTCATAGTTTAAATCTAACTTTTAGTATAGTTTTTGATTCAAGTGCTTGTTTTATTACAATTTTATTTATTTTTTTAGAAAGCCATTCATGACCACTTGCAAGGGAGAGAAAATGTTGATAACTTACTATCAAATCTTGTTGCCGCTGTAAGTTGATTGTTTAAGAAAAAAATTAGAATGTATCTAAAATGGAAATACGTAGTAAGTTTTTAATTTTGCATCAAAGAATTTAATTCTAAAATTTGAATAAAATTTCAGTTAATAGCTGGATGTCGGGAATCGGACGTACGAATTCGAACTGCATTGGGTGACTGTTTAGGAGAGTTGGGAGCAATAGATCCAGGAAGGTAATTAAGTCTAATTTTTTTAATTTGTTTTCATGTTAATTATGGTTAAAGTTGTACTTTTAAGTGGTTATAAAATCCAAACTATGTATCAAAAATTTGACAGGAACATTCTTGTAACTATAGAATTTTGTTTAAGATCAATGAAATGATAAAGCAATTATATAATTGTTGTATAGTGTAATTAATTTTTTTAACAAAAGAAAATCAGATTATGTTTAGAGTTTATTATTTAATTTTAAAATAAATGTACAATATTTTGATATTTATTTTTCATTGAACACATTGTTATTTGTACAGGCTTGACATGAAAAGTGCCAGTTCAAAAGAAAAACTAGCTAATTTTTACAGCAACATTGATGATGAAGAGTTTGCCTTTGCTTTATTGCAAGAACTAGTTCATTCGTTTTTAGCAGCAGAACAAAGTAGTATTCAGGTAAATATACTAAGATTTTCTTATGTTTTTTATTAATTAGGTACATCAAAAGTATGTTCCTTTCATTATAAAAGGCATTTTGTAATATTAATTTTCCTTGTTGATGGAGTTTTTAATCCAACCATAATCGGTTGGTCCAAACAAAAATGGTTGCAATTGAGTCTAAATTAATACTAATAGTTTTGGTCTTTATTTTGTACAAAAAGTAGTACTAGTTGATTCCCATTCATCTTGAAAAGCCCTTAAATTTGAAAAAAAATAGATTTCAGCCCTCTCCCACCTTAAAAACTCTAAAGTACAAATTAAATAAAAAAAAAACACACACTTATTTGTTAACTGAGGGTGAAATGTCACTATTGTAACGTAAAACAGAATTGTATGATGCTGTTACTGATTTTTTTTTGTCAATGTGGCATTTGAAAGCCAATCATAAATTGAGGTAGTCTTTATTATTTTTGACTTTGAATGATGCTTGTATAATAGCTTTAAATGCTTTTTATGTGGCCCTGAAAAACTCCTTAAAAAGCCCTTAAATTTTTGAGAAAGTTTTGGGTGGGAACATATGCAGGCCTCGCAAATGATCCCTTTTTTCCCTAAAAGTCCTTTTTTTAAAAAAAGTCCCTAAAAGTCCATTTTTGAAGTAAAATGTCCCTTTTTTCCCTATTTCTAGTAAATTTTTACATTTGTGACGAGTGCGAGTGCTAACGGATCTCAGGAAGCACGAAATTTTTTTGTTTCCGGCAAAATGGCGCAGGCATGCGCACTGCAAAAGGTTACCTTATTTGGCCACACATTTAGAACTTTATCGCTTAATGTTGGCGAGCAAATGAGCACAAAATTGACAAAAAAAAAGTCTTGATCACACAGGGTGTCCAGCCTTCGGGAAAATCTTGAAAGTCGGAAATTGAACTTGAATTTTTTAGCCCCGGAAAAATCGGGATTATGCTTGAAATTGTTGAAAATTCCGGTGTGCTCCGGGAAATTTCGCCACTTTCTGCAATTTTTGAATTTTTTGTTATAGATTTACGAAGATAAGCTTTTTGTACCGTTTATTTCAAGGTAAAGTAATCGGCTGATTCAGATTTGCTGATTTTTAAGATTTTTCCGATTCCTTCAAAGTTACGCGATTTGTCTTTTTTTTTTAAAGATTTCTAATTCCGCCAGAATTTAAAAGTTATTTGTTATGTAGGTTTTAAGGTTCGCGATTCGTTTGCTAATTTTCGAAGACTCGATTTTCCGTGGTCTTGTAGTTAACCTAGAGTTATCATTTGGGCGGAATTTAAGTTAATGTGATATGCTAATTTTTTCCGGTTCGTTTATTTTCGTGAGTCCTCAATTTTCCGATTTTTGAAGATGCATGATTTACACATTTTTCAGTTTTGTGATTTAAATATTTTGCATTTGCGATTTCGTCGTTTTTCCTGATATTTGTGGAGTTTTTAATTCGCCGATATTCAAGGTTACATGATTAAGCGATCTACGAGTTTTTGTAATTTGAGAATATATAAAGATCAGTGATTTGTAGACTTCAAGGTTAAGTTTATATAAATAATTCAATTAAAATTTTAAAATGTTAATTTCAATTTGATTACACTAAGATGTCTACGAATATCAGTTACCGACCAGTACAATCCAATAATTCTATCTTCCTGATTTACTTATTTTGCTGCCTAGTAATTTTAACGAAATCCACCAATAAGGTCGCAATAGCGCTTCGTTACTTTTGTAGCTCCGGTTCAGGCAAATCAGTCCAACCAGAATATTTTCCTTGATCAAGTTTTCGGTGTTGACCTTGATATCACAAAGCTTAATTTTTTGTTTACGTTTTAAAACTTTTTAAGGCGTTTTTTTATTTCAGCCTATACTAGGGACTGGGGTTTTTGATTTTAGACAGGTTCAAGTTTTTTTAATCAGAATATCGCCGAAATTTAAAAGTGTCCGGTGATTATGGGTGTCTGGATAAGCGGTTCTGTACTGTGTTAGCTAATTTTCGAAAATTCGCTAGTTCATTGATTTTTTAGTTTTAAGTATTATATTTCTTAATTTATGGAATTTCAAGTAGTCGCTTATTGCAATTTTTGATAACAGATCTTCGGGGTTTTTAGAGAATTAAGTTCATGACTTGACAACTTTGAGGAGATTCGCAATTTACCGATTTCAAAAGCATCGCAATTCAACGACTTTTGAGAATTTGAAATTTTCCGGACTTGCTGAAATTCGAGATTTACCAATCTTTGAGATTTTGTGAATCATTAATTTTCAAAATTTTCGATTTACCGATTTTGAAAGGCTCAAGATTCAACGGTTATTGAACGTTTTTCATCAATCAAAATATTCATTTCTGTCTTTTCAGGTTAAAACTGAAGGAAATAACTCATTAAGCTAACAGATATGTCAAATAATAACTTAAAGTTAGTATTATTAAAAATTATAATAAATGAAATATTAAAAAAAACATTCTAAAAAGTATCACATAATCCTATGTTATGTGGTATTGTTTCATTAAAATTGAAGATTGTGACTTTAAATACTAGCTAACTTTAACCCTACGAATAACCCTCCCTGCATTGAGGTTTTTTTAATGCAATTAATTTAGATGGTAAGCCTATTTTAAGTATAAAATATAGGTTGTTTTAATTAAATTATTGTTTAGTAGCTTTTTTTCATTTACCAATAATTTTCAAGTACAAATTTGAAAATGTAATAGTATAATTGGTTATGCGAGAGTACTTGAAAAATTTAGAAATATGTCTTGAAATGTGCTTGAATTTTTACTAGCAATTTTGCTGGACACCCTGTTAATACAATTTTTTTCTCTAACCCTTTATATTCAGCTCTTTAGCAAGCGATAAAAGTACGATATCCTCCATGTTTTGTTTTTTGCCTATATTTTGATCAAAATAGTTTTTAGTTCTATGCAGTAAACTTTGTGTTTTACTTAATTATTATTATTTTCTGTAAAAAATGAAGAATATTTGATTTTACTTAATTAGCGAATATTTTATATTTAGGAGTTAGTTTTAGCTACTTAAAAAAAGTAACATAATGTATTGCACATCAAAAGTTTGAGATTAGAATTTTTAAATTTATATACTATGACATTACTAATGCATAGTTTCTATAATAATAAAAATTATACATATATTTTTGTTCTTAAATATCCTTAACAATTTTTGGTTCCTAAAAGTCCCTTTTTTCCCTAGTGACAAAGTAAAATTTTGTTGCAAGGCCTGCATATGCTGTAAAAAAATACAGGGTGGCGTAAATAAAAGTGGCCCCGGCCTAGAGATTGGAATACATTGAGATGCTTGGCGAGAAAAACTATTCATTGAAGCCTTCTGAAAGACTTCAAGTCGAAATCAAAGATTATGCAAGCCGAAATATAAGATTATTCAAGTGTGCAATTGCTTCACTTGGCAAACCTGTTTTGGCATTGGTTGGATTGGATTGCGTCACTTTAGTGCATATTATATGAATATGGCCCTTCATGCAAATTTTGTGTCTTGCAATCAATTTAGAATGTTTTGTATTAACAAAAACAAAAAGGTCCAATTCTCTAGGATAAATAATGGACGAAATAATCACTTATGGGAACTTTTTTTTCAGCTGTGCAAACCTTCAGGTTATATTGCACTCCAACTAGCTTGTCAAACCATAGCATAGTTCCGGGCAAACAATTTGCCAAGCGTTTGTTTGGGCTTAATATGAAAGCGATCAATAGTTTCACTTAGCAAACCTGTTTTTGATTTGGCAACAATTCTCTCTTATTCTTATCTCCATGACTCCACTTTTATTTGCGCCACCCTGTACTTGTTAAAGTAAGATTTTTTAGTTATGGTAAAAACTCATAATTTTTTTAGTGATCTCATAAACTTTAAACTGATTTTTTAATATGTAACATTGCTTTGCATAGGATTGTTCTGCTTGCGCAATTCAAGAAGTTTTAAAATATTATAAGTGCTCAAATGAATCCAGTTCAAGTGGCAATCACTTGTGGAAACTTTTTCCACCTGACATACAAGAAATACTGATTGTTCTATTTCATTCCCAGTAAGTACAATGTGTGAAAAATGTGACTTAATCTTTCGATAAAGTTTGAGATAAGTATTTGGCCTTAGCTATTTTGATAGCATATTTCCCCCAATATAGATAACATTCTTAGTAAATATGTAAATTAGTTTTCAAAAAATATTATGCCTCCATCTCTTTATATTTTAAATAAAATGTTCATATTTTTATCTGCATTCTAACTGTGTGCGGAAAAGTGAGAAATCTCTGGTTTGGCATTAGATAACTTTTCTGCTCACGTTGCGATATGTTGTCTTTAAAAATTGTAAATGAATACATAAATATGGTCTACTTTTGTGTGTCAGATAACCAATAATAATCTTGATAATGTTGATCATTTTTGCACACGTTTTAAAACAAAATAATATTTGTTTTAGAATACTTTTTTGCAGAGTATTTTGGTCTCAAATTGTTTCATGTATCTAAATTATATTATTAAAGTAAATTTACCACAAGTTTAATTTTTTTAATTAACAGAATCTTAAATATACAGTATTTCTTTTAATGTTGTCATAATTTAAAACTTTTTTGTATCTTAGTCAAGTTATCATTAAAATTTTTTTAACCATACAAATTGAAATTTAGGCTTTCTTTTAAAGTTTATTTTTTTGTAATTTCAGATATAAACCGTTAGAAAAGTCTAGAAAGAAATTTCCTGTTCCTATCTATCAAAGTAAGGTTGGCAGTACATTTAAAGACTGGACAAAAAATTGGTATTACAGTCTTCTGCAAAAGGTACTTTAATTTCATAATCTATTTCAAGAGTCACTTTTCTAAGATATAAGATTATAATGCTTATAATGTACCTTTGTTGTTGTTACTTATTCCACTTGGTCTAGATCAACTAGACCAAGTCCAAATGTACCTTTTAATTATCAATAGAAATCTTGTTGTTACTTTTGATTTGATTATACTATATTTTAATTTCATTTAAGTATTTAGTAGTTTGTTTTTAATATTTGTTAATTTTTAGATCAAAAAAGAAAATCCATTTAAGCTCTTTCATGCTTGCTCCATCATTGTGAAATATGATCTCAATTGCACCTTATTTTTACTTCCCCATCTAGTAGTGTATGCACTTCTAGATGCAACAGAGATTGAAAAAAATGTTGTGAGTGTTAATTGATTTGTTTATATTTTGTTTATAACTAACATAATTCATGCTTAATTTATTAAAAAGAATTGTGTTTTTTTATTGAAGTAATGTATTATGTGTGTAAACAAACGTAACAAAAATATTTTTTCAAGTGTTATGATCAATGAAAGAGAGAGAGAGAAGTTTTGTTTTAGGATGCAATATTATGCATATTTTTTTTTATCATAATTGCAAAATCTGAAACTGAATGTGTAAAGACTAATTTGCCTTGTGCCAGGGTTCCGACGAGTCCTTGAAAAGGGGAAATTTCAAGGACCCCTAAAACTCCTTGATTTTGACAAACAATCCTTGAGAACTCCTTGATTTTTTTAAATATTAGTTTTTCTCGAGTTTTATTTGATTATAGTATTTATATCTAAGGTCCATATTTTTTTGTAACAATGACAGTTAATTATGAACTGACCTTGTATTGACTATCTCTTTGATTGCAACTAAGGTCTAAAAGTATTAATTAGAAAAATTCTTAAATCTATTGAATATTCTTAAAGGTTTATAATTTAGTAGGGCTACCAGAGTTTTGAAAGTCAAATCCCAGACACTATAAAATTCTTATAAGTTACTTTTTTATGAATTTTTTATTTGTAGAAAGGGCATATTCTGATTATAGGGCCCTTGAAAAAAAATTTAGTCTTCAAAAAGTCCTTAAAATGTCCTTTTTAAAATAAGAGGGGGAACCCTGTGTTTATTGAATGAAAAATGTTTTTTTTTTAAAAATAAGTATATAAATTAATTTTATTTTTATATTTTAATGAAAGTGAGTAACTGGAAATATATTCAAATAAATGTTTGTTAAAAGAATGTTTTAACATGCATTTGTAAAAACCACAACTTGTGATCCCCAAATCAAGTTTAAATGAACATAATGAAAAATATTTGTATCTTTTTAGATCTGTACAGAAATATTAACTGTTCTTAGACAAAGTGAGCAATCTTCTACTGTAAGTGACCTGTGCCATCTGAGTTCCCAAACCATTTTTTCGGTTATTGATCATCTAACGAAATGGACTCATCATTATCAACAAGAAATGGCTTCTCGGCCAACCAATCGAGCAGCTGGTAAACTTCTGTTTGTTTGAACATTCATTTAAAATTTCCGCTATTTTTACTTTCACTTAGCGAATAAGAAATGTAAGGCAATGAAAGTATTGTGATTTGGTCGAAAATTAAAAATGGAGATTTTGTGTTTTCTACACGTTTTGATAGGTGCTGATTCTAAAAAAGTGGTTTTGGAGCTTTGATCCGTCTGTCAATCTGTCTGTCTGAAACCACTCTACAGCTCAAACTGCAATAGCTACGGACATCAAATTTGGTACACAAGTTCCTAGTAACTGTCGCGGTACGTCATAACAAGAAGTTTGAGAAAATTGTGCATATGCTAAGGGTAGCTGTCACAGAACTTTTTTGGTTTTAAAGGTGTTGCTAAAAAACAGAGATACTTTAAATTTGGTACACAAGTTGCCAGTTCCTGTTAGAAGTAATAATAAAGTGTTTAAGCATGCCCAATAGGTAATTGCTATAGAACCTTTTTGGTTTTAAATGTATTGCTTAAAACGGAAAAGGCTACAGACTTCAAATGTGGTACACAAGTTTCTAGTACCTGTCGGACATCTTGATAAGGTTTTGGAAAGATTGTGCATGTTCAAAGATTTCTGAAATTTCCTTATAGGATGTATAAATTACCTTTTAATCTATTGATTTATTGGTTTCACACCCCTAGTTTACTTAATGGTAAAACTTTTTTTTCAGCACCAAAACCATCTCAAGATAAAAGCTTAACAGCTATTAATAGTTGCCTGTCCAGCATACCACAGATTCTTCTCGCCAAGTCTTCATTTGCTTGCCAAGCATATGCCAGATCTTTAATGCACCTTGAAAAGTATATTAAAGAATTTCCTGATCAGTTAGAAAATCATACCAGCTTCATACAGGTTTAGTTACAAATTTTTTAAAATTATCTTTTTGACCCATTGTTCTTAATAAGTGAAGTTAGAAGAATATAAAAGCATTATTGAATGAAACTTTGTCTTTTTTTTCCTATTTATCCTTTAACATTTTATATTAGTAACTAAACATACTTTATTTCTTAAATGTAATTTTAAGTTTTAAATTTCAATTTAATAACCTAACAAATATATTTTATTAAATTGGGTTAGAAATACACTTCAGCAGTTCATATTGATACTTAACTCATTTTTAAACCATGCAATTACCAACAGATTACAATTCTAAGTAATACTTTAATTGTTTTCAGAAAATTTATGCAAGACTAGATGATTCTGATGGCGTAGCTGGAGTAGCTGCAATAAGAAAAGAAGAACCTACTCTCATGGACTTAATTTTAGAAAATGAAGCAACAGGTAATGGATTATCAATTCAAGAATCGCACTTAACAAATTATTGCTCAATTATTAGACATTGCAAGTCAAACCATTTTTATGCAAAACCGTTTTGATTGTCAAAGTGAAGACAATATCCTGTCCAATTAAGCTATTCTAATGCTTTGCTTAGCATACAATTGTATAGCATGAAATCCTACATCACGAAACACAAAACTTATTAAAAGTTAAGTATAATTTGGAATTTCTAAATAACTGAGCTCTAGTACAATCAACAATACATCATTTTGTGTTACAGTTAGAAAACATCTATAAATTTTCTATTATAGTTGCATTATTCCTTTTAAAATGTTGCTTTGATTTTTTTTAATTAAATCACATCCTAGATTAATTACTAAATGAGTTCCTAGAGTTGACACATTTCAGCACTCTATTTCACTTTGTTCACAAGATTTAGATTATATCATATATAAAATGTCTATTTTATAGGAAACATGCAGGCTGCTTTTGCTTGCTATGAAAAGGCCATTAAGTTGTATCCTGATGAAGTTAGCTACCATGGAGGTCTCTTAAAATGTTTCCTTGGTATGGATCAACCTACAACTGCTGTGTCATATGCTAATGGGATCCTATCAGAAAGGTATTGCTGTGACCTGTGTTTCTTGTTTACATATATCTGGAAACTGTGTCTTGCATCAATAAGAAAATCTTATTAGGTGTAGACTGTCCAGAATCCACAAAACTTTGTAGAATGTTGTGTGTCTGTGTGTTTAATATTTTTTTTCAATTTCAGGTCACAAAGACAAAATCAATATTTTTTTTAAGCAATAGAAATGAAGAAATAATACTAATTATGCACAACAATGTTTTTTCAGAAAAATTCTGAAAAGAATTTACATTAAACATACTTATATTAATTAAAACCAATTTATATTGTCTGGAAATTTTTTTTGGGTTTCTGCTAACAAAATCACTGACTATTTACTATTTTTACCTCTGCAAACTATATAATGCATCCTTGAATCCAGTGCAAATGTAAGTTACATGCCTGCCATTCTCTGGATTTAACCGTTGTGTTCAATGCCAACTGATCTTTATCCATTTTCTGGCAACAACTGGTCCCACTCAAAAGTTTAATGTTTCATCTATAAAAATCCAGGAGATTTTTATATTTGCTCTGAAAATCTAGAAAATCGTTACAAATAAAGCATCGAATTGAGAAAGTTTTCAAGATTGGACTTGGCATATTTTAGGTTGCCAGATTTCTAGGTTTTTTTTATCTTACAATAATTTGATCTGCAATTTATTTTAATAGGCCTGAATGGAAAGAAAAGTTGAATCCATATAGAATCGAAGCAGCTTGGAAGTTAGCAAGTTGGGAAAACCTTGAATCATACTTAGACGAAGCAAGTTCTTTATTATAATTTTAAAAGCAATATTTCCTGTTGTATTTACAACTCAATCAAAAATTTCATTATGTATATGACATTATTAATATTTATGTATGTTAATATATTTAGGAAGAAAATAAATCAGAATGGACTGTCGGCATAGGAAACATTTTGCACCTAGCAAATAAAGAGGTATATTTTAATATTAAAAGAAAGTTTTCATGAAATACAAACTTAAAACGATTTGCTCTTTTGGATTCTAATCTTCAAAAATTACATCCTGCCCAATTAAAATGTTCCTATTGTAATCTTTTAATAATTTCATACATGTTAATAAGTTTTAATTTATTGATTTTTCGATGAAATATTTATTAAGCTGCTTTCAATGAGCCAGTATTATTTGTTAGTCATAATTTTTTTTTTGTATAATTCTTATTATGAATCTTATTCTGTTATGCTAACACAATTTATCCACCTATTTTAAACTGATGCCTCGTATTTATTTTAGAAAGATTCTTTCGAAAAATATGCTAATATAGTAAGGAGTTGCCAAATGGCTCCACTTTCTGCTGCTTCTATGGAGAAAGGTGCTTACTTAAGAGGCTATGAATATCTCATAAGGTTTGGAAAAACATATACGTCTTAACATTTTTAGCAAAAGATTTTAATTTAGCTATAATATTACATGTACTTGTCCTATAAACATTATTTATACACTTGAAAAAGATTTAGCCACTGTGTCATGGTTATTTTATGTACACATTATGCATGAAAAGTAAAACATTACAAAATTGCATAAAGTTTTTATAAAGTTAATCATTTTTAAAATGTGTAAATTTTATTTGTTTAAATATTTACTTTGATTTGTCTTCCTTAGAATGCATATATTGACTGATTTACAACAAGGAATAAAGTCTATATTTAATTTAGAAGAAAAAATTGATAGTCCAGCTAAAAGTGCTTATCTTTTTAATGAAACCCTACCAACATTAGCTACAAGGTGGACTCTAGTTCAGGTAAAAATTAATTTTTACATATTTAAGAGGTAAAACTTTTTTTATATATTGTAAATAAGTCATTAAAAATTTTATACACAATACACTTTCATGTATTTCCAAGCTAATATGCTTGGAAATGCATGAAGACAAAATTTGTTAAGTCTTAATTTTTTTTTTAGTCTTCTTCTAGATATCAAGAACCTATTCATGACTTACACAGAGTGCTTTTGCGTATTGGAAAAGAGAAGATGCCAGACTTTTCCACTAAATTTGATCAAGAAATTGTCAAATGTTGGCTGCAAAGTGCACGTCTTGCAAGGAAGTAAGAAACTAAATTTGTATTTTTACTAGTTATTGTAACTTGCACTTAAAAATGTGTACTTTAGTAATACATTTAAAAAAAGGGTGTTAAATGGTAATAAAACAGCCTATTATAAATATCATTTCATGATTGAACAATTTGAAAATATATTAACCTCTTCGGCCCTGGTTATTTTTTTAATGCCCAATAATATTGATTTGTCATTATTATTAAAACTAATCAATTAGACTCGTTTTCAAGATATTTTTTTTTATATAACAAAATATAAGGTTTTACTGATGAACTCTCTCTATTGGAAAAATTGGGCTAAACATCAAAAAAGTTTTGGACCAACTTGATTTGAAAAATTTCTAAAAATATTATCCTTTATAAGAAAATTTTGATCTAAAAATATGCTATGTTTATGTAAAGCAACTTTTATCTAAAACATTTTAAGAGATCTAGGCTTTTAAATAAACAATCGGTCCTTATGATAAATGTTGTTTGTAAAATCTTTGTTTTTTTAATAAAAAATAAACAACTTTTTGGTCATTCAACATTCTATAAAAACTATGTTTCATTCATACAAATTTTAATGCAAAAAGTCAAAATATAAAAGAGCTGTGTGACTATTGAAAATAGTTCCCCATTTTTGCTTATTCATAAAATATTTTTAAAAAATTCTACTTATTACATTTACTACTACTATTACTATCTACATATATAGCATTATTAATTAATTACTCAATGATTCTTTAGCTATGGAATTAAAAATTCAGGGCCGAAGGGTTTAAGCAAGCAATATTTTTTTTTCTTCCCCTTCAATGGGGCTGCAATATTGGCGGTCAAGCCTTTGCAGACTCGGCATATTCTCCAGAACTGAGAGCCATTTTTTTGTTGCACCATCTAAGCGACTCTCGATACCAATTTTGACGTGCAGATTATAATGAATCTGATCTCTCTTTGGAAGTTAAAGTATGCCGAGATTTAATTTTGCCGAGAGACCCCAAGTCAAATGAGCCCACCAGGGATCTTTTAAATGCCACATAATCATATGATATGCGTGCCCGAGATTTTCCAAACCAGAAAATCCGACGAACCAGCCGGGGCTCGAACCCGCGATCTTGGACTTACGAGGCGGACACGTTAAACCTCTCAGCCACTGAGCTGCTGCATGCAAAATGCTGAAACAATAGTTGTGATGGAGTCTGTCCTCAGAGGTCAAAAAATATTTATCAGAGTATCATCTTACTTAAAAAATAATTCGGTACTTTTCCATTTTGCTTGCACAAATCATTTTGATGATTTTATTGCATTCATACTACATTATGTTTTTTAAAAAAAAATTCTATTAAATTTCTCATCTATCTTTAGAAATGAATACCATCAAAGAGCATACAGTTGTCTTTTAGAAGCTAGCACTATTAATTCAGCTGATTTCTTTATGGAAAAAACTAAATGGCTATGGAGTAAAGTAAGACACAAAATTTAGTTTAGGAGATAATCCTTAACAATATATTTTTTTAATAATAATAATGATAATAATCTTTATTATTACAAAAAAACAAAAAATGGTCATTATTACTGATGTACATGATTAACAACTTAAGTATTTAAAACTACATATATAGTTTAGAACATTCATATTAGAAAATAAGCTTACAATTCTTTATGAAATTTATTTTTAGAGTCTTGAAAAATATATTGAATTTGTGTAAGAATTTGCTAACTTAAAGTATTCATTATTTTATAATCTTGTTTTCATATGCTTTTTCAATGTTTTTAGGGAGAAAAGGAACAGGCCATATATTGTTTACAAAAGGGAATCAATGAACATTTTAGTTCCCTTCCTTTCGCAAAGGCTTCATCCTCAAATTTGTCAACAGATGATAAGCTTATGTTTGCTAAAGTAATTTTTTTTATTAATATGATTAATTAATGTATAATTATAAAATTCATAACACTTTTTCTTTCATTGTAGTTTACCAATGGTTCTTTAGTTATATATATTTAAAATGCATTTTGGCTTAATATATATATATATATATATATATATATATTATATATATAATATATATATATATATATATATATATATATATATATATATATATATATATATATATATATATATATATATATATATATAATTATATCATGTATACATGTATACATGTATACATGTATACATGTATGTGTATATGTGTATATGTGTATATGTGTATATATGTATATATATGTATATATATGTATATATATGTATATAATGTATATATATGTATATATAGTTATATATGTATATATATGTATATATGTATATATATGTATGTGTATGTGTATGTGTATGTGTATGTGTATGTGTATGTGTTATGTATGTTGTATGTATGTATGTATGTATGTTGTATGTATGTATGTATGTATGTATGTATGTATGTATGTATGTATGTATGTATTAGTATTATGTATGTATGTATGTATGTATGTATGTATGATGTATATATATATATATATATATATATATATATATATATATATCAAACTAGTTTCTCTCCTTAAATTATTATTATGTGTTGCACAATTTTTAAGGAAAATATTTTTTCTTCTTCTGACATTTTTCAAAATAGGCGAAACTACTACTTGCTGTCTATAGTGAAGAGTCCTCTATTGTTGATAGCAGTAGTTTAATTGAAATGTACAAGGAAGTTGTTAACTTACAACCTGACTGGGAAGCTAGCCATTTCCACTTAGCGAAATATTATGACAAAATGCTTAGTACAACAGAGGTCTTAGATGCTCGTGCGTAAGTAACTTATAGTTATAAATTTAGTTATGCACTTAATTGATTTAGCTTTACTTAACTCCTCGGCTCAACAGCCTATTACTAGGCCAAGGCCTGCAGTGCCAATTCAGCTTTCGTGACCAAAGGCTCTGGAGTGCTAGGCATATGTCCCGGTTAGGTGGTCAGTCTTACGTGGGACCCCCAGTGTTTAGTTCCCAAGCCTGCTTGGTACTCATTTTATCGACCCACTTAAGAGATGAAAGGCTGAGTCAACCTTGCCCAATCCGGGACTCGATCCCCGGACCTGTGGCGTGGCAATGCGAAGCACTACCACTAAGCCATTGGGCCTCGATTGATTTAGCTTAATAATATTTAAATCTGATTACCAGGGTTTGGAAAGTTACTTTTAAAAAGTAACTCAGTTACAGTTACTTAATTAAAAAAGTAACTCTGTTACAGTTACAGTTATTTAATATGAAAAGTAACAGGCTACAGTTACTTATTACGAAAAGTACAGTTACTTATTACGTAAAGTAAGTAAGTTACGAAAATTGAAATTTAGCCATCTTACCATTTTTCAAAGAGAACCACGATTCTTGAAACATAAGCTCAAACAAACTACTGAAATTATAATTAATAAACATTTTTTAAATTTAATTTTAATCCTTTTTACGCTAATAGTCTGCTGACAACGAGTCCATCAGGAAAATCTCGGGCGGGTACTGACAGAAATAATTGTGAAAGGTAGCTGAAAAATGAACGTGCCCTCTCTCCCCCCTCCCCCTTCTTCAAGGGGGAAATATACTTTATTGTTGGTCATTGTTGTAGAACCCATTCAGGCAACTCAACGGGGTTTGCACTAAAAGGATACAACCTGCTTGGTAGTCAGCGTGATTTATTTCCAAAACCCTTCTTTTTGGTAGATGCCTGTAATTACGGATCTTATAATGTGATACTTGGAAAAGTAAATGCACAAGGAGAAACATTCGTACTTTAACAATTCTGGCTGAAAGCTGCCGTCACACCTTTAGCAGCCAAAGTGGACAAATGCTATTCTGCTCTCTCCCTTCCAAGAAAAGCTTGTATTTCGGGAATGCGAAATGTTCCCGAATGCGAAATGTTCCGAAATGTTGTAGATAGCCTTCGGAAAGTAACGGAAAAGTAACGAAATTTGTCGTTACTTTGTTACTGTTAAAAGTAACTAAGTTGCAGTTACTTTCTGAAAAATCTAATGGCGTTACCTAAAAAAAGTAACTGTTACAAGTAACGCGTTACTCCAATCCCTGCTGATTACTTCCAGGAACTGCTACATATTGCTATACTAAATTTGGTAATATTTAACTAACATTTTAAATTTTGGTGTTTATAAATATCTAACTTTGTGTTCACTTAAATTGCCGATAAAAAATACTATAAAATTTTTTAGTAGATACACTTAGACATAATCTGTAACTGGTAAACCTATTGAACTGCATGTGCTGATGGGAAAACTGTAATAAACCAGTTTTTAAATGTATTTATTTTTATAACAGAAATTATTCTATATAAGACTAATAACTGTTTTTTACTAATTTCCGTCTAGGGAAATCATGGTGAAAGTTGTACGTAACTTTGCCATGTCGCTACAAAATGGATGCAAAAATGTGTATCATTCCCTGCCTCGACTCTTAGATATTTGGTTTGATTTGGGCACTGTCCAATTAGGTGACAGCTCTAGTTCTTCAAAGCAAAAGGCAACTCCTGCATCCTGCAAGCCAGTGTTGCTCTCATTACAAAAAATAAGCACATTGGTAATATTTTGCTTCAAATTAACTTATCCAATTATCCTTAATACTTCCACCTATAAATATAACATAATTTCCTTCTATGTATATTTCTTTTCTTATTTTAATTTTGTGTACACTAATCTAAACAAGCAAGTAGAATTGAAAACTATTTAAAATAAAAGTTATTAGTGTTTTCAAATTGGTAAACAATAAAAAGACAACTCTATTTTAGAGATTTTATAAAATTATTTTGTTTAAGTACAAATTTATATGTATTTTTCTGTTAAAAAATTTTGTATGGTATGAGTTTAAAAATATTTTAAACAAATTATGGAATTAAAACTTTTATTGCAATCTATATTGAAAGGCATCTATAATATAAAAGGCAAAGTCCTGACTGACTTATTCACTTATCAACGCCCAGCCCAAACTACTGGGGGTACAGCTACCAAATTTTGCGAGTATGTTCTTTTTGTAATGAAGGCGTCATTTGAGAAGCGATTTTTTCGAAATTCAAACCCAAACGGGTGTAGGAGTGCTAAACGTGAGCCGATTTCTCCATAGGAATAGCATTGTAAGATTAGAATTTATACTTTTGATTTCAATTTTAAAAAAATTTCCGCACGTTCAGTGTGAATGAAAATTAAGTATAAACACATAAGAGCACAAGAGTTTAATTTTTAGGAATGTTACGAGTCATTCCGCGTCAATTCAACACACTTTTCGGCAAAATTCTACCTCACCGTCTCAGATTTTGCTGAAATTTGGAACAACAGTAGTGTTTATATAGTTATTTGTGAAATGAAAATTTTTATTCACAAATATTGATCCGTTTAAAAAATATGGCACTTTAAAAGTTCAAAAAATTGGTCAAAAAACCGCATCCGACCAATTTTCAAATTGACCTAGAAGCTTTCCTAATTAAGCTAGAGACCTGGGATAGGTGTCATCTGACAGAGATTTGTATGAACTTTTTAATGATATGTAACACACTTAGGATATAGAAGATTTTATTTAATAAATTAAAATTTTTAATTTAATTAATTTAAAATTTCGAAATTAATTACATGAATAGCTAGGACTCTGTCACATCATCTGACAAAATATCATGTTGGGATGAGAATGGGTTCATGGATAAAAAAATTCAAAACTAAAGCTTGTTTTTCATAAATAATTGTTTTTATTAATAAACTTGATCAACTAATTTTAAAAATGGCCTAGATGGTTTCCTAATTAATTTAGAAATGGTGTTAAGTGCTAGTTTACTGCAATTTTAAAGACAATTTTAATAAAATATAACACACTCAGATTATAGAAGATTTTATTTAAATTAAAATTGAATTTTAATTTTAAAAAATGGATACTTCAAATTTTAAAATTATTTTCATGAATAGTTGGTATTTTTTTAACAATATATGGGTAAAATATCATTCTGGTATAAGAATTGGTTTGCATTGCTAAAAAAAATCAAAACTGAAGATTTTTTTTCATTAATAAATGTTTTCACTATTAACCTTGATCAAGCAATTTTCAAAACGACCTAGGAGGTTTCCTAATTCAGCGATAAACCTGTGGTAGGTTTCATTTTACAACAATTTGTAAGACCTTTCTAATGGCATGTAACAAATTTTGAATATAAAAGATTTCAATTAAATTACAAATAAAAAAGAAACTGGAGCTTGTTTATCATTATTGTTAATAATTCAGCTTAGGAATAACACAAGAATACTAATATTAACACTACCTTTTATAATAAATCTGAATGATAACCTGAAGAAAGTTTCATTTGTAGTTTGAAAAAGCCACATTTGTTTGGAAGACATCACTTTGAAGTAGAACATAACTTCTTCCAGTGGGAGTCACAGGATTAACTTTTGCTAGAATGTCCACTACTGACACCCACAAAACATCAGCGTTTCTTGGATACGAGAATGATGCAGCTGGCCCAAATGGGTGAAGAAAAGTTATCTTTACCTCATCAATTTTATTTTTCTCCAATCTCTGTCTCTTTACTGAGCCTCCAACTACGTCGCAAGGCCCTTTACCATGCGATGTGGCTGAAAAGTGCCACTCTGCTTTTACATTAAAATCTGTCTCGGTGTATGCAGGAAACTGGTGGCTCGGGTACGTTTTGGGGAAAAATGAACTTGATGAGGTAAAGATAACTTTTCTTCACCCATTTGGGCCAGCTGCATCATTCTCGTATCCAAGAAACGCTGATGTTTTGTGGGTGTCAGTAGTGGACATTCTAGCAAAAGTTAATCCTGTGACTCCCACTGGAATAAGTTATGTTCTACTTCAAAGTGATGTCTTCCAAACAAATGTGGCTTTTTCAAACTACAAATGAAACTTTCTTCAGGTTATCATTCAGATTTATTATAAAAGGTAGTGTTAATATTAGTATTCTTGTGTTATTCCTAAGCTGAATTATTAACTAACAATAATGATAAACAAGCTCCACTGTTTCTTTTTTATTTGTAATTTAATTGAAATCTTTTATATTCTAAATTTGTTACATGTCATTAGAAAGGTCTTACAAATTGTTGTAAAATGAAACCTACCACAGGTTTATCGCTGAATTAGGAAACCTCCTAGGTCGTTTTGAAAATTGCTTGATCAAGGTTAATAGTGAAAACATTTATTAATGAAAAACAATATTCAGTTTTGATTTTTTTAGCAATGCAAACCAATTCTTATACCAGAATGATATTTTACCCATATATTGTTAAAAAAATACCAACTATTCATGAAAATAATTTTAAAATTTTAAGTATGCATTTTTTTAAAAAAAATTAAAATTCCACTTAAAATTAAAATTGCTGTAAACTAGCACTTAACACCATTTCTAAATTAATTAGGAAACCATCTAGGCCATTTTTAAAATTAGTTGATCAAGTTTATTAATAAAAACAATTATTTATGAAAAACAAGCTTTAGTTTTGAATTTTTTTATCAATGAACCCATTCTCATCCCAACATGATATTTTGTCAGATGATGTGACAGAGTCCTAGCTATTCATGTAATTAATTTCGAAATTTTAAATTATGTACTTTTTTAAAAAATTTAAATTTTAAAATTTAATTAAATTTTAATTTAAATAAAATCTTCTATATCCTAAGTGTGTTACATATCATTAAAAAGTTCATACAAATCTCTGTCAGATGACACCTATCCCAGGTCTCTAGCTTAATTAGGAAAGCTTCTAGGTCAATTTGAAAATTGGTCGGATGCGGTTTTTTTGACCAATTTTTTGAACTTTTAAAGTGCCATATTTTTTAAACGGATCAATATTTGTAAATAAAAATTTTCATTTCACAAATAACTATATAAACAGTACTGTTGTTCCAAATTTCAAAAAAATCTGAGACGGTGATGTTTAATGAGTGTGTTGATTTGACGTGGAATGACTCTTATTTGAATATCATCATTATTTTATTTATTGAATTTAAATCTTTTGATTCTTTTTTGTTTTCGAATTTAATTTAATTGATGTTTACAAATATTAAGAAATGAAGATATTGACACTATGTCTCATGACAGTAAAGTCTATGACTATTCTGATCTGATGAATACTTCTAAGAAATGTTGAGTCTCCCTACGTATAGCATATGTACTTTATGTTTATGAAACTGGCAATTTGGTACAGCTATAATATAATGGCAGACTGAATTTTGACATTGGCGCCTTTTGGCGAAGTCGAAAAATTAACGTAGGGTAGCTATTCCCATCCAGTTGTATGGGTTAGGGTTAGTTTGAATTATCGTCGCACTTAGAGCTATAAACGAGGGCTATTGTCCATGGGCGTCTTAATTTAGAACCACAGTCAAGTGACGAGCATCCAATGTAACTTTTAAGTGTTACATCGTACGCAGCATCGGGACTTCGAAATATATTTAATGTGCATTCCCACCACCGGGGTATTATTCAGGACACGGGACATTTTTGGCTGCATGGGCCGTTTATAGTTAGGCAGTTATTTTCTGGAACCGAATCTGGGACCTATCGCCTGCAAGGAGAATGCCTTTACAGTCTGGGCTCCCCAGCCCTGTCGAGTGGTTGAATATGGAGTGTAATGTTTACTACATTTTGGGCATTTTCTGGTGTAGCAAATAGAAACTGGCTATTATATCATAGCTATTCTGGCAATTTTAACAGGGCCTCTGGGAAATCCCTCTAACTCCTAGAAGGGCCTGTATAAAATAGGACTTCTTTTTTAAAAAAAAATTAATGCTGATATTAGAATGGGAAGAAATTATAATATACTGGTGGAGTGCTGATCTGTGGAGAGGGGATCAATTGATATAAATAAAAGTTTACATTAAAAAAAACAATCATCGTTAGTAAGGGTACACCTGTGCAATGCCGGATCTATAAAGCTAGTTTATACTATGAAACTATTAAGGCAAAAAAAATTACCTTAAACTGTATGTTTAAAATATTGCCTTTCTTTATTATTAAATATAAAATAGTAATAATTTGACAATTTGATTTAGTAGAAATGTTATCTATATACATAAAAGGCAAAGTCCTGACTGACTCACTCATCTATTCATTCATTCACGTAACAACGCCCAGCCCAAACTACTGGAGGTAGAGCTACCAAATTTTAGGAAAATATTCTTTTTATATCGTAGGCGTCATTTAAGAAGCGATTTTTCGAAATTCGAACCCGGACGGGTGTAGGAAGGCAAAACATGAGCCGATTTCTCCATAGGCATTGTTATGAACTTTTAATTTAAGAATTTCGTTTTCTAACTTGAAAAAAATTTCAGCGCGAGAGAAAATTAAGTATCAACACGTCAGAGCACGTGAGTTTAATCAGTAAGATTGTTATTTGAATATCATTATTTTATCTATAGTATAGAATTTAAATCTCTTGATTTTTTTTTGTTACCGAATTTAATTGATGTTTACAAATGGTAAGAAACGAAGATATTGCTACAATGTCTGATGACAGTAAAGGCGATAACTAAACTGTTCTAGATATAATGAATACTTCGAAGAAATGTCGATTCTCTCTACGTATAGTGTATGTATTTTATGTTTATGAAACTGGAAATTTGGTACAGATGATATAGTGGCCGATTGAATTTTGGCATTGGCGGCTTTTGGCAAAGTTGAAAATTTAACGTAAGGTAGCTATTTGCATCCAGTTGTATGGGTTAGGGTTAGTTTGAATTATCGTCTCACTAGAGCTATACACGAGGGCTATTGGCCATGGACTTCTTAATTTAGAACCACAGTCAGGTTACAAGCCGACACTTGAGTAGGCACCCAATGCAACTTTTAAGGACGACATCGTACTTAGTATCGGGACTTTGAAAAATATTTAACGTGGACTCCCACCACACGTATTATGCGGGACACAGTACATTTTTGGCTGCATGGGCCGTTTATAGGTCGGCAGTTATTTTGACGATGCCCGGACCCGAATCTGGGACCTATCGCATGCAAGGCGAACGCCTTTACCGACTGGGCTCCCAAGCCCTGTCGAATATGGAGTGGAATGTTTACCACATTTTGGGCATTTTGGGGTGTAAGAGGGCAAATTGAAACTGGCCATTATATCATAGCTATTTTGAAAATTTTAACACGGCCTATGGGAAAGCCCTCTAACTTCTAGAAGGGATACAATCAGACTTCTATTTTTAAAAATTAATGCTTATATTATAATGGGAGGAAATTGTAATATACCGTTGGAGTGCTGACCAGTGGAGAAGGGATCAATTGGTATGAAATAAATGTTTACATAAAAAGAAACAATCACCGTTATTAAGGGTACACCCGTGCAACGCCGGGTTTGTAAAGCTAGTTATTATATATTTATTTGTTTACTATCCAAAATATTTTAAACAAACCTAATTTATAACTAAACTTTCAGTACAATAATATTCCTTTTGGTTTATCATTTATAAAAATTTTATGTTTGATATTTAATTCATATTTTCGATTGGTTAATTTTGACTTTTAGGTTCAGTCTTTGAGTGAAAATATTCCACTGTATCTCTTTCTGACAGCTTTTCCACAGTTAGTCTCAAGGATTTGCCATTCACATCCGTGTATTGCCGCTCCTCTTCAGGTAAAAATATTTGTGATATAATGAATTTTTAAGTTTATTTCTCCTAGGCTTCATTAAATTTTAGATTCAAAATTCCAGATATATTTTCTACTATGCATGCTGGAGAATGAAATTGTGCTATATGCTTCAGCTTAAATAATGCATGCCATTTGAAATATCTTAATGTGTAACATTCTAGAGGAGTTCTAGTTCAATAAAACAAGAGTCCTCAAATGCAGACCAAACATAAACACGGACACTTCTATATAAAGACCTCCTTTATCAACATTCAAAATTTTGTTTGTACCTCTAGACTCTATCTTCTTAAAAATAAGTTTTACAATAGTCTATTGGTGTAGAACATTAGTGGTCTATAGTCTTCTTTTCTTGGTTTTCGAGTTAAGTTTCTTATTGTGGCCCCCTTCTCTACTAGAAATTACACTTTATATTCATCCAGTTGGAGCAAAGTTTCTTATTGTGTTTCCCTTCACAATTAGAAATTTCCCTCCATCTTCATTCTTCTCTTTTTGTAATTGATGCTTCTTCTTCGTCTCTTGGATTTGGAGTGAAATTTCTTATTGTGTTGCCCTTCACAATTAGAAATTTCACTCCATCTTCATTTTTCTTTTGCTTTCTTCTTGTTCTTTATGCTTCGCCTTTTTCTCTTGGATTTGGAGTGAAATTATTGTGTAGCCCTTCACAATTAGAAATTTCACTCCATCTTCATTCTCTTTCTTCTTGCTTCTTGTTCTTAATGCTTCTTCTCTTGGATTTGGAGTAAAATTTCTTATTGTGTTTCCCTTCACAATTAGAAATTTCACTTCATCTTCATTCTCCTCCTTTTTGTTTTTTGTTGCTTCTCCTTCTTCACTTGGATTTGGAGTAAAATTTCTTATTGTGTTGCCCTACACAATTAGAAATTTCACTCCATCTTCATTTTCCTCCTTCTTGTTCTTGATGCATAAAAAAGATTGTAAGAACAACAATATACACCCATTGTTAATTTGTAATTGTTTTCAGAATATTTTGTTGTTGGTAATTACATTGTTATAAAATTTAACGTTTATTTAATTTACAGTATTTAAATATTTATTCATTGTTGTAACTAAGTATTATTAGTGTTTTATATAGCTATATGTTATTTATATTTTTTCAATAAAATACATTGTTGTGATACTTTATATTCACCAAACATTTTATTTTAATTATTTTATAGAAATTAATCTCAAGGCTTTTAGTTTCTTACCCTCAACAATCAATGTGGATGATGATGGCTGTTTCAAAAGTTAGTGAATATATATTTTTTTCTGGTATAGAAAACTTTCTAAATATAGATTTTTTAAAAATTATGTCAAAAGTAAAAGTCAAAAGCTTCTTAATTATAATTTTAAATATCCTCTGGTAGCTGTTGGTATATAATTTTGCAATTCAAGGACCTAGGAGCAAAACTCGCATTATCCAAAGTATAACAAAGATAGCCGGCCGGTTCATTGGCGACTTTGCCCAATTGAATTTACAATAGTCAAGTGTTCAACGAGTGACCCAATTTAATGAAATCTTTCTGTATATTAAAGTTACTATAAAAAAATTTCAAAAGGAAAGATAAACCCATCTTGGTATAAAATCTTTAAAATTAAAATTCTAAACTTGGATCTTATCTAAAAGCATTTTTTTAACAGTTATAAACCTCCATATGTTTTAACCATACTAATTTATTTTCAGTCCTCTTACCAAACTAGGAGTAAAAGGTGCCGCCAAATCTTTCATGATGCCATCCTTGTAAACCCAAGTCTTGGGAAGTACATTAATGACACAACTCGATTGGCAGACAAGCTGATGGAACTTGCGAACAAAAATACTGGCGAAGCACATAATTTAAGTCTTAGTGAAAATTTTACAAGTCTTTTGAAGTTGATGGATGATAGGTATGGTTAAATTCTTTTATACATTTTTTTTATAAAAAAGTATATCATCCATGCACTTTGTTTTAAAAGTATTTTGTCATAGATTTAACAGTGTTAGGTGTAAAAAAAAACCCTCTTTAGGATTAGTCGTTTCCAAGATTTTAATTTTCTGAATATTTTACTAGAATTTAATGTTTTCTGTAAGTTTATGTAATTGACAACTATTATATAATTTTTTCTTTCAAGGTATGCTCTGTTTATGTTACGTGTTAGGAAAATAATTTCGATACAAGAATTAATGTTATTCTAATACTAATGTTTTTCATATACTTGAAGTTTTAAAAAAAGTTACTTAAATTCAATTTACTTTGATTGCTATATTTTTATAGAAATTTCAGCCAAGTAATGCTTCCCTTACAAACTCAGATGATTGTTACTCTACCAAATGGTTTCATCAATAATTCTCAGCACAATCCATTTCCAATGACTCATGTTTACATTATGGGGTTCGAAGACAAAGTGAGTAGATCTGCAACTATCTTTTAACTATTATCAAAGTATAACTGTTCAATTTTAAGGGCGAATGAGCTCAAATGACTGTGGATCTCCAAATCAAACTGCTTCTGTGGTTATCCAATAGAAAAAATTATTTTCTAAGCCACATTTCTCCGGCTTTATTGAATATTTTTTACAAACGTTTTTTTAATGATAAATGTAACTGACTTACGGGTCTCTATAATCCCACCTTTTGAAACTGGTTAGAATATTTTGTGTAAAATTATTGATTGAAAATTTTAAAAAATATTCGAACCAATTTCAAAAAGTGGGATCATAGAGACCTGTAAGTCAGCTACATTTATCATATAAAAAAAACGTTTGTAAAAATATCTACTGTAGCCGGAAAAATGTGACTTAGGAAATAATTTTTTATATTGGAGTAACAGAGGCACTTTGATTTGGAGACCCCCAGTCATTCGGGCTCAATCGCCCTTAATCCCTTTACTCCCAGGCTTAATTTCTCGAGTAAAAGCCTATAGATCATTTAGCAAAGCTGTTGCTGCAGTTGTTTACTGTAGAGTGGACAGCGTACACAGTGTATGTTCTGGTCAATGACAGTCGAATAACAAGGACGTACGCTGCATATGTCCTGGTAGTGAAGGGCTTAATTGTGAAATCCATCATTTCCATAAAATATATGATTCTTTAAACCACAAAACACAGAATTGCCTTTTTTCTTAAGAGAATGTTTCATAAAGATGTTGCAGATGTCACTAATCCTGTGGTTTATTTTACACTTTTGTTTGATTCAGGCATGAGAATTTTCCGCTTTTTCCCGATTTTTGGTCATTTTCCGATTTTTTGCCCATTTCCGTTTTTTTTCTTCAAATTTTGGTTTTTGTTCGTAAAAGGATACTAAATCGCAAAATTATTTTGATCGCCGTACTCCAACTAGTGCGAAAATCTGTCTTGAATGACGTTTATTATCACGCTGTGTCCGTGACCTTGGGTCGGCAAAAACAGCTAGAATGTTAATTTTTTTTTGTTTTAAACCTTTCTTTGGAGTGATTCACACTTCAGCCTATATTCGTTTTTCTAATTTTAGATTTCTTTTTGTTTTAAAAAATTAAGCCGGTTTAAACACGCATATAGAAGGTCTGTATATACATTATACATTCAGGTTTTATGGTGTTAGTAATTTCTATTTCTTGAATTTTTCTAAAAAGTCCTAGAACAGTACTTAAAAGGTGCTTTTTTTTTCCCTAACAAGTGCATAAACCATATAATTGCTTTAAACAGAGAAGAACACAATGTAATTTTTAGCCTACTTTTCTTTTTTTAATTCGAAAGAATTAAAAAAATAAAAAAGTAGGTATTGACATGCGGTCGATGTCCGTCTGTCTGTACCCCCCCTTCCAAAATCGGTTCTATCATTTGGATCCTAAAAATTCTTTTTTTGTTAGAAAGCTATGACCTCGGAGACCCAACTGTCATACTTTTTGTCCGCCTGTCTGTACGTCCGGACGGACATAAATCTACTATCTGTCAGCGAATTTCCCATTGAATTAGCATTGAAATTCAATTTTGAGTCATTTAAATCACTGTTGTCAAATCAACAATGGCATAAGCTTTATTTAAAAATATTTGAAGCAAAATAATTCTTGAATCATTTTGGAATGATGCCATAAAATGTAGCACAATGTCATTCTTTGATTGTTCATTAATTGTTTACCAAGAAAGCGGCAAGGCATATTTTTTGCATACAATTCTGCATTGTTGATGATATTTACTACTATGAACCTAGTTGTTTCCCGATTAGAATTTCGGGAAGTATTTAAGTAGCAGGAAAGTAGGCTATTTTAGTTCTTAAGAACTTCTTGTTTATTTTGTATTTGAACTACAGATATTGCAGTGCCTGTTTTGTGTTTTTGTAGACAAACATGATTTATGAACAATGTGTAAGATTTTTTTTAATGTAAACCTTGTCTTCAAAGTTTGTTGTTTTATGTAATTGGCATAACTTTAGTGTATGATAATAGCTGACCATTTTTTTTTTTTTTTTGCAATTGCAATTTGTTGATTGCAATTTTTTTTTTCAATTACATCAAGGAGTCAGTCAGAGAGACCATTTCCCTTGGTGAAGTCCAATATTAGATTAGCCTTTGATGAAAAGTTGAAATTGTAAAATTTATTCGATGTAGTTATACAAGTTCATCCAAACTTTGCACTGTGTGAACAGTTATTGTTTACAACAACAGTTATCATATTTTGATATTAAAAATTGTAACTATGAAATAATTATAAAATTTTGCAACTTTATTTTAAAAATACAGGTTGACGTGTTTTCCTCACTACAGAAGCCTAAGAAGGTCATTGTTAGAGGAAGTGATGGAAAGTTATACCCTGTTATGTGTAAACCAAAGGTAAAATTGATGGTTTTAGTTTTTTTTTCATTGGTCTAACAAGAAAACTGTTTTAAATGTCTTCATATTTTTTTGGAGATAACAGTGTTACCCCATTAAAATTATATATAAAATTCCGTAGTTTATTTTACTACTTTGGCTATGACCCAGGATCATATTAAATCTTTTTCAGCAATCGTTTAGAAGAAGGTATTGAGAAGCATCTTTGGAGGGGTTTAAAGGTCGAGTATATAATGTGGAACATCAGGGTTAGTTATAGAATGTGTAACGACAGTGATGTGTCAGAGTATGTAAAATTATAGCAAATGAGGAGGTCAGACCATGTTGTGCGACTGCAAAATTAATGCATCTCCCTTTAAAAATTTTGAGCGATTTTATTAGTGCAGATATATCTTGTGACCTGACTAATATGTTTCTTTCTTTTCAGGATGACTTGAGAAAGGACTGCAGATTAATGGAATTCAATAATCTGGTGAACAGATACCTTAAAAGTGACCCAGAAGCTAGAAGACGTCAACTTTATATTAGAACATATGTAATACAATATTGTTGTTTTATGTAATTCATAGTTTAGAGCAGTTAAGTTTTATATCATAGTTATAGTTTAGTTCTATTTATAAACTTAGTTCAATTAATCTTTTTGTATCTTACTTTATGTCTGACAACACATAATTATTCGATAACAATTGTCTTTCAAAATATGTATCATGTTTTGAGTAACCTTATTTGTCCTAAGGTAAAATTTACAGTAAAAATAAACTTTGTTATTTTAAACAATTTAATATGAATGCATGTAATAGTAGATCCACAACATTTTCTTTTGGGCTTGTTTAGACTTTGCCAATTATAGAAGGAGTCTTTTGTCTAAAAATGCAATTACACAATGTTTATACAATGGTTTTTCACATAATTAGGCTTAATCTCAAATTGCTTGTTGCATGCTTTGTTAATTAATCTATCAAACACCACATAGTTTTTATTGAAAGCAAATATTAGGTAAAAAATGCTAATGTAAAATATTACAATAATATCTAAATATTTCCAATAAATTTTGCAGGCTGTAATACCTTTGAATGAAGATTGTGGATTAATTGAATGGGTTCCAAACTTACATGGATTGAGACTCATATTACAAAAAATATATAAATTGAAAAATCAAATAGTTAACGGAAGAGAAATAAAAGCTATGATGCCTGCAAAGACAGCAACTTTTGAGTAAATATTATTATTTTTGTTTTTATTTTCTTTATAATTTTAATTTTTTATTATTACCAATACCAGAATTTTTTTTTTAATGTAGGGAAAAGTTACACATCTTTAAGAGCAAGTTCCTACCCCGTTTCCCACCAGTATTTCATGAATGGTTTAAGATTGTTTTCTCTGACCCCACAGCTTGGTAAGGTTCCTAAAATAATTTGCTACTGTTTTAAAATTAAAAGTTTTGATCTTAAGTATTTTAATAAAAAAGGGAGATGAATTTTATTTGTAGAGCATAAAAAAATATGTATGTTATATTCTGAAACATTGTTTAAATTCAAAGAAAAATATTAGTTTTCATTTATTTGTACATTGACTTAGGAATATTTTCAATTGACACATGAATAAAAGGTTTTACCTCTAATTCATATAAAACAATGCCTAAAGTTATATTTCATAATTTATTCACATACTATCCATATCTATAATTTACTAAACTGAGTATTTCCAACTTATGTAGTACTACTTTTATTTAAAATAGGCTAATTGCTAATTATAACTAAAATAAATTGGTTCCTCATAAAATAACAATTTTATTCATGTGTTTAGTTATATAAGTACTTATATTTTGTAGTTTAAATTATGTAGCATTTGCTATACTTTATAAATCTTATTTTAAAATTAATAAACTACCCAACTCAAATTTCAGGTATCATGCACGTCTTGCTTATGCCCGCACTACTGCTGTAATGAGCATGGTTGGGTACATAGTTGGTCTTGGAGATAGACATGGAGAAAACATACTGTTCGATTCCAGTTGTGGAGATACAGTGCATGTTGATCTTAACTGCCTTTTCAACAGGGTAAATTTTAAAAGTATTTAATTATGTCCTTGAAACAGGCTTTGTCAAATAGAAATAAAGCTTATATAATATTCTGGGGGTTTTTTTTTAGGGAGAAACTTTTGACTGCCCAGAATGTGTACCTTTTCGGTTGACCCATAATATGGTTGATGCAATGGTAAAAAAAAATTATATTGTCTTTCAATTTCTATCAGTTACATTGCTTAGTAAGGTAAAAATAACTTGAAACTAATTAATTTTTAAAGTATGTTTTCATGTATGTACTACGCAGTTAAAACTTTAAGGTTGTTAAGTTGTATCTTATCAAAATAATTTTAAAAGCACATTTTTTTGTCGTAGGTATGTATTTACTTATTCTCACTCAGCTTTATAAGTTTTTAGGATTTTAAAGATATCTAATTTATAAAGATAATATCTGATAAATTGAACAGCAATTTATTTAGCTAACTATTATTATTATATACAATATAGTCTTGATAATGCAGACAATTTCTAAAAGTACTCATTTTTGTGCACAGTACTATTAATAAATTTAGTTTTTTATTTAAGAAAAAGTTATTTTGTTAATCTTATGTACAACAGTTAGTGGGTGTGAAAGTTTACCATTGAATAAAGTTTACAAAATATTATATGTATATGTAGTGGAAAAATATACATGAGACTTAATTTGACCGATTTTTTTTTAATATGTTAATGTTATTCACAGGGTCCAACTGGGTATGAAGGTGCTTTTAGAAAAGCATGTGAGGTAACGATGAGGGTCATGCGCAGCAGAACAGATGCCCTTATGAGGTGATATTTCATTTATCGATAGTATTTTGAAGTATCATTAAAGTAAAACTTAGTCATTTTAATGTATTTATAAAAGGTGTACGTTTACATAACGCAATCACATTAATAGACAGAAGTACACTTCAGGATTTTATCTCTGCATTAACATAGCTATACCAAAGTATTTCTCGGTGTTTCTATAAATACATAATAAAATGTAAAACAGTATTGTCTGTACATTTTTTTTTAGTGTTTTGAGACCTTTTGTTCATGATCCTCTTGTGGAATGGAGCCGATCTAAACATTCGAAAGCTCAACATGATACTGGAGAAATAACTAATGAACAAGTATGTCTCTTTTCATTTTCTTCCTTAAATAAAAAGTTTTAAGACCACCCTTAAAAGTAAATATGGTTAAAAAAAATTGGACCTTGTATAATCTTTAATTTATTTGTAGCAATAGATGAGAACACAAATTTTTAATTAATGTATATTTTAACGGTGAATATGCTATTTTTTCAAAATTAGGTCAACAAGCGTAATTGTTTAAAATTAGTATATACATTAATTATACATAATTTCCCAGTTTTTGTTATTTTTTTTTACATTATGATGTTTTTCCTAGGGATTGACTCATGTAAAAGACATAGAGCTACGACTAAACGGAATTATAAAATACAAGAATAAGCAGCAAGGATTGCCATTATCAATAGAAGGTCAAGTGAATCACCTTATCCAGGTAAGATTTTCCGTTAACTTAAATGTGTGTGTAGATGTAAAATGTTTTTTTTCACAAAAGTAAATTACTGAAATTAAGTTTTTATTATTAATTCTACAGCTTCAATATAAAATGTGGTTCGATTTTTAAATGAGGAATATTTTATATTTGGAGTTACTGGAAATTTCATAGTAAAGTTTCTTTCATTAAAAAAAAATCTATTTAATCCTTTTCAAAGTACTTTCCATTGTAGCTTATATATTCCTGATGAATCCACTGTTGGAAACATGTTTCATAAAAAAAAAAGAAAGTGCCATAAAGAAAAACCTAAAAAAAAATCCTGAAAGTTTGCAAGTCAACAACAGCAATATTGTTCCATTATTTCCTTTGTTTTCTTTTTTTTTACAAGGAAACAAAACAAAGTTTCATGAAGTAAAATCTGGAAAATAAGGTGAATTTCATTAAACTATGTAACAGAGACAAAGTTGTTAGAAAGTGTAGGGTCACAATTGAGAAAGCAACCACAAATACCGCAGCTTGAGTAACTTTTGTCGTTCACTATTAAAATTACTATTTTTCTGAAGCATATAATCCTTCCTAACAGTTTTTAACATTACAAGAGTGTGAGACCTTATTCCATTATTCCAGACAAGAAGGCAGAATTTCAAATTTTGTTAGTACAGGGTGGCGCAAATAAAAGTGGCCCGGGTATGGAGCTACGAATGCAGGGAGATGCTTGGCGAGAAAAACTATTGAAGCCTTCGGAAAGCCGCCAAGTCGAATTCATAAATTTTTCAAGCGTTCAATTGCTTTACTTGGTAAACCTGTTTATTGGTTGGTTGGTTTTCTGTTGGTTACTAAACTAGAGCTACACATGGACTATTGTAGAGATCTTAGTTCAGACTGGTGTAGGTGTGAGTTTGTCTGATCAGTGCACAGGTGGAGTTTGCATAGTTACAGGCAAATAGTTCACCAATTGTTTATTTGGTCTTAATATTGAAGCGATCAATAGCTTCACTTAGCAAATCTTTTTTTGGCATTGGTTTTTGACTCAGCAGCATTTCTATCTTTTTCCCATCTCCGTGGACGGGCCACTTTTATTCGCACCACCCTGTATAATACTGACATTGCCGGTGGCATCAATAAACTATAGAAGAGTTTTGAAACCCAACTACAGCGAAACATGCCTCCTATGCAAATTGTGTCGAGTACTTTAATTTTTGCTTAATTTAAGTTTAATATGCATGCCACATGTGACCTAAAATGCATTTTTATTCTTTCAGGAAGCAGTGGACTTGAAAAATCTCAGTCAGATGTATATTGGATGGGCAGCTTACATGTGATATTTGTAAATATATTGTTACGAATAAAGTATTTTTTGGAAATTATACTTCAATATGAATACATGTTATTTAAATCCTTTGAAATTTGCTTAAATTTTTTTATGCAAGTCTAAAATGTGAAGATCTAAGTTGCGAAAAGATAAAATGTACTCTCAATTTTAAAAAATGGAGGTTAAATGGCAATTGTAAATGGACCCTTGTGAAGTAAATTTCCCATATAGATCTGCTGTGCACCTAAATTTAGTATTTTTTTTAATTTGCAAAAAAGTTTTCAATTAAAATTTTTCTTTATACTGAGAGATCTAAAAATTTGGAGTCAATTTAAAAATATTTTATTCATGAGGGTTGGTTGGGGGTTTACAGAAAATTTATAAGGAATGACAAAAGAAACTTCTGAGAGACTAGTAAGTAAGAGACTAGTAATATTAAATACTGCGAATGAAGCGTAATAAATAACTTCAGATAATCTCCAAGCAAAAAGACTTTATGATTGTGAGAAACAGTAAGATTGGAAACTGCAGATTGGAAAGGTACTTTTAAAAAAGTAACTCAATTACAGTTACTTAATTCAAAAAAGTAACTGTTATAGTTACAGTTATTTAATACAAAAAGTAACGATTCACAGTTACTTTTTGAAATTTCAAGTTATAAGAAAAATTTAAATTTAGCCATCTTACCATTTTTCAAAGAAAACCACGATTAACAAAACATAAGCACAAACAAGATAATGAAATTATAATTAATAAACATTTTTGTATTTAATTTTAATCCTTTACGCTAAAATCAGCCGACAACACGAGTCTATCGGCAAACTCTTGGGCGGGTACTGACAGAAATAGATAGCTAAAAAATGAACGTGCCCTCTCCCCCCCCCTTAAATTGGAAAGACACTGTTGTTGATCATTGTTGTAGTGTTGTATAAACCATTCAGGGCTTCAGGCAACACAAAGAGGTTTGCACTGGCACTGAGGGAAGCAACCTCTGCTTGGCAGCAGTCAGCGTGATTTATTTCGAAACCTTTCTTGTCGGTAGAAGCTTGTAATTACGAGACTTATAATGTGATACTTGGAAGGGTAAACAGACAAGGAGAAACATTTGTACTTTAACAATTCTGGCTGAAAGCTGCCGTCACGCATTTAGCAGCCAAAGTGGACAATGCTATTTTGCTTTATCCCTACCAAGAAAAGCTCGCATTTCGAGAATGCGAAATGTTCCCTCTCTCTCTCTCTTAGGAGTGGAATTTTAAAATAAGCATCAGACAGCCTACGGAAAGTAACGGAAAAGTAACGAAATTTTTCAGTACCGCTAAAAGTAACTAAGTTACAGTTACTTTCTGAAAAATATAACGACGTTACCTAAAAAAAAGTAACTGTTACAAGTAACGTGTTACTCCAATCCCTGAGTAAGATTACAAGACAGTGAATGACAGAATGAATAGTTCTTACTAACAAATAGAGAAAAGGGCAGGCAGTTTGCCAAACAGCCTTGTATTTAATTCTGAAAAGATGAGTTAATACAAAGAAAATGAGTTATACACAAAGGCTAGCTATGTAGATAAATATTGTTATATAAATTACAATTTTATTAAATAATTTTTTTTATTGTCCATTATTCTGTCATGAATAACAAATTGCCCAGATAGATTTTTATTTTTTCTATTTTGTACTTGTTCAAGATAGCCCTCGTGTAGCTCTAGTGCGACGATAATTCAAACTAAACTAAACCAAACTACTTGTTCAAGTAAATGGCTGCTAGAATCACTGGCTAGAATTAGATTTTTTTATCATTTGTTTGTAAAGCCAACGTTGCCACCCCTTTAAAAATGGAAAATAAATTTGAAATTGGTAAATTTTGTGAGGAACAGCAACCAAAAACCTTTTTCCCATGCTTGGATCAAAGTTATCATTATGGACTTTAGTTGAATCAACTGTTTAACCTTTAAAAATAGTATATAATTATAAAAATTGGAGGTAACAGTCCTTAGTTTTAGGTCGAAATATCGTTGCACTAGAGCTACACGAGGGCTATCAGAAACGGGCGCCGTAATTTAGAACCTCAGTAAAGTGACGAGCCGACACCAGAGTAGAAATTCAACACAACTTTTAAGCGTACATGGCTTCGGAGTATATTTAATATGCTCTATCTTGGGTTTTAAGTATTATATTTGTCAGACTTTTTGGCTGCACAGGCTGTTTATAAGTCGGTAGTTCTTTTGTCAATGCCCGGGACCAAATCTGGGACATTTTGCACACAAGGTAAGCGTCTTACCAACTGAGCTCCCCAGCCCCCACAGTTTTATTGAAATCTAAGGATACCAAAGGAAGGAATGTTATTTTTAAATTATTGTAAATATCCCAATATGTTTTATCAAAATATCTCGTCTAATATTAGGATTTTTTTTCTTCTATATTTTATGAGGAAAATAATTTTAGTTTGAGTTATAGAGTTGAGATGGACAGACCAAAGTTCAAAAACCACTTTTTTATTATCAGCACCCTCCAAAACATGCAGAAAACACAATCTCTATTTCAGATTTCCGACCCTATCACAATACTTTCAACTGCCATTATATTTCATATTAGGTAATTGAAAGTAAAAATGTTAATATCTACAGTAAAACATGTACTTTTATCACAGGTTTTAAAACATGTGATATAAGTACTATATAATGGTGCTGTGTATACGGTATACCTCAAAACATCTAACAATGCATTTTAAAAAGAAGAAATCGTTTAAAAAGGTCTTTAGCGTGGAAAGAAATTATGTGTTGTGACTGTTGTGTATCCAATAAAAATCATGAATTTTAAAATCAAATGTATACTATTTTATTTACACTATACATTCAAACAATAATTTTAACTATGATTCTATAATATGTTGCTGAAACATGATATGTATTGTAAGCACTTACAAAGTCTATTAAGTCCACTTAAAAACATTCAGAAAATACATGAAAAATTCTTATATCAATTCTAATTTCAAACTCTGCATTTTTACAATTTGGTTCATAAAATATTACTTATAAACAGGCCCTATAAGAGACCAAGTGATAATAAGAGGTTCCAATTCACTTTAAAATATGAATACTAAGAGGCAATAGTATAAAGTTAAAATTTCAAATTTGGGGCCACTGTTATAGGGTTTCCTTATAATAATTGCATTAATACATTATAAATTATTATAAAACCAATAGCAATCGACTAATGGAATACCTGTACTTTAGAAAAATATAAATATCAAATTCTGATTGAAATAATTTTCTTTTCCAGCAGACAGTTTTGAAGAATAACGAACAAACCATATTCATTTTAATTCTAAGAGTTACCTATTTTAAAGTAATCTATATCCTTAATGGAATTAACAGCAAATTAAAAATTTGCATAGTTATATCACATTATTGAATTCTTTTATTGCATAGCTGTATTGTATAATATTGACATTGGCACTTTAAATATAGAAATTGAAAATTTCTTGTAGCATTTATTATAAAATGCTTGTTAATTGGAAAAGAATCTATTTCTATTATAATATGTACTTTTTTTATTAGCACAGTTAAACGCATTTATAACAACAAATCGCTTATCATAAAAGTGTGTGGTATCTGTAATCTCCTGTAAACTTTTATGTTATAATCTCTTATATATAACATTCAAAGGTACCTTCAGATATAAAATATAATAGGTACTTTTTAGGAAACCCAAAAGGATTTTGAGCTTTTTTGCTCATAGCCAATTATCATCTTAATCTGAAGTTGTTTTCTTATGGTGCACGTTAGAATATGTGCCGTCAGCGTATTTTAACCTTGATTAAAAAATAACAAGATTTTTACAGAATATAGTGACTTGTTTAAATTAATTATGCTGTCTTTTACCAATAATTCATGACTCGATTGGGGAAGAGAGCTTGAGTTAAATTATCGTCACACTAGAGCTACACGAGGGCCATCAGTGACGAGCCGACACCCGAGGATGCACCCAACACTACTTTTAGGAGCAACATCGTACCCAGCAGGGCATAGTGAACTTGCCCACACTCTACATGGAGATTGTTGGTTGCAAGAACCATTTATAGGTTGGCAGTCATCTTGGCAATGTCCTGGTCCAAACCTGGGACCTTTTGCACGCAAGCCAAGCCCTAGAAAAAAAGGGGATCTAGTGATTCTTTTAATGATTACTGGCTATGGATAAAGCTAATTTATTTCATCTTTGGCATGATAGACAGAGAAAATAATTGCAACATTGTTATCTGATTTTTTTTCTCAAACTGTTGTATTTCGATGGCTGCTATAGTTTTCAAGTTCTTAGCCTGATCAGAAAGGAATGTTGCAAGTTTGCTTTTTTACAAACTTTTTCATCTTTGCATCCAAAATCATTTATGTCATTTGTTGAAAAGAGAATAACTGTTGCTATTCCTTAGATGTCGTTATAGCAGAGTCAAACTTGTACTAATGTATAAATTCATTGCTAGGCACTACTGTCTCAAGCATATTTATAATAACAATTCTATTAAACATTTATATTCAAATTACAATAAAATTCTAATGGATGGTACTAACAAGAAAAATATTGTGCATATTCTATAGTGTTCAACAAAATAAATAACTATCATGCAGTTTTAATATTGCATAATCTGACAACATAAATTTAAGTTCATAACTTATTTTGAAAACATTTAATAGTCAAATTACAATATAAATCTAAGAATTACACTAGCACATTTTTAAAAAAAAAAGAATTTTTTTTACATATTTTGTTGTCAGACATAATGAGACAAATTTGCATAGTTAATGTGTTGTAACCATTAGAAAATGCAGTAATAATAATGAATAAAACTTAGAAACTATAGATAATGTAAATCTAAGAATTATACCAGCACATTTTTACGCAAATTCATTTCTGCATAGTTTATTGTCAGATACAATAAGGCATAAATTTGCATAGTTAATGTGTAGTAACCATTAGAAAATGCAGTAATAACAATAAATAAAACTTAGAAACTAGAGATAATGTAAATCTAAGAATTACATCAGCACATTTTTAAATATTTTGTGTGTGCATGTTTTACTGTTGGATATAATGAGACATAAATTTGTATGGTTAATGTGTCATAACAATCGGACATATGTTTGCATAGTTAATGTATAGTAACTATTAGTAAAATATTTATAATGTAAATCTAAGAATTACACCAGCACATTTTTACACAAATTCTTTTTGGCATATTTTATTGTCGTATATGATAAGGCATAAATTTGCATAGTTAATGTGTAGTAACCATTAGAAAATGCAGTAAAAACAATAAATAAAACTTAGAAACTAGAGATAATGTAAATCTAAGAATTACATCAGCACATTTTTAAATATTTTGTGTGTGCATATTTTACTGTTGGATATAATGTGTCGTAACAATTGGACATATGTTTGCATAGTTAATGTGTAGTAACTATTAGTAAAATATTTATAATGTAAATCTAAGAATTACATCAGCACATTTTTAAACAATTTTTTTGTTGCATATTTTATTGTTGGATATAATGAGGCATAGTTAATATGTAGTAACTATTAGAAAATGTAGTAATGCCAATGAATAAAACTTAGAAAGAGATGATAATAAAAATCTAAGAATTATACTATCACATTTTTAATTACAAAAAACTTTTTTTTGCATATTTTGTTGTTGGACATAATAAGACATTCATTTGCATAGTTAATGTGTAATAACTATTGGAAAATGTAGTACGAATGAATAAAACCTAGGAACTAGAGATATTTTGTTTCGTACAACTGAACCTAGTATTGTCTACAAAGTCATCTTATATAATTAAAACTAACCATATCGAGAGTAAAAGTGCGAAAAATACTTATTGTTCATTGCATTGTCAGTAACTACATTCATAATGTATTGTTAAGAAAGAACACATTTAGAGCAAGGTAAAGCACATTTTGATAGCTAAATTGAGCTCAGTATTACAACACATCCTAAATATCCATGCAATTGTTATTTTGTACGACACTTCAACTTTATGCTACTTGTTTAAACTACCCATTGTAGTGAGAACAGTTTGATTTTCAGATAGAATCTAATAATGAAACAGTTTTTTTATTGGACGTTTATATAATACAACATAGAATAAGATGTATAATCTTTTACTAAGTATATGCAATTGTTATTGCTAATGACATATAGACAATAAAACAGATAGTTTTGCCAGCACCTTTTAAACATGACAAGTATGGTTGTACTACTTCAAAATGTTAGAAGATTTAAAATAATGAGCAACAGACCGTATGCACATAATGTCACAGTTTATTCGGGGGGTTATACAGCTCCCCTGATATTTTTTATTATTGACTGAGTATTACAATAGGCTTGCTTCAGGTGACATAATTCCTTCCAGCTTTTTCTTCGATAGGTGCTGTTTCCTTGTGACACTGATTCACCGATTAAGGCTCGAAAGAGAATTCATTTTCCCTCAGCATTTCTCTTGTCACTCAAGATCTGAAACATGCCCATTAGTGCATACTTATTTAATTGCCAGAGCATATTAAGTTTTTGTAATCTCGATGCCAGGTCATGCATAAGGTCCATTGAAATAGCCTTACAGAAATTGTTCTCATTAAAAAAAAGCAATTTACGGTAAGATTATCTTAAATGTTTATCTATAAATATTTAGACCAAGACTATTGATTTAATTCCAATATTGTTAAAAATCAGTGTACTTGTATAAATAGTGAACATCATATATTAAAAGTAAAAGTTATTCACAACAAGCTAACAACTCTTGACATTCAGAGTAACAATACTTAATAACACAAGTTATCACATTCATGCAATCCTAAAATAGCTTTTTTTTTTAACTAACTTGTTACTACAAAAGAAAATCTCACTAACTTCAATTTAAATTAAAATTGGCACTGCCAATTTGTAAAAATAATCTCTACACGAAATTATCCCTAAGGATTTGACTGTGACCAATATGCTTGTCCCGAAACATAAGTGTTGCAATAAGAAAGTTGATTGGTTTTGAATCCCACTGGATTTGACTTCTACTTGCAGTATTAGGATCATTTTGATAATTATCTTAGAGATAAGGCACTCGCCTAATAAAGGCCTAACGTCCTACACGAAATTATCCCTAAGGATTTGACTGTGACCAATATGCTTGTCCCGAAACATAAGTGTTGCAATAAGAAGTTGATTGGTTTGAATCCCACTGGATTTGACTTCTACTTGCAGTATTAGGATCATTTTGATAATTATCTCTACCAGGATAAGGCCTACGTCCGTTATTTGCACCTTCTGGTATAAGAACAGGCTGTCCTTTCAATATGAGCTGGCACAAGGCTTCTCCTACAGTTGGTTCCAGTTCCTGAAATAATTTAGCACATTTTAAAAAAACATACACTAAACCGATAACTTACAAAAAACGCAACCTATAGACCTTAATATAGAAATCTGTTAGAAAGTCTAAGTAGTTCAGAATATCCTATTTTTTGTTGCAATTTTTACAGAAATTAATCAGAAACTAGAAAATATATTCAATAGCATCATAGTTTTCTATTCAGAATAACTTTTGACTTACTATTAGAAACTTGTTAGGTTTCTTACAATTTATTGCCAGTTAGTTTACATTTTTATTGTTGCTTTCTTTGAAGTCATGTTCTGACAGAACTCAACTTTTTTTAATGTAGAGCTATTGTGCCCATTGTTGTTTTGTGGAGGAGCTATAGCAAAGTTTGCACTGTTTATAAGCAAGTGATTTGGAAGGCATTGCTTCACTTGCCAGATTAAACATTTACATATTGCTTTACAATGCAGACAGAATTATTTATCTTAGATAATTATGAATTTTATCTTAGGCAAGGTCGTACAAATGGAAAGAGGTCTAGCAGCATTTAAGGTATCCACCTACGTTAAAATACCTATTTTTAATGAAATTCAATATAATTATTTTATTCTTTAACTTTATAGCCCAATTATTCTAGTTTCCAAAACTGTAAGAAGTTTAATTTTACGTCATCTAGAAACGAAGTTATGATTATTTTAAAAAGTGACAAAAGTTGTCTATTTCAACCGGAAGACGTATTTCGAAACCGAAACTAACTTTTTAATTGCTTATATTTAATAAGTAATTGTTTTTTCTTGGTTTTTTTATTAAATTTTAATTTATAAGGTGTCATAGCAAAGCCACATTATTCAAGTTTCTTTGGTAACAAGTTTTGCTTTAGTAATCTGGCAATATAAATGATTGATTGGTTACTTTTTCAAACACGTTTGTTTGCAGAGTAGAAATTTCAGAACCCATTTCTGAGAAATGTAAATTTTGCTTTACAAACCTTCACTCAAAACATGATTTAACATAAGTTTTATAGATATCTTCAAAAAAAATTTGCCAGCATATTCAGCAAACTGTTTTACAGGCAATGAATTAGAATCATACGGTTCTATATGTAATTTCATTTTTTATAGCTGGTTTTTCAAAGTAACAATTCTAAAAAAGGCAATTTTTAACGAAAACCCTGAGTATTGTGTTTCGACGAACAATAACTTTTCCCCTTTTCAATATATCTCTTAGATTTTAGGTCATTGTCTTTAACAGGGTTAGCACTGTAACATAGTAAAAGGACATTTGGTTATCTTAAGTAGTTTTTATGAAATCAGGTTTTGAATAATGGTGTTTTACTCCGTAATTTAACAACAAATAGCTCAAAATTTATTAAAAAGGAATTTTTATTCTAGATTTTTTTTTACTTTTTATTTACATTTTATGCATATAAGTGTTAAAAATATGTTTGTCTCGAACGTAGGCGGATACCTACTATTTAAAAAAAACTGTACACCAGAGGGAAAAGCATTCTAACTTAGTCTTCTTTTAATTGTTTTGATGTCTTAACTGGATGCCAGTGTCGTTTTTTTTTTACCTCACTAGGGGCCGCGCCCTTAGGCAGGCAAGCTCGCATATCACTGGATGATAACATTTGACTGCTTCACGTTTCGATCTCCTATTGGTCGCAAGTTTCCAAAGTGTCGCTGTTTTTGTTTTTAAAAATTCCAATTAGTTTTTTCAAACAAAAAAAATTAATGCAAACAAAACTTAATTATTAACTAAATTATAAACTCTTAACTCTTAAAATTCTTCTCTTCTTGTTCCAATATTTCTGCTTATGAACGGCTTCTACAACGATCAAAAACAGCAATAATTGCTTGTCATGAATAATTGAATGGAAATGGCCGCGAAATGCCGATATTCAAAAATCACTCGGCCTTCCTTCGCTAAGACAAAAACCACAAGTGTTGCCATTTCAGTTACAAAATGTTTGTCTACAATAGTTTGGCTTTGCTTATACGCGTAATATTTCGAAGAAAATGCAATTTTAAAGTTAATAATTAATTTTTTGGTCTTAAAATGACCCTTAATATGCAAATCATTCGTATGTGAACTAATTGCTGAGTTTGTTAAATTGATTTTTTTAATTTATGCAGCGTTCGTTGAAGGTGTTTTTCTATGAACTACTTGCCCTCTACCGTTTGTTTGGGGTTCTCTCTCTTTCATATGCTCTTTTTTCTATATGCTCATCTACCTCTCACCGAAAACTTTCTTTTCGGCCTACTTATTTGAATTTTTAATTAAAAAACTAATTGGAAATTTAAAAAAAAGAAAATTCCATCCCGAGATACAGGCGAGATACACATTCCAGAAAAAGAATGGAGTTCTAATATGAATATTTTATCCTGTTATAGCTGGACACGTTTTAAAAGAGCTTACTTTTTTTTAATATAGAGATATAATCCCGCCCTAGATTACATTTATTAAGTGTAAAAGTAATAGTGTTTTGAGTTTCATCTTTAATGAAAATTAAACAGAAAATAATTAACTTAATAGAGTAGTTTTATCAAATCAAACTATTTTTTAATTCAAAAGAAGTGAACCTACTTGTCCATCACGTGATATCTGAACTTTTCTATTTTCATTCCAAGAATTCTGCAGGTGTCTAGTGTTTTGAAAGGGCAGGTTTGCTCTAAATGAAAATAAAAACCGTTAGCTACTTTTATGTATTACACAAAAAATATATATTACACAACCAACATTATAAACAAGGTTGAACATTAAGTGTAGGAAATCATGTAAAATATGTGCTATGCAGGGATTGGAGTAATGCATTACTTGTAACAGTTACTTTTTTTACACCGAATAACGCCGTTACATTTCTCAGAAAGTAACTCTAACTGTAACTCAGTTACTTTTAGCAGTAACGAAGTAACGAAAAATTTCGTTACTTTTCCGTTACTTTCCAAAGGCTGTCTGATGATTTTGAAATTCCACTCCTAAAAAAAAAGGGAACATTTCGCATTCCCGAAATACGAGCTTTTCTTGGGAGTTAAAAAGTAAAGCATAATAGAATTGTTCACTATGGCTGCTAAAGGCGTGACGAATTTTTTCCTTGTTTGTTTACCTTTTCAAACTATTACATAATAAGCCCTGCAATTACAAGCATCTACGGAAAAGAAGGGCTTTCAAATAAATCATGCTAACTGCCAAGCAGGTTGGATCCCTCAGTTCAAACCCCTTTGTGTGTTGTCTGAATGCGTTCGAGAACAATGACCAACAACAAGTCCTTTTCCTGGAAAAGGGGTGGGGTTGGGGATGGGGGAGACAGGGAGTGCACGATCATTCTTGAGCTACCCCTATTTCTGTCAATACCCTCCCAAGCGTTTACTGATGGACTCTTTGTCAGGTGATTATCAGGGAAAAGGATTAAAATGAAAAAAATGCTTATTAATTAAAATTACAGTGTTTTGTTTGTGCTTATGTTTCGTTTATCGTGATTCTCTTTGAATAATGGCTATAAGGCTAAATTTCAATTTTTCTTATAACTTGAAATTTCAAAAAGTAACTGTGATTCGTTACTTTTTGTAAAAAGTAACTGTAACGCGTTCCTTTTTATATTAAGTAACTGTAACAGAGTTACTTTTTTAATGAAGTAACTGTAACTGTAACACAGTTACTTTTTAAAAGTAACTTTCCAATCCCTGGTGTTATGTAAATTATAATGAAAAATGTATGTAAATTATTTTCAGAATATTAATGAAAGTTATAAAATGACATTGATTGAATAATTCTGTCCACTAATAAGTTTCAAATTTAGTGACTTTTTGCATTATTTAGTGAATAAAACAAAATTTAAATATAGAAAACGAAATTATTTTCAAATTTTTTCTTTAAGAAGGTATTTTGAATATCATATAAACATATATTTTAGCGTTATAACCAAAGATTTAAATAAAAATTGTAATAAGCAAGCAATTAAAACATTTAAAGTCAATGGGCAATTCAAGGGAATATTCGTTTATGGCAGTATAAAAAGGAGTTGTGGTTTGTAACAGAGCAGGGATTGGAGTAACGCGTTACTTGTAACAGTTACTTTTTTGGGGTAACGCAGTGTAACGCCGTTACATTTTTCATAAAGTAACTGTAACTTAGTTACTTTTAGCGGTAACGAAGTAACAAAAAATGTCGTTACTTTTCCGTTACTTTACGAAAGCTGCCTGATGCCAATTTTGAAATTCCACTCCTAAGAGAGAGAGAGAGAGAGAGAATGAAACATTTCGCATTCCCGAAATACGAGCTTTTTTTGGTAGGGTAAAAGTAAAGAATATAATAGAATTGTCCACTTTGGCTGCTAAAGGCGTGACGGCGGCTTTCAGACAGAATTGTAACAGTACGAATGTTTTTCCTTGTCTGTTTACCTTTCTAAGTATCACATTATAAGCCTCGCACAATTACAGGCAATTACGGAAAAGAAGGGTTTTCAAATAAATCACGCTAACTGCCAAGCGGTTGGATCCCTCAGTCCAAACCCCTTTGTGTCCCCCTGCCTGAATGGGTTCTACAACAATGACCAAGTCCTTCGCCTCGAAGAGGGGTGGGGAGGGAGGAGACAGAGATTTCACATTCATTCTTGAGATACCCCTATTTCTGTCAGTATACCTACCCAAGTATTTACAGATGGACTCGTATCAGGGTAAAGGATTAAAATTAAATATAAAAAAATGTTTATTAATTATAATTTCAGTGTTTTGTTTGAGCTTATATTTCGTTTATCGTGGTTCTCTTTGAAAAATGGTAAGATGGCTAAATTTAATTTTTTCTTGAAATTTCGAAAAGTAACTGTGATTCGTTACTTTTTTTAAAAGTAACTGTAACGCATTACTTTTCATATGAAGTAACTGTAACCGAGTTACTTTTTTAATTAAGTAACTGTAACTGTAACAGATTTACTTTTTAAAAGTAACTTTCCAATCCCTGTAACAGAGTTTAACTAAATAGTTTTAAGTACTCACTTTCTAATCCACTCATGTGATAACAGTACCTTGGGCCAAACCGACGCAGTTAAAGATGTGGAGTAAGGTGCAAATCCTGAAATGGCGTTTTGTATAGAAATAGAGACCTTTCCGTTTTAAGGTGAAATAAAAAGATAAAAACATTTAATAGTCTAGTGGGCTTTATTAACCATATGGTCAAGTAAGTAGTCATTTAACTATAATTTATTCTAATATGCAACATGAGCAACAAAAAATCATAAAATATATAAATAAACTACAAAAAATACAGGTGAACATGCCATTGTCACTTGAACATGTATTAACTTTTTCAAATAATGAATTTAGTTTATAAGCAGAATAATAACATTGCATTTTAAATGCGAAAGTTTATTTATTAATATTCAGCACATCATCAGAAAAAAATGATCATTGCGAAAAGTGTATTTTCAGAAAATTCGAATTCTAAAATGGACATACTATGAAATAAAGCAGGTACTACGTGTATTAGAGGATCAGTATCTTAATTCAATTTTGAGGCAGTAGTGGCTTTTACGATCGATAAATTATTACAGACAGAATTATTAAGTATAACCTTTAGTTAGCACTAATAACCTTTAAACCTTTTAGTTAGTTAGTATATATTTCTTAATCAAACTGCAACATACATTTTAAATAAAAAAAATAATCTTTTTAAATTTAAACTCCTACGTTTTTAGACTTAATGATTATACGTTATCCTTAATAGCAAAATTTGTGAATGCAGTGCTATGGGTAGCCTTTGAACCAAAATAGAGGCAAAAAGGCTTTAAATATTTTCCTTTATAAAATAATTGTCTTAAGTTTGTCATTATTTCAAGAATTTCTTATGAACAATTTGGTTTCCACAATCTTTTAGTTAAAACTTATGCACTTTGTATCTTTCTTAGCCTAAAGCCTAATGTCGCCACATGGTCACAGCAAGATTAGTTGTGAGTGTTGTGACTATAAAAGTATATTTTTCGTTCCACAGTTATTTTAAATCATATCTGTTTTACAAATGTAGTCTTGGTAATGATTTAAAAAATCCACAACAGATTTCACTTCAAGAACCAGGATCTGATGTTCAGGCATAAACTTGAATATTGTCTCCATTTAACGCCTTTGGATACACTAATTGACTTGTCCAATGTGCATTTCCACCACAAGACTCTTACAGGAAAACATCAGCAAGTCAGGATCACATAATTTTAATGAAAATGTGCTGGGGGGGGGGGGGTAGAGTTTATCTTTACTATTCCGCCAAAGGTCACTCGTATTTTTACTGATGGAAGCAAATTGGCTGATGGCATAAGTGGTAGTAGCACCATAATCTTTCAACCAAATATGGAACCAATTACTGTTTGCAAACAGATACCACACAACAGCTCCAATTATTAAGCTGAACTTCAAGCTATTTTGAGTTTCCTTAAAACTATCAGAAGCTCTGGAAGAAGAAATCTGTTTAATGACAGATAGCCTCAGGAGTGGTCAAGCAAAACATATGAAAATTGTGGCAGGAAGAAAGATCTATCTTGTCTGTAATAATTGTCAGAGAGGTGACCAGTCCTAATCATTTTCTGCAATGCCTTGGGGTAACATAGAAATCTATCCATCATTGTTCCCTACTATTTTGGGGCAGAAATGACATCTGAAACTGATCTGATCTAGGGATAAGCTATAACACAGATTTCGCAAACAGGCTAGGATTTTTTTCGTGTTTTTGTCATTATTTTAAAATTCATTGTATTAAAATTTGTTAGGCTTTAAAGGGTTAACAATCACATATTTCTCACATTACAAAATACTATTGATTGGGAAAACTTTGGCATAAGCATAAAACATTATTAACTTTTGACTTGCCCATTTTTTCCCAAGAAGTTAACTGATTCCAAAAATCCAGAAAATTTAAACGTGTGCATTTAGTTATGGATCAAAGCTTGGGCAAAAGTAGCTTTAACCAACAATATTTCACATCACAATATTCATATGACGTTTCATTCTTAAACAAAAAAAACCTGTTTCACACAAAAGGAAAATAATTTACCTTAACAGTCGACAGAAGTTTTCTCTCCGTAGTCGCAACGAAAGCCCATATATTATTTGCCATGGAAATTTCAAGCACTCTCGAAGTGTTGGCTTTTATTATGAAGTAACGAATTCTCTCTTCTGTGCCAGAAGTTGGAGTGTTGGGCTTTGCTGACAACTGTGGAGAGCTGAAAGGTGGAGGAATTGGACATCTCTTGGGGCTGCAGTTTGGGAACGGGGATTTATAGCTTGAAGATCCAGGTGAATGGGGTGACATACCATTTGGGTTTTCAGACCAGTTGTTCCCTAGTAATCAGCATTACAATAAATACAAGCCAGTAATCAGCATGAAGAGATTATTATAGTCTAACCTCTTAAATTTGAACAGCTTAACATGATCTTTAACTCCCTGAAGGATAATCAAGTTGGCAGAAGTGTAAACTTGTTTTCACTGAATGAGATTAAAATTTAAATTTTTAACTAAAAATTACTTTTCTATAAATTCTTTTAAAATATAATTCTGTATCAGATGATTATAAATGACTACCCCAAACTTTTATTTCAAAATTATCTAAAATTATAAAATTTATAAATTTTTAAAAATGATATGTGTTGCTGAATACCTGACAGTCAGGCGACGGGTTAAAACGTCTTTAAGCCTCAGAGGGATAAGAAAATCCACAATTACACACAAACTTATTCTTCTAACATGAAATTCATCCCAAAAACCCTGCTTAATGAAATAATCTAAGCACCAAATGTTGCTTTTGGGATAAATCGAATTGCGTTCTAGGAAAAAGTAGATGCTTCAAGGTCACCATTTTTCGCACAAGTACAGGCCGTGGGAATCTGATAAAAAACCTTATCCAGAAGGGACTTCTCTTATGATATGATATTGATATGATTGATTGGTTTCCTAGGATATGATATTGATAATTTCTTGGACTACAATTTTACTGAGGTACAAATGGGTACTTAAAATGTATAAGAGTTTATAGAACATCCTTAATCAACAATTGCAATTTCATTCATTTATGTGTATTAAAGTGCAGTTTTTTAGATAAATACTAATGTGACTTATTTCTTGGAATACATTTTATTGAGAGTGAACTAGGGGAATTAAGCACTCAACTGCATGATTTTTTTACTCCAAAACATATACTAATTCTTTCTTTGATAGTATTATATTACGGAGAAAATATTTAAAAAAAATCTCTTTGCTTGGAAACTTAATTGTTCAAAAAATTTAAATGTTGGCATCACCATAGACTTAGCATTGTCGATGGTGCATTAATTTTGGAGAAATTATATCCTTTTAATTATGCACAACATCAAATTATTTTTTCTTTAAATAGTTAACTTTTAGTTCTAAAACATAAATATATAGTTTCCAATAGAAAACAAATTGCTAAAGTTGCTGAACATCAGCTATATCTTAGTGATAAAGTGGATTTAAGTGTATGTTGCCAAATAGCAACAGTACGCACAAGAGTGTTAGAAAAGTTCAATAGTTTAATGGAAAACCAAATTAAAGTTAGGGATTCATAAGACTCACCTAATGCAGCATATGAGTGATTTGTATTCAAATTATTTGAGTTTCTGTGATTTGGACTGTTGTGTGCGGAATTCTTTTTATGCATTGGAGAGCTGTATTCAGTCGACCCAGGTTTTGGTCTTTGGCCAATGCCAGGTGGCTGATGCAGGTTCAAAGCCTGATCTTCTGAAATGAGCACTCCAGCAATTGCTCGGATTACTGCTTCGTCTGCTTGAGTTAAGGGTTTTGAAGGAGCGTGCATACGCCTCAAGAATAGAGCATGCCATTTTTGTCGAACTTGCAGCACAAGACGAGAAATCTGCAGAATAAAAAAAAGTAGGTGAACAAAATTTGGAAGAAAAACATCAAATATATAAAGGAAGAGTATTTTCCATCCTTCATTTGCAAAATGATATTTATGATTTGTCAAACTTCTCAACAAAATTGCTGAAAAACGTAAAAAAGTTTATTGCAAATATTTTTTTTAAAATCCAACCTCACATATTTAGTCATGAGAATACAATTCAAAATGTGCATATGAATGGTTTTTTTTAATGCAACATATAACCAGATACACTTTTTACACATAAAAACATACCTCAGGTTCGGCTCTAAATGATATCCAATCATCTATTTTAAGCATGGCTTTCTGGCTATCATATTTGGTATCATCTTCACTGTCTTCCTCTTCCATATAACCTTCTAAGCGAGCTTGAATAATGTAAAAATAATATTAAAAGACAAGCAATCGTAAACAAAATATTCTAATATAAAGGGGTTGGACAAAATGATTACAATACTTTGCAAATTTTACATTTATTCACATCGCTCATAATCTACTAAACTAAAAATATACACTACCTACTGTTAAGTGTATATTTTTACTTGCCTGACACCAAGTTTGCCAACCCTGATGATCAGCTGCAGTAAATTTTGCTTCTGACTATGATGCCTACCCTGTCTACTTTTTTTCTCTTTCTAAACCATCTCATTAGATTCATTCTGCTTAATATATATAATTGTATTTGAGACCAGTTTCATGGGCGAAAATGGGTGCTGTAACATGTGTTTACAACTCAAACTCAAAAGCATTATACATATTTCATAGTACTTTATGAGAAAAAACGTAAAAAAAATTGCAAAGTGTCTCAAGAATTTTGTCCAATCCGTGTACATAACGAAATGCTTTACTTATGTAGATTCATTTGTTCTTTATAGGTGTTTTAAAGTATGTATCGAACTTTTATTGTCTTTTATTTGTTTAAATATAAAATTATTTTGTTTTCGTCTCCTTACGTTAATTCCATTATTTTCATCGGCAATGTATTTTAGATACAATTTATGTTAAATAACATTTTTAAAGCATTACATGAGTCCAGCATTTTTGATAAAATAAATAAATTTATTTAGAAATGGTGCTTCAATAAAAAAATTTGCTTTCGTGTTTTAACATAAAAGTAAAATAAATTCATTTATTTATAACTTAAATTTGAAAACTTAGATGAATTATACAAAATTAAAGATAACTTTTTATCTTTAAACTGTCACTCAATGTCACATTTTAATTAAAAAAATTCATCCTTAATTACACTTATCTCCCTTCCACTACAAAATAAAAAAAATGGCAGTAGGGAAACAAATTTTCCATAAAAAAATTCTATTTGTTAGTAGCAAATAAAAATATATAATTTCAGTATAATTCATCAAATTATTGATACCTGGATCTAGAGAAATAAAACGGTACTGTGAATTTGTATGGTTATCTTTGATTGACTTTATGTCCGGATTGACTTCATTCGACTTTTTATCTTGATTGAGTTCATTTGACTCTATATCTGGTTTGAGTTTTTCTGATGTTATCTCTTGATTGAGCTCATTTGCTTTTATCTTTCGATTCCCATTGTTTGTATTAATGTATTCAATTGATTTAACTTTGACCCATTTTCCTATATTTTTATACACATATGCTAAAAATATAAAACAGAACACATAAGAAACATGCGAATTAAAATTGGTTTAAAATAAATTAGTAATTAGTATTTTAATATTATTTTAGTTTAATTATTAAATATATTACAGTTAAACAGTTTTAAAAATTTCTGAAGTTATAAGTGGTTGGGTAAATCTTCACTAATAATTCTATAAGGAATTCATTCTAAGCTTTTGGACTTTTCTTTTGATTAAAATATCTTAAATTAAAAAGGAACCAAATAAGAAAGCCTAATTTTGAAATGGTAAAAACTCGCAAAGTTGTTGTACGCACAATAGAAACATCAAATATTTGGTCATTTTATCCATATATTTAGTAACTGTATTATAAGAATATGCACTGTATTTGGTTTCTACAATCAATTTCAGGGCCATAGTAACAATGTCTTGATATTTTTTTAGTCATTAGTTATTACTTATAGTTTGCATAACATTATTCATTAGTATATGAGTTAACGTGTTGCAATAGCTTTTAAGATATAAATGAAAACTGATTATGACACCATTCAATATGAATAATAATGAATTGAACATAATTTATCTTATTCACATTTGCATGGATACTTAATTTCATGGAGACATAACAAAGAAGATACTGCTAAAAGAATTACCAAACAAAAATTAACTGAATACCCAGACTAATGTAACGAATAAACCAAGAGCCTTCTCATACCTTGATCTGGCTCATGCAGAGCATCAAGAGGCAATCTAGCTGCCCCTGTGAACAGTGCAACAGTAACAGGTGTGATTAGGGTGCAGCAGTGTGCATAGGCCTGCGAACCAGTGCGCATCATTTCTTCGTACAGGAGCCAGTCACAGGGGAGCTCTGACATCATCTGACGATGCAGGGAGGCTGCAGACTGCTTGGCAGACACAGGGAGTTTGTTCAGAATGGATGAGTGTTGGAACTTAACCTTGCTTTCTTTCCTATAGGATGAAAGGAGATAGTTTAGAATTTGCAGTTAAAAGTATCTTATAATCTGAATAAAATTATTTTAATTAATTATAAAAGTATCTTATAGTTCATTACAAATTTTGTGTAGGCACGTCACCACTTTGGATAATCAAATCAAAATTGAATTCTGGAATGGATATCCAGTCAGAAGGTTACTTAGCTTAATACATTTACAAAAATATATTAATATAAAAGTTTAGTACTACATAATAAATACTGAATATGAAATATACTTGTGACAATAGTAATGACGCTAAACAGTTATCAATTGATAGCCATTCTCTGTGCCAATGTCACCATAGCAATCCCTAGAATATTTATTTCAGGTTTCCATATTTTTTGCTAATGGGCCAATTTCCAAAATTTCTGTAGATAACACATATTTTTTTAAATACATTAAAAATGAAAATTTTACAAATTAAATATGTATCATCTATATCTTTGATATAATAGCAAAAAAAATTTCAATCATAGAGTAATGACCAAGAATTTTGGAATAAGTAGTCTCTTGCATAACATGAGAATGAGTCAAGCGTACATTGTAAGTAACTGAGGTTAGGTTCGATTTGAATTATTGTTGCACTAGAGCTACACAAGGGCTATTGGAGACGGATGTCGTAATTTAGAGCCAACAATCAAGTGACGAGCCGAGTAGCAGTAGCGGATTTCTAAATAGGCTAGCTAGGCTAGAGCCTACGGCGGCCAAATTTTCTTCGACTTCCGCAAAACCTTAAGATACGAGATAGCTTTCATGACTGTTTTTTGGAGTGGTATCTTAACTCGTATTAATGCAGTAAGTAAAATTCTCCAAAAGGAAGACTCAGATATCGGATTAGTCATTGATTTGTACAAATCTTTGATTTCATTTGTTTCATCTACTCAGGATAACTTTACAGTTTATGAAGAGGAGGTCAAGGTTTTAATTGGAGAGAAGAATTACACTACAAGTGAGAAGCGCTCTAGGAAAAGAAAGCGGCATTTCGATGAAAGTAATGATAATGAAGTTTTGTTTGATGTTAAGGAGGAGTTCAAAATTAATGTTTCTCTTGTCATTGTTGACCGATTGATTTCTGAATTAGACAAAAGAAAATGTGCGTATGATAGGGTATTCAACATTTTCAAAGTTTTCTTCAAATTTCGAGAATTCTCCGAAGCAGAAATAAGAAGGGAATCTTTGAAGTTGTGTAAAGTTTACTCGCAAGATATTTCCGAAGACTTTATTGATGAGATCTTGCACATTAAAGAACATCTTGCTCTAGAACAAGAACAAGTAACTATAAACAATATCTGTAACTGGATCCGTAGAAAGGATCTCGTGGATGTTTTTCCGAACAAAAATATCATGTTAAGGATTTATAAATCAATGGCGGTTAGTAACTGCTCATCTGAACGCTCATTTTCATGTTTAAAGAGAATTAATACGTACTTACGGTCAAGCATGACGGAAAACAGATTAAACGATCTAGCAGTTTTGTCTATCGAATCTGATACTACAAGCTCTATTTCTTATGATGAGGTCATAAAAACTTTTGTTGATTCAAAAATAATATGAAAAGTGTGAATGTTCAAAAGGTTGTTTGGCACTTTAAGGCATTTACTTGTTAAATATTTAATGTGCGAAAATATTTCAATATACAGTCGACTCCGCTTAATGTGATCACGATTAATGTTATAAATTGAATGTCATAGAATTTGACTGGTCCCGATCACTCCTATTTAAATTACTCCAAAATGTATCGCTTTATGTGATCCGAAAATGTTATCAAAATTTGGTGAAATCCCTTAAAAACTTTTAATTTTTCTAGTTGTAAAGCCAATTTTAATTCATAAACACAAAATGTAATAGTGTTATATGAACCACTTTTATATTTTTCTTTAAGACTGTTCAGTTGCAAAATGCGAACAAAACATTATTTTAAATACTTCAATTAAGACTACACTGTCCTGATTTTAATGCATACACTCGTGTTACACTGTATGCCACATTTTATTAAATAAAACCACTTATTATTATTATCAAAAACTGGTATTGTTATTCTGATCTTGGACATGTGATCAAATTAAGCGGAATTGACTGTATTTATATTCTGTTCTAACGGAGTTTTTGTTCAGAAATCTTAACAAAAATAACTTTCGAGAAAAAAAAACTAGCTTATTTCCTATTTTATTGCCAAACATTTAGTTTTTTAAGATATATACTATATAGCTATAGCATAAGGTGGGGGCAGAGCCCCGCAATTCTCAGTATTTTTAACATTGTGGTCGAAAGGGGGTAGATTAAGATAATCCCTTTGGGGAATTCCTTAAGTTTTAAAGCTGCGTGTATTTGCCCCGTTTCACTTTATTTTGAAAAACAAGCCTATTTATTTTTAGAGACATGCTGAGGCAATTATTTCAAAACGCAACTGAAGTTTAAGTGCTCTAATACATTGGATTATTTGTTAGTATTTCACCTCAAGCCCTATTTTGTGTAGCATTAAAGTAAGAGATCAGAAAAATTACATCTAAATGATGAAAAACACTTACAGCATTTTTTAAACTTACTTAATTTAGGGGCACGAACTTTCATTGAACAACAGGTTACGAGACAAATCAACCATTGGTGATCAACTTTTGAATCGATTTTTACCCCCACCTACCCTACAGGCAGCAATTTTTGGTTCAGCCTATAGGCGGCACATTTGGAAATCCGCCACTGCCGAGTAGGCACTCAAAGCAACTTTTTAAGGGCAACATTGTATGCAGCGTCAGGACTTTGGAGCATATTTAATCAGCACTCCATCTACCAGGTGTACTACTCGTCAAACTTTTTGACTCCAGACCGTTTATAAGTGAATAACTGAGATAAAAATTTAAAATATTCTGTCAATTAAAAATAATAATGAAAATTCTGCAAAACTTACTGAGTAATGAGCTGCTGTCGATCTCTGTCGATCCGTATTATGTTGGGATAGGAACCTGCACAGAGTGCTGCCTTGATGACTGCCCATATTTCAGAATTGCAGTTTAAGTCTCTGATATCACCACTTCCCCCAGGTCTAATGAACCCTGAAGCTCGGAGTTGGCCCAAAATTTGGGTCCGCATGCCCACAACCATCTCCATGGTGGCAGATGAAATGAAGTTTTTGCTGCAAAAGTTTCGTTCACGGTTTTCAGATTTCGCCCTCTGCCAGGCCTGTTGGAGAGAAAAACTAATCTTATTTATTTATTTAAAAAGCAGTAATGGATGTTTTATGTTTTGATAACAAAGGATTTGCCTGACGTAGACAGATAAAGAAAAAATTAAGAAAATTATAAGTTTGCTTTATCGTAAAAGAATTTTTAAAAAATTTAGTTAGACCTAATTAGATAAATTAGACTTGTAATACAAGTAGGGAAAAAATATATTAGAACTGTTAGCAGTCAGACTATTTAACGTAAAAATCAAATAGTATTATTAAAAGTTTCTAAATATCAAAGATTATCTTGAGCCAACCTTTAAATTTTATGTTTAGCCTCAGCCCACTTAAAGTTTAATAAACTGATGAACTAGGACCCCAAAGGAGTAACTCCTTACTTAAATACTGAGAAAATATTTACCTGAAAAGCTCGTAACAAAAGCATATGGTCACTAAAGGTTTCACCAGCAAATTTTCTTTTTGCCATTGCAACAGCTCGCTTTTGTGCAGGTTGAGATGGAATCACAACTACAAAAACATTCTTCTTTAGAATAATAAATAACTACATTAAACTCTATTTTGATGAGTCTTAAAAACAGTAACGGTAAACCTTAAAATAATTATTCAAGACACAATAAGTCATTTTTAGTTAGAAAATTTGACTTACATGGGTCACGATATGATAAACAACAAGTTATTGTCAGGACTGGATCTAAACATTTAAGGACAACTGAATAAAGAATCATTTTCCCCAAACGTGGCTCTATGGGTAAGTCTAGAAGATGCAAGCCTAATTCTGTTAGTTCTTCCCATGGATCAAGAGCATCAATGGTCTGCAAAAAAATTTGATATTATTTATAAAAAGTTATAATCAGTAGTAATAGGAAACATAACTAGAACTTCTCGATCAATATCTTTTAAATCAAATTTGGATTAGTTTGCATGAGTTTTCAAAATAGATACTTAAGAAAATCTATTGATTAGCTAATATTTTTTTGTAACTGATATTACACATTATTGAGCTAATTTAAATTTATGAAATACATTTGGCTTTTTGCAATAAACATTTTTTCCCCACTTAAGACTTACTGTGATGAATAAAACTTTAAATTGACTGCTAATATATGTTTAATCTATTAATTTATGAATACTCTTGTTGGTTTTTACTTTGTTGTCAGTTATCTGTGTGAAGGGTATTATGAGGGCTAAGACACCTATGTGTATGAGCATTTTGTACCAACCCCAAATCACAGAAGTGATGTGGTGAGAGGAGCCACCTTAAAACAGACACACACGGTAAAGGGAAGCACTACTACCAAACTCTCTTATTCGGTTCTATAACCCAGGTTCCCTTATTCAAGAGCAAGGTGAATAGGTGATAGAGGGTAGCACTACCGGCCGTATGTGGATCCTTCTGATTTTAGTGACAGAGGATCCAAGAATGGGCTTGTCACCCTCAGAGGTATTGATCATGGAGGAGCTCCCACAAGTCAACTTAATACAGAACAATCAGTGTCTAAATAATGACTCAATCGTGAGGGACTACCACATTACAAAGCTAACTTCCAGTCAGCAAAACCAGACTCATCTTAGTACCTTTAAAAGTGTCACAGCATTCCTGGTCACCATAAAAGGGGGCGGATCAGGGGCTTTGGCCAGGAAATCAGCAATCGGGGCATTGGGAGGAGCCAGCAACTTGGCCTGCAAGCACAGCTCATGGATCGGAACTCTTAGTATCTCTGGAACTTGGAATTTCTTGAAGCTGTTGAACCGAGTTCGACTGTAGAGATGGTAGCAGAGCCCTGGTCTGCAGCGGCCGGCACGGCCTCGTCTCTGGATCGCACTGGCTTTAGAAATCCAACCGGCTTTCAGCTGGGTCACACCGGTTATAGAGTCAAAGGTTTTCTGTAGAGAATGTGGGAAGATTTAACAGAGTCTGTGATTTGAAAATTTTAAAAAATCTCAACCTTTTGGAATTTGGTGTTCCCAGGATTTATATTTCGCACAAAATATTATCCATCTAATTTCAATTTTGTCTTTCTAAGTTAAGCTAAGTTAGCTAAGCTAAGTTAGCTCTCAGAATTTTTGAAATTGTTTTAAACATATTTAAATGTCATTCTGAAATATTAATTAACAGCAACTACAATTTTATCAATACCAACCATTTCCTACAAACCCACTTACAATATTTCTTTTAACAAACTTCTAAATTTATAAACTTTTTTTTATAAAAAGTTTTTTTAACTTGTTTGTTTCCTAATAATTTAAACAGGACTCTGCATAAAATTTAACATACCTCTTTTACTTTACCGCAATCAATAACAAACACAACATCATTAATTGTTATGCTAGTTTCAGCTATATTTGTAGCAAGTATCTGTAAATAAAAAAAAATCAGGATAAAAATAGTCATTAAAACACAAGACAACTGGCTTCATTTTACTAAGGTTCAGTAATTAAGCACTCACTATTTTTCTCATTCCAGGAGGTGGGGACTTAAACACTCGTTTTTGGTCAGTACTTGGCATCTGCGAGTGAAGTGTAAACAGCATTGTTCTAGAGTATGATATAAATTTATCAGTTTAATGGGCAATTAACAATTTAAGTTTGCAGAATTTAAACAAAAGTCAATGAAAATGTACCTGTTTTCAGGAATTGTTGGAGTGCTATTAAGAATTTTATCTCTTAAAGAAATAATGTCATCATAGCCTGGAAGAAATATTAAAACAGAACCTGAAAAAAACCACATACAGTTAGAAATTGTTAGTTATATATTTTTTATAAAAAAATAAACTCCTCGGCGCAACAGCCCATTGGTGGGTCAAGGCCTGCCATGCCCATTACAGCTTTCGTGACCCAGGGCTCTGGGGTGCTAGGCATATGTCCTGATAAGGTAGTCAGCCTCACGCGGAACCTCCAGTGTTTAGTTCCCAAGCATGCTTGGTACCCATTTTATCGACCCACTCAAGGGGTGAAAGGATGGGTCAACCTCACCCAATCCGGGATTCGATCCCTGTACCAGTGGCATGGCAATGCGAAGCACTCTACCACTAAGCCACTGTGCATATTTTTTTATACATTTCATTATAATTTTGGTGAGTACTTTGTTTATCAATAGTACAAAGGTATCAAATAAAACGAATCTTAACTAAAGAAACTCATAAAAAATAAGTATCTTAGGCTAACTCAATTATAATTTTTTTTAACAAAACAGTTTTTATGAACATCAACAGTTTTTTGCAATAAGAATGTAATAATTTTTTCCTTCTTTTGTTTTTCTTATTTTTAGTTTGGAAATTCTACCACCATAACTATAAATTTCTACTAAATATATTTGAAATGATTTATTTTTAAAAAAATATTGTGAGAAATGGATGAGGTACAATTTTTTAACATTATTCATCAAACATTACTTTTTATTTATTTTACTTCAACAATATTTCAAATAATTTATAGAACTTAATGCACAGTAATACTAGGCACTCATACCAATTATACACTAGGTACTCCATTATCAGGTTCAGCACATAATATGATGCAATACTTAATACATTTACGATATAAATTCAGAAGTTCAGCTTCGGTTTTCAAATTGAAATCATTAAATTTAGCCCAATATATGTTTTAATAATTTGGTATTTATTATCGATAGTTAAATGGCATCATTTATATAACCCTCATTAAGCTAAATTTAATTCAATTGTTTTAATTAAAAAAACGTAGACTATAAAAAAAATTTCTTTTCGAAATACTTTACAACCCAAGGTAAGTAAGTAATCCTAAAATTAGCAATAAAAATAGTAATATTGTAAATGAGGAACGGTCCAAGCTATTCCCAGACACCTGGTAACCACTGAAAGGCACTACTGAACCAAAATGCAGTTACATTTACACCCACCTTCTTCTTGGCTAGCAGATATCCTACTTAAGAGATACACCACTAAGTCATGGTCAATTTTTTCCTCATCCACACTATGACTATAAGCTTCCAGTAAGATCCGATCTTCCTCTAAAAGGCTTTTGTGCTCCTCCACAGTATCAGGGGAATTCTTTTCGACATTATCAATTGTCCTAAAATGAAACAAAAATTTAACTCAAAACAGCTTCATTTATTTTCTCAATAAATCAAGGATTAGATGATTTGTGTTGAACTTGGTAATTTTTACTAAATCCCAAAAGGAATACTACGTAGAAAAAAAGACTGTAGAGATAAACAATTAAACCACCTGCCAATAATTACCAGAACTATTTAAATTATGAACACAAACCAGATTAACTCAGTAAAAAAATACTGGGATCAACATATTTAAGGGTCCAGGTAATCATAGAGCCATAAAAATAATTGACTCACTTTGAAAATCTAGAAGTTCGGAAAGTGGAAAACAAAAACGCACAAGGTGTGTTTGACACTCTAATTCATTTAAGACACAAATAGAGTATCTAATTCTTTATATCAATCTTACAATGAAAAATATATCAATATCAAAAAGACTTCTTTTATTTGAAAGAAATTTCATACTTACTATTTTTTATACTTCAAAGAAGTTCAGATTTGGTATAAAATATTTTTTTTAATTAACATACCATTGACTGGCTAATAGTTCAGCCACTTCTTTATGGCCAAATTTCTCAGCCCAATCTACAGCTGTCCATCCATTAGTAGACTTAATGTGAATGCTGGCACCCAGAACCAGTAACTGCTCTACAACATCTGCATTTCCTCTACCTGCCGCTAGCATGAGTGGACTGACATGGGTTTCGCTGTGCTGATGATCCACTGTACAAAGATACAAGATACATGTACAAGATATGTTATAATATCTTGCTTATAATGAAGTTTTTTTTAACTAACTCCTTAGTTATAATGTTAAAAATATCTGTTTATATGATATCCAAAATGCCTCCAGTCAATTTCCAACTTTTTAGAGGAGGGAATATAAATTTCAAATTTGTCAGCATTTCGCAACACTTTTCGAAATATAAACAAGTAACATAATAAACAAGTTTGAATATTAAGTGGAGAAAATCATATGTAAAAATATGTATTACTATTATGTACTCATATTATTAATGTTTTAAAGTGTCACCTAGTGAATATATTTTAACCATATGTGCCTTTAGTACTAGTTTAATTTCTCCTTCTCCAGTTAATAACGTTTTGGAGGAGGGATATAAATTTCAAATTTGGCATCATCACTTAGTAAAAAAAAAAAAAAACTAAATGGTCAAAACATTTTTTTTTTAAATCTTTTTCTTTAAGAAGGCATTTTGGATATTGTATAAACATATATTTTTACCATTAAAACCAAGGAGTTAATTAAAAAAAAATTCGCTATAAGCAAGATATTATAACATATCGGTCTACCGGCAATTCCAGGGACCCAATGTTTATGGCATTATAAATTAGTTGTTGTAAACAAGGTCGTTGTTACAGAGTTTGACTGTAGTTTATAATCTTTATTATTAATAAAATGAATAATTTAGTTAATAAACTAACAAAACTGTTAATTTAAATTTGAAAGTAATATTATTTCTAATAATTACTACTAGTTAGTTAGTTCTTTTAACTATTTAAAAATTCAAATTTTTTTATAATTATAAAATTTATAAAAAAAATATTCCTTTTACTATGAATGCTACCTTAACAGCAAAGAGTTAGTTTGAAAAAGTGAGTGGAAATTAGTTGCTTAGATAATTAGAACAGCTTACCTGATAAATTTTCTGATAGAATTAGCTGCATTATGTACGTGAAATCATCATCTCCTGAGACCCATTTTTCTTCAATAATTTCATCCATAGATATTGCTGCACTGGAGTTCTCTTCAAATGTTGTGACCTAAAATAATTAATCCCCATTCATTTGCATATATAATTTAGATAGTTTAGTTTTTGTTGTTTTACAAAAAAATATTTATTTGTATAGCAATAACATCTAAATTTTATTTATTTTGCATTTATACATGATTATTTTTAGATAAATAAGTTTAAAACATTTTCAATGAAAATTAGGTTACACAAATTTGTTACTTTAGGTACCAAAAAAAAAAGCTTTATCATAATATTTTTATATCAAAACACTTTAAAACATATTTTTTAAATAATCATTGAGCAAGATTCATATTAACTTTCAAATACACAACCCTCATATACAAATTTGCATAAACTTTTTTTTGTTATATTAACTTCATTATTCAGTTGTTAAAACATTCATTTTGCATAATCCTATTATGCACACCATTTCAAAAAAGCCTTATAAACTATAAAATTTTCAGGATAAAATAATATAGACTCCTACAGATATTTTTACTTATAAATTAAAATTTTCTTTAAGCTAATTTTTCAAAAAAAATTTAGTATTCCATACTGTTAGCTTTTACAATAAAGAAAATAATAACAATATTAATATTTACTAATAAACTGGTACTGTTTCTTTATGAAAATGTAAGTTATTTGGTTTTGTTTTAGTATACCGATGAAATAAAGTAGCTTGATCTAATATCTTACTTCAGATGAATTTAATGAAAGTTCTTCTAAGCCAAGATCTTGGGTGTCATCAGTTCTTTTTGTTTCAGGTTCTTGTACACAATTTCCATTTGCCCCTGTTTTTTGCACAGAATTCCAAAAATCAGGTTTTTTCTTCGATTTCTGCTTTTCTAAGTCTTTCTTGTAGCTCAACATTAACTGATTCGTATATCCAGTCCTTCAATAAAAATGGAAATAATTTTAATTTGTGTAACTATCAATCAAAGGCATTAACTAATCAACGAAAGTAATTAAATTTTTTATATATATTTGTTCTTACCCTTTAAGAATGTCTTCCAAGAAAAACGTGTTGACTTCAAATGATCTTCCAGGCACTACAAATACAAAATAAAAACTATAAAAATTGCAGATATTCTACTTATTACATATAATATAGGAAAAACATAGTAAAGTTAACAAAAGATAGAGGTTAAAACTCCTTTATTTCAAATTCAATGACATTACCATTTAGTTAGCATTGTGGATCAAAAAACCTATCCTTAGAAGTTGATGCTGATACCCATATATTAGGCGACACTAAAACTTTTTATAACAGCTGGAAATCAAACATGGACCTGCGATTATCATTGTCCTAAAATCATAATTATTCGGATTGAAGCAGCTAAACTGCTGAGATATACTAAAAAAATGCAGGTGGTACTAAAATTCTCCTTTCAAGTGACTTTTGTTAAAGAGAATCATTTACAATTATTTCAGAACTAACGAACTACAAATATTCTGATAATTGTAAATGACAAATAAAATAGGTCCAATAATGGAGGAAAAAATGTAATATAACCAGAATGCCAACATGTATTTTGCAAAACAGTCAATATTGGATTTAGTAGATTAGACTGTGAATTTAATATAAAGTTAACATTTGCTTTTTTTTTTACATATTTTGAAAAGTATTAATCTTGCACTTGTTGATCAACTAATTTAATTGACAGTAGAAATGTCATTCCTTTTACATATTGAGCAAAATCAAGAAAGCATGAATCAACAATTAACTTAATTTTGCGCTAAGGTTTAATTTAGTCAAAGAACTTGCCTTCAATGATTGGACAGTTGCTGAAATACTTGCAGAAGAGTTGAATATCAAGAGAAGCTGACATAAGTACTAGTTTTAAATTTCTAAACTTTAACAACAAATCCCTCAATACAATAAGCAGGAAATCACTGAGACGATCTCTTTCATGTAGTTCATCCTGTAATTATAAATTATATTAACCAGGGATTGGAAACTTACTTTTAAAAAGTAACTCTGTTACCGTTACTTAATTGAAAAAAAAGTAACTGTTACAGTTACTTTATTTGAAAAGTAATTAGTTACAGTTACTTAACACTTTACCGACCAGTAGCGGTTTGAACATACTATGCCCTTTCATCGCCCGCTCAGCCGCAGATCGTCCGAGACACCGGCTCAGTTTCCCAATAGCCCTCATGTAGCTCTAGTGCGCCAATAATTCAAAACTAAACTAAACCAGCTCGGTTTTGGCTTAGACTTACGCGCTGGAATATATGCGCTTTTCTTAAACTCTGGTAAAATTGTACGCTTCGTGTTATTAAGGCGTAACTTGAGGCAGAGCGGTCAGATCGGCCGTGGATCGAGGCGTAGACTGAACACGGCCTAACCTAACCAAATCTAACAGAAAGATCAAAAGTCGATTAATTGATGACCGGTCGGTAAGCGCTGGGGAGCAAACGTCGAATAATCGACAGCCGGTCGGTATGCGCTGAGAACAAAACGTCGATTAATCGACGGCCGGTTGGTAAAGTGTTAATATGAAAAGTAACGAATGAGTTAGTTACTTTTAGAAAATTCAAGTTATAAGAAACAAACAATTTAACTGCTTACCGTTTTTCATAGAGAACCATGATAAAAAGAAATAGTGACAATCGTGAAAAAAAGCTAATAATGAAAATTTAATGTTGTTAAAAGTTAAATTTTAAATAGTTAAGTTTAAAATGGACACCAAGCTACTAAAATCTGTGAAGAGCGGCGTGACAAGTAACAGAAAAGTAACATAAATTTTCGTCACTGCTAAAAGTAACCAAGTTAGTTACTTTCTCAAAATTCTAACTGTGTTACCAAAAGAAAGTAACTGTTACAAGTAACATGTTACAACAATCCCCGATATTAACTATAAAGAAATATACTTTAAAAAATTTACGATATAATAACTGATTGCTTGTTTGGAGAACATATTTAAAAAAATTTTTTAATGAAGTTATTGAATAAACATATAGCAGGCCTCGCAATGACTTTTATCAAAAATATAATAGGAAATATAGGAATTTTTAAAGAAAATATAGGAATTTTATAGGAATTTTTTAAGAAAATATAGGGATTTATAGGCATATTTTCAAGTCGATAGATTAATTTTTGTGGAGTAAATATATGGATAAAATGAATGGCAATGAGACAATTATTTTAACTATGATCAAAAATTATACATAAAAGCACAATATATAAGATTTATTAGCTTTATTTAACTGATATCCGATAGGGATCGGACCTAATATACGATATATAACTCCAGCGATCCGATAGGGTTTGCTGCCCTACCAGAGGACCTGAAATACCCTTAATTTCGAAAAATTTCACTAGGTTACTATCGGCAACTAAAGTGATCCTACATCATTAAAAAACTATAGCTATCTTTTATTCAAAAAAAAAAACCTCCCGCGATCCATAAACAATTACAAAACCGCTAATCTGGACACCTATAATCCACACAGTTGTGAATTTCGACAATAGCCGGAAAAATTTCCGATACTCCGTTTTTTTTTTTTTTTTTTTTAAAACTTAAACCTTCTAAAATCAGAAACCCCAGAAAAGACCAAAGTAGAAATAATGGGAGGATCAAAGGAGAAATAATGGGGAATGCAAAGTAGAAATAATAGGAGGGTTTCAAACGTAAACAAAAATAATATTTAAACAATCAAGCTGTTCTTGTGATCACTAAGTCACGAACACTTGATCAAAAGAAATTATTCTGGTTGGTCCGATTGGCGTGAACCGGAGCTACATAAGTAAGAAGACGCTCTTCCGATCACGCAGAGGCAAAAAATGTCAATCATTATGAGACATTGCGACCCCATCGGTGGATTTCGTGAAAATTACTAGGCAGCAATATAAGTAAATCAGGAAGCATTGTTGGATTGCACTGGCCGGTAACCGATTTTCGAAACCATTTATAGTATTGTCTAATTATAATTCATATTCAACTTTTAATTAATTTTTTTTAACTTTATTATTAGAATTTATTATTTAAGCTAGTTGTTCAGTTTATTGAAATTTAAGCTTAGTTTTCATTAATATAGACCGATAATGGAGGAAACAGTTTTTTCAGGGGTGTTAATGTTGTGAAACATTTGAGGACCCTGAGTATATAAGGGCTGGCTAAAATTTTTTGGGCGTTTTTTTTGTCCGAATTTTCTCTTCCTTTGTTCTCTATTTCTCTGCCTGGATATTTATATGCTAGGGTACTTGTCACGAGATTCGCAGACAAGTAGTTACCCTAAACTCATTCTAATTTTCAGAATTGTGGAAATATTGGTTAGTTAACCCCTAATCCGGAAAGGCTCAAGTCCCGCGATGACCGGAATAAAGTTTCTAACTGTATCCGGAAACTCCGACGATCCTAATATCCGAAAACTCTGTCGATCCTAATACCTGACGATCCAAATACAGAAAAACTCATCCCATAATCGCGAAAACCTCTGAAAATCATACAAAGGGAAAAATACACAATCACACGGGTGCAGAATACGCCTGATCCGGAGATCCTAGATCGTATAAAATTTTTATAAATTTTGGGAAATTTTGTTAGAAAGTATTCAATTGATTACGATTTTAACAATGAATTACAAAATTCCTTAATCAGCCGTTCGTTTTATATAGTCAATAAATACCGCACATTCTCATACTCGTATGTCTCGGTCGAGAAATTAAGCACAAAAAATAGCGCCTTGTAAAAAAAGGGTTAACTTTTTACACGACGGACGCCTCACAATTTCCACAACGTTAAAGCCACCGAAAAAATAGTTTCCTCCATTCTCGGTCTATATCAATGAAAACTAAACTTAAATTTCAATGTAGAACAAGTTTAAATAATAAAGATAAAAAAATATAATTAAAATTTGAAGATGACTTAAGTTTAGATTACACTAAGATATCTTCAAATATCGGCCAGCGGACCCCCCCCCCACCCACCCACTCACCCACATTAGAAGAGGATCATCAACATCTGACCAAAAATATTCCGTCCAATAATGCTTCTTGATTTACTTATTTTGCAGCCTAGTAATTTTGACGAAATCCACCAATGACGTCCATCGCCTTATTGATGGCAGATTTTTTCCTCCGGTTGATCGGAAGGGTGTCTCATTTTACTTGTGTAGCTCCGGTTCAGGGCAAATCAAACCAACCAGAAAATTTTCTGCCGATCAAGTCCGGGAGTCGTGATCACAGTAACAGTTTTAATGTAAAGATCGTAATGATGAAAAGGGGAAAAAAACGAAAGTAAGGGTCTAAAATACAGGAAAAAATAGGAATTATAGGAAATATAGGAACTTTTTCAAATTTATAGGAATTATAGGAAATATAGGAGCGCTGCGAGGCCTGATATAGTCTATTTCTCTACAGCTAATAAGGAAAAACCTGATATTTGCCAATATTAAAAACATAATAATCATAAAAAATAGCAAAGTGTATCATCTTAGACTAAAACCAAGATTCGATTCAAAATAAAAATATGATCAATATAATTTGATAAGAATCAGGATTATATTTAAAATATGGCATTTTAAAAATTAATAATTTTTCAAGTTTACAAATATTTTAAAATCGATAATAATATTTTTATTTACCAAACAATATTTTTTATTTCAAATGAAATTTTATTTATATAGATAATCAAATTGGGTTGCTAAAAATTTTAACTATTTCAAACATATTGGTGCAGCAGATGAAAAACTACAAAAATTTGCAAAATGAGTAATTACGGTATAATTTTTGGAAATAACTTGAAAACAACTAGGTTTTTTAAATGTCAATGCATTTGGCAAGTAAACTATACATAATAGTTATTTGACCTGTAAAGCTTTAATGAGGCAAGTTAGGCAGAGGTTTAGCATAACAAGGCATCATTGAGAAATATATTAAATATGTAGATTCAATCATAGATCTAACAAAGGTAGTTCAGAACTTAAAGTCTAGTAAACATGAAATAGCTTTATAGTAAAAACTTACAACTTTAGCATTCATAATTATAAACAAATATATATGACGGATAGTTACAAAACATGCACCTCACATTTCCTTTAAAAAAACTATTACAACCAATAACAATACATTTTGAAATACTGAGCACATATTAAAATTAATTATTATTAATAAAGATCCATTTACAATGTTTCATTTTCATGAATTTTAATAATTACATCAATAATAACTTAAATGAAATAGCAAGTTAAAAAAATAATAACAATCATAACTTAACAAGGAAATTAAATAGTATAATAGACAAATGATGGCATTTTAAAAAAGGACATTTTTTGCTAGTTTAAATAAATGTAAAATTAATAAAATTGTTAATTCATTTTAATCTTTAAAAAAATGAAATAGCAACCCTTACCACAAGAATGTGAGTAACCGTAGCTACAGATGCATCTCCTCCCATAAGTGTACGTAATAACACTCCAGTTGTACAAAATGTTAGCAATGTCTTTGGTGATATTCTGAAATAAATTATACAAATAAACCTGAATTAGTATATATCAGGATAACAAATCTAATCACACAGAGATTTTACTCCACATGTAACTTTTTAACTTATTAACTATAACCATATTTTTTAAATTACCTGCTTTCTAAACGAACTTGATACCCGACACTTTGACCTATCTTATCGTCCCTCTCTAGGGCAACTCTTTCAGACACACTTATAGCTGCTATTCTGCGAGGTTGAGTGCAAATAATACGACACGCTTGGCCTGTCACACTGGCATGGTCTAGAATAAGTTGAGGAACCTGTGTCACAAAGTAGAAACTTTTAGCAATCAAACATAAGCAAAAGCATAATTTAAAAAAAATAAGATAGACCCCCTCTTAACCAGACTACGTTCAATCGGATCTCTGCTTTAACCGGACACTTTTCTTTTTTTTAATTTAAAAGAATTACAAAAATGAAAAAGTAGGTATTGACATGCTGACGATGTCTGTCTGCCTGTCTGTACACCCCTTCCAAAATCAGTTCCATCCTTCGGACTTTAAAAATTCTTTTTTATTTTAGAAAGGTATGACCTAAGAGACCCAACTTTCATACTTTTTGTCCGTCTGTCTGAACTGGACGGAGATAAATCTACTATTTGTCGATGAATTTCTCTTTGAATTAGCATTGAAATTCAATTTCGAGTCATTTAAATTGCTGTTGCCAACTCAACAATGGCATGAGAAACTTTATTCATTAAAAAATATATTATTTGAAGCAAAATTTATTTTGGTAATAAATTAGTTTGGAATGAATGTGATTATTTGATTGTTTATTATTTGTTTTTTACTAAGAAAGTGACAAAGCATTATATTTTTTTGCATATAATTCTTATTAGTTTTAATTTACATTTCTTATATTTTGTATATATTATGTACTTTATTCTATTGGAGCAGTTTGGAGTAGTTTCATGTTTTTTGTTATTAATAAATATTTAATTATTTGTAGAACTTCAAATAAATCAAGCAGACTATAAGTAATATTAATTTTATTTGTGAAAGAAAAGTAATGAAAAAGTTGATTTTGGCTTTAAGAAGTTTAAATTATAGCTAGATGCTGTGTTTAGTGATATTTATTCTAATGTGTATAAATTTTATGTAGAAACGGTTGTAGATGACACTTACTGTTACGAACCTAGATGTTTCCCTATAAGAATTTCAGTAAGTATTTAAGTAACAGGTAACAGTAAGTAGGCTTTTTTTAGTTCTTTTAAAACTTTTTGTTTATGGTTAAAATGGAAAAGATTAGCTAAAAATGACTTGTTTCGTTATTGATCCTCCATTCATATGATGCGGATAAACAAATTATGAACCTATGTAGCAAGTATCTGATATTCTAGACTTTAACAAAAAGAGTTAAGGATTTTTTTTTAAGGTATGCAACTTGTAAGGCTTGAATACATTAAATAAATTGGCACATTACTTTAAATTTGTATTCATTTATACATCATATGGGCTATTCTACCAAAATTTTTACTTTTATGTCCCTTGGGCATATTTTATGAAAAAAATTATATTTCGTTTTCAGTTTTTCTTATTATGCTAACAGACTGGTCCTTATATAATTATCAAACAGTATTTTAAAACAAAGTAACTCCAAAAACATTTTAGGACATAAAAAATTGCTGAAAATTCCTTACTGCCCCCTGAACCAAATGTCAAATTTTTAGCTTAGTGCTCAAACTAGCAGATTTTTTTTACCGAAAAATTACATTCTTTTTAATTTTAAATTGAACTATATCTTAACAATTTCCTTCCATAAAATTTTGACTTGATATTTATAATATGGATTTCTCTTCTCTTAACTTTGTCCCTGGGTTTTGGTACATTCACTGGTCTCATTGCTAATGTGGTGAAGAGAGACATTGGATGGAGGCTACAGTAATTCTTCAATCATGAAAACTGGATTGCAGAAAACTCACATTTCAGTTAGTAGGCGCCTTTTTTGGCAAGACTTTACCAAAAAACTTATCAAAATGAGCTGTGTGGCTTTATTGCTTTCCTTACAGTTAAGGGTTAAGGTTAATTTTTGTTAGATAATTGGAATTTTTTTTCTATAAATATTTTTTGAGTAAAATGAGAAAAAAAATCCCCTTCTGTTGACTTGAGCATTTTTTTAACTAAAATAGTTGTTGTTGTAAGAAACGAAGACAATTTAGACATTAGTCGTGTAATAAATAATTTGCTTGAAAACTGGAGTTAGTTATAACACAAAAAAGACCGGAAAACATAATGACTTTTCTTACTGTCCCTTCTTTACCGCCCCCATGATCTAGGGATGGAAAACCGAAAACGGTTTTTTTTAGACTTCGGTTTAATTGAAAATTAGTTATTTTCGTAAGGCCGGTTTAAAACTGATTCTTTGATATCGTTTTTTTTAATGCCATCCCTTATTTTCATTTATTTTACAAATGAGCTTAGCTGAACTTTTTTTTTGTAATTCTAGAACCCTTACAGGCATTTTTACACACATTTAAAGTGAATTTGAAAAAATAAATTTCACAAGTTATTTATACCTGAAATCAAAAATTATGGTAGAACTGTTCATATACCATCAATGTATAATCGTGCAATCAAATGCATATCTAAATCTTAATTTGATTTATCTGGTTTAACCTGAATTTTGATTAACTGTCTTGCCCTCAGACCCCTTTAAACTGGTTAAGAGGGTGTCTAAGGTAGTAGACTTTAATTTTTGTAGAGTTCAAATAAATACCTGAGTGGTTTTACCACTACCAGTTTCCCCCGAAATGATGACAACTTGATGTGAATTTATGGTCCGAATAATTTCCTCTTGACAATTCCAAATGGGAAGACTCTGTCTGAATGCTGTATATTCATTCTCACACCGGCGGAGAGGAACCATGGGAATCCCACTCCCTAATCGTCCAATATTACGACTGACTTCTCTGACTGGAAACACAAGTTCAAATTTTAATAATGTTTATCTCTATTGTACAAACACTTACTTTAGCACTTAACTTACAGTTAAATAGTAATAATGTAATTAGGAAAGTTATAATAGGTTATTTATAATAAGACAGCTTTATAATCATTGACTCTTTTGCATAATGAAAAACAAAAGTTTGGTTTCACAATTGTTCCACGAACGATCATGAAACCAAAGTAACTACTTAGTGAAGAAAGAAACCCAGTGGCTTAGTGGTAGTGATTCAGGCTGCTATGCTGCAGATCTAGGGTTTGAATTCCAGATTGAGGAAGGCCTTTCATCTCTTAATTGGGTAGATACAAGGAAAATCAAGCCTGCTTGGGAACTAAACACTTGAGGTTGCACATAAGGCTGACCGCCTACCTAGGACATTTTCTTCGCACACCAGATCTCTTGATCTCAAGAACCAAGAATGGGCACAAGAAGCCGTGGCATTTTACAAGCTATCCTGCCGCAAAGTTAAAAGGAACGGGATAACTAATACACTACACAACTCTTACAAGGGTATCTATATTATATATATAATTCTCTTACATGGCTCCCAAATATCCTTATATTTCTAACTCTGCAATGTCAACAATCGAGTTTGTTTACACTTTCGCATTTTACTCTAAGAGTTACACAAGATTCGTTAATCGTTAATAGTTTAAAAAAACAACAACTTTAATATAGAATCAGTAAGTTTAACTTTAGACATGCATAATATTAGAGACGTTTAATGTTTGAAAATTTAAATTATAATTTCGATCAACAGAACGCGTAAACACTATTGTTAATAAAAAAGGAAAAATTCAAATTGTTTTTAAACAGCGTTGACGGCTACCACGGTTTCCAATTTAGTTACAAATGGATCTTAGCCAAGCAGCAAAATATTTTTGCAATAATAAGCATTAATTTATAAGCATTTGTTTGTAATTATTTTATTTTAAAAGGATACTAAATGCAGTTAACCTAAAGGACCATGTCCAAGTTTGGCTAAAAATGTCGTAAAGTCAAAATGACAACAAACCGAGCGTTTGCCAAGTCTTTTGTCATCTTAAAATGACAACAAATACTTACTTAAAATGCTGCTCAAAGCAGAAAATGTCTGATGAGAGAACATGAAAGATTTCCTTATTAAAAATTATCTTGGTATTTGCAAACGTAGATCGTAGCGATATTTTAAAATAAGAAAATCAGAACTCAACAGTTTGCTGCAAGTTCAAAAGAATGTACACAAAAAATAATTTAAGAAATGAGTTCTTAAAATAGTTGGCGAATGATAGCAAGCAGGGGGCGTGCCCCCTAGTAAATATGAAAAATGGGTATGTAGAAATTATATTGAACAAGAGAAAAAAATATACCAGATCTGCCAACCACAAAATTTACAAAATCCTGCAATAAATGTATCATATTTACCATTACGCTGCCTTAACAGTTTTAACACACTACTAATATCTAAAAAATATAAAAGAAAGTAAGATTAAATGTTTGCGGAACACAGTTGCGTTTTTTTTAGGGACGGAATGCCATGGGTGAATACCAATTTCAATCTCTCTGCATCCATTCGATATTTGAATATTTTGGCTTCAAACTATTTTAATCTTGGACTTATCAATCTAGCAAGTGGGACATCTAATAAGGAAACAAAATTGACTAACATTGACAGATACCAATCCTTAAAAAAAATTGAGAAAATATGGTGTGTCGTTATTTTGGTAATGGACAGAATGCAATAGCGGAAAGCAAATTTCAATCCCTTTGCATCCAACAGATACTTGAAAACTTTGCCCTATAAACTATTTTAATGTTAAGTATATCATTAGCAACCTACATATCTCATGAAAAGAAACTAGACAAACATTTTTGAATTTGTACTTCCCTAAAAAATCCCACAATCATTACATTTACCATGGAAATAAAAAAAATGGTTAAAAATCTGGTAATGCTGAGTAAAATCCAAAGAGTTGTCGGCTCTGACATACAAATTATCAAAGGGTGTAAAATAAAGTTATGCATTGCAAAGAAATAATAACCATCTTGTCCCAGTATTCTGTCCCTTTCAGTAGGCGGAAGAAGTTCTTGTCTTTCTCTGGCAGTGAGAGGAAACTTGTGGAGTAGTGCTGCTGCATGTCTTTGAGAAGAATCTCCAACTTCAAAAGTGGCATCATCCTGAACTATGGTGGAGCCTTCTTTTTTGTACACAGTAAGAAATCGGGTTACACCTTGCCTGAAAGAATTTACATATACAATGCTATAGTCATTCTGATTGCAACACAAGCTTTGAAAACACTTTCTTCCCCTATACCCATGTGTGGTTCTACAAGAAACGACATAAATGTTGCTGTTCTAAACCTATCTTTGTTTGAGGATCTGCTGTGAGGTTAATCGCAATTGCTTTTTACCCAGCTCAGACCCAAAAAAGATGAGGAAAACCAAAACAGCTGTGCTCAGGATGTTTCCTAGAAAACCACACGAGGGAGTAGATGGAAGTAGGGAGTAGGAGAATAAAATATGTTTTAACCTTTGGAGTGGCTTCAAAATGGGCGAAAATGTATGACTGTTTTATCTGCATAAATTTTATAATTAATATTTAATTAAATATTTGTTTAGAAAGTCAGAACTAAATTTGTTTTTTAAAGGGATTATCTCAAAATCATTTCAAAGTGAAAAAAAGTAGAATACCAATAAAAAAATTACTTATTTATAAAATTCTGAAAACTAGGTTTATTGCTAAAAAGACGCGTGCATAAAATAGGGAAAACCAAAACACAAAAAACATGGAATATTTCTAAGATCATACCCCCTGCTCTTGGATTTCAAGCCTAAACTCTGACAGTAGCGATGTACATAGGCCCTTTCAGCAGAGCTTAAAGAAGATGGAAACTGGTATTCTGATAGAAATAGAAGACATTAATTTTAAAACATATGGAGCACAAATTTATAATTATTGATCTACAGAAAATAAAGTGATGAAAATTTTCAAAAAACAAACAAGTTAAACTTATTTTGTGCAAAGGGACTGTTATTTGGAATTGCATTACTTAATTACTCATAATAAGTCAGATACGAGTTTAAAATTATATTAATGTACAAAACACAAAACTGTACATAAATACTAAAAGTGTGATTAAATTCCGACATTATAAGTGAGGTGTTGAGTGCAGTGAGTCTTCATAATGCGTAAATTCCAAAATAACTTTTTATTTGATCATCACATATCAATGATCCTATTAAAGTTGTGTTTAATGTAATATTCATTGTTTAAGTAAAACTGTTACAATAATTCTGGCAACAAAAATATTGAGTGGAAAAATCTATAATAATAAAAATGAGGTTGCGTCAAATTCTTTTTATAAAAATTGAAACTTTTAATAAAAAAAATTTTAAGTCTGAACGAAGAATGGGTATTTATTTGCTAGTAGTTTGCAATAAAAAATGGAGAATTAAAAAAAGGTTGTAATTTCAAAACTCGGTTTTTCATTTGTAGAAATTAATTACAAATATTTGCCTCAAATTTAAATAAGTTAATTATAATGAGGTTTCGTTTTATTCAAATCATGCTGTTCGTTATAAAGGGAGAACTATCTGCATTGCAACTTCAAAAGAACTATAAGCCTATTCATGACAATCCTAGTTAAGAATTGTGATTGAAAAGACAAAAAAAATCGATTCAAGTATGTTGGAAGATTTAACAAAAATAAGAACTAGAAGATAAAATCAAATAAATTGTTCAACTTAGATTCACAGATTAGTTTGTTAGGTGTATTGCTGACAACGAGTTTGAACTAACAGAAGATGCCATTACACACAATTACGTTAGCACAAATTTTAAAGGCTTTACAACTTTCTGACCAACTTTGTGAAAAGAATAAGCAACTTGTTGTAATCATGTTTTATCTCATTAAAATAATAAAAAAATTCACTTTAAAATGAAGGTTGTTATTTAATAAATGTTACAGTTTCAATATAATAATCCTGATGGTATAGTGACAAAATTCTAAAGTCTCTTTAGGACAACAAAGACTAACCCTAGATTTGGGAAATTCATTTCACAAAAACCACAAAGAACTCGTAGAATGCTTTTATTTTTAAGAAAAAAATTGTAAATTTTGGGAATTTTCTATATTATGTAGCAAGAAGTACTATGGGCATGATTCACATCATGAGGGACAACAGTTCCACAGTAATGAAAATAAGGTCTTGATTGGTTAATCATTGCAGTGGGCGGAGCTTACCATGGCAAACCATTATTCACTGAAATCACCAACGAAATCTAGGAATGAAAGCAGGAATGATTTGCATCATGTAAAACAAACCAATTTGATTTTAAAAAGAACTCTAAAAGTAATCCATATTTATGCTGGACTCCATTATAAATAAGTGTTAAAATTAAACACCAAATTTGTGAGTTAAACACCAATAGGGTAACTGCGACCACCCTAACTAGATTAAGGACAGGCCACTTCAAAGGTATGGAAATCCAAAAAGATGGAACTAGAAAATACTCCAGCTGCAGAAACTGCCCCGACTCGGAACTGGATCCAAAACATCTTTTCTCTTGTCCAGCCATCCTGGCAAAATTGCAGCAAATTACCAACTCGCCCTACGAAGACCTTTATGAGGACCACTGTCTGCAGATCGCTGGGGCGGTCTATGAGACCTTTGGTCCTATATAGTCTCTATCCATGGACACGACATCATCATCACTCCATTATAAATGTAACATATGAGTAACCATTTAATTTTCATAAACTTTTCTACTATAGTTCCATATTCTCCAATTTAAACATAAATAAACAATACAATATTTTTGATATACATAGTTAATTAAATGGCAAACTTCAATTCATAAAATGTATTAAAGTATCAATAAAATTAAAATTGAAATTACCTTTTAAATCTTCAGTTTGGAGGAAATTTTTTACTGTAATATGAATGGCGATTTGGAATTCTTCGCCAACAGAATTGAACATTTTCTTTTTTCTCCCCATTTTATATTCTGTTATATAAATAAATTATTTATTAATTCTGAGATGAGATCAAATTATCAACACTCTGAGAAGAGATACACAGATGTATCCCTGTTTGGAAATGTTAGTTGTATTCAACAACAACCACACACACCTAACTTTAAATAAATAATGCATTTTATGACATTGAAATTTCACAAAGGAAAATATTTTTTCATCAAACATTTACAACAACAAAAATTTAGGTTAAAGACATATTTTAAAACTAATGATTCAAAACCGAAGTTTTATATGGTGACAATAAGTTTACCCTATTACTTATCCCCTCTGAAAATATTAATATTTAAAGAACTTTTCAAGGTTTCAAATTTAAAATTAACAAATTAAAATACTTTTAGAATCAACAAATAAACAATAATATAAACATCTTTATTATGCTTCACTGCAAGTTGGCGGCATATGTAAGAATTGGATCTTGAATTTCCATAAATCAGAATTGTATATTTAAACATTTTAAAAACATTTCAGAAGAGTACTTATAAAAAAAAATAATGAAAAAATAAATTCTTTAAAAATAATTTTTTAAAAAAATCAACAAGTTGTTTTGAAAACAACACTATGAACATATTATGCATTTTCACTAATAGATAGGAAACCATCGATACCAATATTTTTTTGAAGAAATTTGTAACTATCAACATAGAAAATATTTTGGCAATATTTATTCAATAGATATAAAATAATTTTTCATTCACTAATCTTTTTTTACTGTAGCTGTGCTGTGTTTTTTTTGCATAGTTTTTTGTTTAGTTTTTTAAGTTCCAGTTTCTAAATAAAAGTTGTAGTAGTAAAATGAAATTATGATTCTACTTCTCTACAAATAGCACAGCTGACATATAGGGAACTTGCACGTGATGTCTTGATCTGTATTCACTCGCCCCAAATCTCCAGGCTACCTCCTTGTAGACTGATTGGTTTTTTTCTTGGTTATATCAGATCAGGTAATGAAAGTATTGCGAGGGGGTGAAAAATCCCAAATGGAGATTTTGTGTTAACTACACGTTTTGAAGGTGTTGATTCTAAAGAAGTGGATTTTGAACATTGGACCATCTGTCTGAAACCACTTGCCATATATATATATATTTTGGTAAGGTAAGGTAATCGTTTCCGGCTGCCTATTTCTAGCCTCCTTCAGGAGCTTTAACACAGCCAATAACGCCTCGTAATTTAGAACCTTGGTCAAGTGACGATATTTTTGGTTTCAGAGTTGTTGAAATTAACTTACAAGGTATGTACCTTTAAATGTGTGTATTGATTTAATTAGTTGTTATTGAAAGTTTGGTAGTTTTATACACCCCTAGTTTTTATCCATTTTAATAATAAGCATGTTTCGCGTCTTGAGGGGCAACAGTTCCACTGGAATGAAGATAAGGACAGACACGATTGGTTAATCACTGTAGTGGGCGGAGCTTACCATGTCATACCCTCAATCACAGAAAATAAAAATGAAATCCTGGAATGATATATCCAAGACACTTGAAACATGCGAAAATTACAATAAAAAATCGGAGTCCAAAGTTTAGAAAAAATCAACCAAATACGCGTTTCAGGACTTCATTTCGGTCTTTCTCTTCCATAATTGAATTTCCTTTTGTTATAATAACGGGGGTAACAAGTCAAATTCTGTAGTTATCCTTGACTTAGCATCTGTCTCTAAAATTGGGATCGTTAGCCGTCAGCACTTTTCTCGATTCTCGAATGAGGCAGAAATGACCCTTCGAGAGAGCGTGGTAGTGGTGCTGCCCTCTACCATGCTGCACGAGGTGGTAGCAATGAATTCTTCGGCATCGATTTGAGAGCGACTCTACCGCTGCATCACTAAACATATAGGAGCCCTAGCCCCCATAATAATGCCAGTTAGTGAGTCAGAACTTATGCATATGTTTATATTTTTACAAGGGGGCACGCTCCCTGCTCGCTATCGCTCACCAACCCCCGTGAACTACTTACGAAGTTCCCTTTGGATCGCTTCGCTATCCAGACTCGCTTAGCTCGCTCATACCGTTTATTGAAATATTTTAGTCCAGCCTTTATAGTATCCGGAGTTTCACTTCTTCCTGCGAAGATCCATTTGTAACTAAATTGGAAACCGTGGTAGCCGTCAACGCTTAGGAACTATGTTTAAAAACAATTTGAATTTTTCCTTTTCAACTATGAAGTAACGTGAACAGATACATTGACGTAACTATATTTCAGCAAACCACGTGAATTCCACGTTTTTTTTATTAACAATAGTGTTTGGTAGTTCAGTCGATCGAAATTATAATTTAAATTTTCATACATTACTGATTCTATCCTAAAGTTGTTTTTTTAAACTAATAACGAATCTTATATAACGAAGAGGCCAACGATTACCAACGATCCCGTCAAAAACTATCATCCTGAAATCACAAATCTTCGCAATCCTAAATTTGTCAAACCATTTCTGTTACCATAAAATTTCAAAAAATTAGACACCCTTCGCAAATTGTTATTTCTGAAATTTTGGAACTCCAGTTATCCTAAAATTGCGAAACTCGGGTGATTCTAAAATTGCCAAACTCCGTGAGGTGGGTTGAGTTGAAGTATCGTCACATTCGAGGGCTCGAGCTACACGAGGGCAAATTGCTACGTGCGTTGCAATTTAGAATCACAGACAAATGACGAGCCGACACCCGAGTAGGATAACGGAGCGACATCGTTCGTACGCAGCGTCGAGCCTTTGGAGCATATTTTACGTATACTCCCTCTACACAAGGTATTATTCGTCGGACATTTTTTCGCTGCACTTGCCGTTTATAGGCCGGCAGTTATTTTGGCGATGCTCGAATCCGAACTTGCGTCCCATGCAAGGCGATCGCTTTAACCAACAACTCCACCCAAACCTTAACAGCGCCCATTTGGATACTATAGACTCCAAAGTTCATGGAGATTTTTTTTTCATAATTAAAAAAAACAAGTAGGTTTGTAACAGAATCTGTCACTTAACTCGCTTCCACATATTTGGTTTAACAGGAAAAAACGCGCCAAACACAGCATTAATTCTATATTTAACATTTACAAGCTAAATTTGGCTAGTTTCATTTTTTTTATTTTCGAAAATTCAATAATTATTACTTATCGTTTGCAAAAATTAATTTATATTTTAAAGAATAAATATGTCAAATTCCTCGCTTTTAAATAGAATGAAAACTTTTCATATCACCATACAAGGATTCCGTAGTGAAATATATTTGACGTCATTTCAAACTGATCGATGTTGCAAAAATAAATTTATTTTAATTTATTGTCTAAAAGAATTAAAGTTTCTCGAGCGATTGTTGCGAATGGCAAATGTGATTTAATTCTAATAAAAACAGGGCCTTTAGTTATTTGTAATTCAAACTTTTAAACGCCAAAATTAACTATTTTCATTAATCTTCTTTCTCAGATTTAATAATTAGACTTTATCGTTTGCTAAATTTGTTTGAAGTTCGAAGAATAATGATGTAATCTTTTTTAATAAATATTTTTGTCGCCACAATTTCCCATTTACATTTCTTTCGAAAATTCACTTATTTATAATTTGTTAAATTAATTTACAGTTCAAAAAATTTATAATTTGTACAATTGATGCTTTAAAAATAAAAGCGAAACTTAGCATATTTTTTTTTATGTTAAGTTGAAATTCTCTATGCATCTTTCTACATACATATATATAGAACCATTAAAAGAACTCTATTGTGATAATACAACAATCCAAACCGAATTATATCACATAAATAAATATTTTTTCAAAAGTGTATTTTTATTTTAACAAAAGTTTCTCGTACGTTTAACGAAATGGCAACAGTGAAAAAAATTGAATAAAAATGGAATTTGCATGTTATTTCAATGTAGATTAAATTTTTTAGTTATTTAAATTTTAAATAAGCTTCTAGTTTAAAAATTTTTTAATGAAATTTGGCATGTAGCCTAATCTGATTTTTTGCTTCAAAATGACGTATCCCACTTGTCTGTGGGACTTGTGGTTCTTTCTGTGAAAGTGGGTGGGACAGACAGACGGACGGACAGACAGACGGACTGAACGATTATAAAACCTTCCACTTTTTACGTTATAAACGTAGTGTGGAAGCTAAAATTAGTAGGGATAAATTGCTTTTAAATTTCTTTATTTGATTTCAAACACTGGTTATGCAGGAATGCAGCCTCAAAAATAATTTTAAAAAAACCTTAGAATTCAATTTTAACGGATGAGGTATTTGGGTAAATGCTTAGCAAAGTAGCAACTAATATACGATTATTTTCAGTTGTTTTAATAAAAAAAAATCCCTTGATTTATTTGTAAGGGGTTGGTTTCCTAGGTGTATTACGTAAACTACACAATAGAAGGATTATATAATGTTTTAGAAATAAGACTAAAATATGACAATTTTACTTAAAATATATATACAATATTTATTACAATTAATAATATAATTAATACAACTGTATAATATTACAAAAAAAGTTTATTATTTGTTTTATGAGACCGTTATGATTAGCACTTTTACTTAAAATATATATACAATATTTATTACATTCAATAAAATAATTAATACAGTTGTATAACATTAATACAAAAATAGTTTAGTATTTGTTTTATGTGACACTTATGATTACCACAATATCGACAAACCTTGCTTAGTATTGATTCCACAGTTTATAGGCACTTATGTAGTCAGAACTTGAATGAAGTTGCGGTTCCCCTGCTAAAATTTGTTATGAAAAAATTGGGATTTGATATTCATGTTCTGAAACATAGTTTTTCATATTGCTATAAAATTCGTATTATAGTCCTTAACAGATAAGCTCCACATATATAATTATGAAACAATGTAAAAAAATCAATCTTCTTTGAAAATCCGGGAAATTATTGCCAAAAACAAAAAGAGCAAAAAGAAGAACTTGAAAACGCATGTCTGGTCATGGAAATTTCTGAGAAGGACCTCCTTCCAGCCGCTGGTAGCAGCTATGTCAGAATCATCATCTTTTTCTTCTTCTTCTTCTTCTTCTTGAGGCTCTTCAACCTTAGGGTGCACATAACCACTTGACGTGACGCATGATACGACTGGATCATAGGACAGCGCGAAATTGCAATCCAAGACCAATGCCCCTTGTTGGAGACCATCATTTCTAAGGGAGCGTCGATCAATCCCTTTGAGAGGGAATATCCAGACCGAGTCCGAATAGGTTTTTACCCAAAGGATATAGTTCTTCTGCACTGTCTTGAAGTGATACCAAGCCTTTGCAAGCTGCTCCACAGACTTCTTTTGAGTCAATGTTATCCGGCATCCTAGCTGGAAGGACTTACCGGACAGTTCCGGCATTTCTCTGACTTCCATGCTTATGTCTCCTCCGCTTTTTTCGTTATGGTCGCTCCATGACAGCGTCACAAGAAGTTTAGGGTTTTCTGGTGACCCGGACACGACAGGGATTGAAACTTCGTGTTGGGATGGAAGACTAAAGAAACTTTCAATATTCCACTGTATACTCCTTCTTTCTACTGGAATCGATGTTGAAGCGCTACAAAAGACCGGAGGATGGGGGGCTTGGTTAATGCTGCTGCTTGCATCCTGCCTCTGCTGCCACAACTTGCATTTGATAGTCAGAATGTCAGGTTCAGTGACATTCACTTTATCCAGATACCTGTAAAGCGAGAATATTTTATTTATTACTTCAATTGCCACAATGTTCTCGAAGAATAAAATGTTCCTTAATATTTTCTGAAAAATAATTTTAAAAATCTTATATTTTTTAATAATTAAAAATACTTTCATGTAACTTAAATGTATTAAAAAAATTATGAAGAAAAAAGTTGGGAGTGAAATTATCGGCTTAAGCAAGTATTTTTTTTACGTAATGTATAATTTAAAATTTAACATAGTTTTTTACAAAAAAAAAATTCACAAAAACATTTTTATAGAACTAAGGAGACACATCTAATGGATCATTAAACTTAATGGGCTATAAATTTGAAATCAAAATTTAATATTGTGAAATTAACAAGTATTTACTCCGATGTATGCACAAGTGTTCAAAATTTGTGTCAAATTAAAGACCATACAATATAAAACAGTCAACCATTTTCCTTTGCTGTGTAGAAAGTATTTGATTTTTTAAAAAATCAGCTATACGAATATTTGAATAATATTCTTTATGCAATTTTATGTAAATGCTTGATCCCACTTTGATCTTGCTGTAAATTTTCTTTTTATCCCTTTTTATTTTAAAACACTATTACACAAATATATTAAAAACAATTGTTCTATAGTTTTCAAAATCAAAAATCTATAAATTGAAAAATAATATTTCTCGGTCCTAGTTACTTTGGTAATGCATTCCTCTAATCATAACGACACCATTGTTTGTCTCAGCCGATGAAAAATGGACGAAATATGCTTGTTAAAGCCATGCTCTTCGATTTAAAGAAGTTAAATTCGCTTTATATCTTTCTTAATGTATGTGAAAAATATGGTTTATTACACTAGATAGCAATTGATTTTCCAACAAAGAACAAGATAAATACACAAAAGCCTAAAAAAATAGATATAAAAATACCTGTTCCTGCTTAACCTAACAAACTTTTCTGAAATGGATGCTTTCTTAAAATTTTCTCGTACTTCGCAGTTGGAATCATCAATGGTCAGACAAAACATCACCCAGAGAAATTCTGGACCAGCTTGTGTCCGACACAAGAAGCAGGTCAGGATATCTGAGTCTTGATGGCTTTTCGGGTACAGCTTTAGGTGCCATCCTGTATCCTTGAGAAACGGGATTCGGAAAACCGGACTGTTCAGGAACTCTTTTGGTTTGTGTCTGCAGAAACTGAAGTTAGTGATTGTCCAGGTGAACTCAAAATAAGGTTCCTCCTCGTTATTCATTTCTTCTTATCAGAATCGTAACGGTTGTATGGAGGCTTGCAGATGAGAAGTAAATCTGTTTAACTGTGCAAATTTCTTTTAACTAAATGTTTGCATATATTGTTGCAGTTCTTTTTGTATTTTTTGAACAGTATGTGTCATCGATTCTTTGAGATGCTTAGCATCAAAAGTCTAAGTTGAACTAATTGAATGAGTTAGATTTCAATTTCAGAGTTGCGAAAAGTTTAGGTAGAGATTTACGAAGTTTATATTGATGATTTCTCACCACAAATTAGTTGCTTAGTTGGATTCTTTGAAAGTACATACAACCTAACAAAACATGCATCAAAATCGATGTTATGCAGTAAAGAAGGAAAACTTACTGATACCATACTCAAGTATCGGATAAGGATATATTCTTTTAATAAACAAACAGAAAGCACTTCTGAAATCCGACTTTTTAATTTTTATCTAAGCTAAGACGTCGATAAACGCATTGGAGTCGGATGCTTATTTTTAGCCTCTTAACAGAGAACTTAACAGCACAAAATTACGCATAGTAATTTGAAGTGCACTAGTATACAGAGATCAAACTAGTATATGTTGATTTTACAAACAAAAAGTATTCGAACTAATAAATAAATATTATTCCTAATCAATGGGCACGTTTCAACACTTTGTCAAAGAAAACGAAACAACCAATGAAATCGCAGTTCGGAACACGCGATGTTATAAAAAACCAATGAGCTTGTTTCAACACTTAGTCAAAGAAAACCAAACAACCAATGAAATTGCACAATAGAGTTGTTGCAACCACGTGACCAATTCTTAACTGCCCCTTAGTTACTACATGTGGCAACACCTAGCAACCAAATCGTTAGGACATACAAATCCGTTCTTCTATTATGTTTTCCCATTAATTAATTATTTCCCATTATTAAATTTTCCCATTATCAAAACTCCCATTTTTGCGAGTTAAATGAGAGTGAGGAATTTTTTTTAATGAAGTTGTTTCAGGTGATGTAACTATAACTATAGTTTATACCCTTTTCACTTTTTTGCACTACCTACGATTTTATTGGTTTTTCGATTTCACAACGTTTTTTATTCTGCTGTGTTTTATCTTTTAAAGTTCTTGAAATGCAACTTGTTGTTTTTTCATGTAAGCTGCGCTATTAAAAAAACTAAAAACTAAACTATATAACGTTATCGGTTTTAATTCGATTAAATTTCAAGTATGCAAAGCACTCAGGGCCGTAACTTGGACATTTTATTGGGGGGGAGGACCACATTTTGGCGCCCTCTCAAATTTTTTTGGAGCCTCGTCAGTTATGAATCATTATAACGGCTAATTACATTAACTAGTACTTATGAATTAATTTAACTTTCTAATCAAAGTTATAAATTTCTATTAATTACTAATTAAACCACTTTTAATTAATAATGAACAATTATTAATTACTATTTACATCATTAAAAATTACTAATGAATAATTTTTAAATTAAAAATTAAATAATTATTAATGACGAATGAATTTAATTGTTTAACAATTAATGTGTAAATTGGTTCAAAGTGATTAACCTAATTTGAAAATATCAACACCGAATTAGTTTGGTAAAATTTACACCTACAAATTATTGGCTTTATAATTAAATGGACCTTGTAGAAGTTAATTAAATAGTACTTTGCAAAAATTTGCATTTTTTGACATAACATGCATACAATATTTTCGCTACTGAAGTTTTTTTTTTTAGCTAATTTCCTCAAATTTCAGCAAATATAAACAAAATATTTTGCTTATACTAAACAACTAAAGACTGAAAATTAACTAAAAAATAGTTCCATTATACCGAGTAATCAAATATAATAATACAGAGCTTCTCAAATTTCTTAAGTGTGTATTATTATTATACTTCTAACTTATAAATGATGTCTACAGAAAAAATATTTTATTAAAAAGATAAGATGAAATACCGTTAGAATTTCATTAAAGTATTTGATTTATAAATTCTGTTTTTCAGTACTTAGCGGGGCAATAACATCAAATCGGGACGTTTAGGCGGAACATTTTGTCTTCGGGACAGTGAGACAGAAAGCGGGATTGTCCCGCCAAAATCGGGACATCTGGTCACATTAACAATTATCCAGTTAAAATAGTTTTCAAATAAAACGATTATGACAACAATAACATTAGTTACCTTTAAACAGAAGAATTGGTCAGCATAGAATTATAGAAAGAACGAAGAAAAAATAACAACTTGAACACAACAGGAGGAAACTTTTTTAAGTGTTTACTGAAAAGCTGAGATTGCACAAAGACGTATCAGTCACTGTCGAAAAGGTCCAGGGATGACCATTTCCAAGTAAAAACACAACATTACCAGGGTGGCTATACAATTTACAACCCCGAGTACAGGTAACGAGCCTTTTTTTTATTGCTTCCTTTTGTCCGAATTTCTTAGCCGTGTCCCTGTTTCAGATAGTGAAAAGCGATACTAAAAATTTCCCCGAAACATGGGACATTAGCCCATTACTGCAGACCCCCAAGGGGAATGGGTAAACGGTGTTATCTTTTTCGGTGTGGTGTGGTTGTGGGGTTGCAAGCTAGATTTGCAAGCTAGATTGTTTTTTGTTTGTATTTTTTTACACGGTCACTTTTGGGTTTGATTCTGTGGAATGAAAAGGAAAACATAACATATAATCTGTGCAAAAGTGGGTATTGCAGCTGCCATACCAATCCGGCCCCACTGCAAAAGCTGGTATGGCAACTGCCATACTGGTTCCGGAGCCACTGAGTGCAACTGATAATTAAACTACCCATTTTTACAGCCTGAATCGAAGCTTGCAAGCCTGTCAAAGAGCAAAGAGGGCAAAACTGTTAGGTAATTTCATACTTAGGGAAATACCAACATATATATTTTTTTTTAATTCAATATTGTGTTTCGAAGATAGTTTTTAACTAGTATAAGTGTTTGGATCTCCATCTCATGGAGGGGGGGGGGGGGGGGGGGGGGGGGGGGGAGGGGAAGAATAATGTACTGTTACGTGCCCTGAAAGCACTACCAAAAGGTCAATGTTGTTCGAAAAATTCGGTTCGATCCTATGCGGGGAAATTAAGCTAAATTGTGAGACAGCAATTTAATTTGATTCACGAATAGAGAAAAACTTTAGTTCCACTGAAAAAAAAGTTTTTGCCCACAACTTTAGTTTTAGTAAGGTAAGACAATATTTTATTGTTCAAAACAAATGTAATTCCCGAAGGACCAAAACTGAAAACTATACCTCTGGAACTGTTGCCACTCACAACGTGAAACATACCCATCTATAATAATAAAAGAAAAGAGTCTGTGTGTCTGTTTGTCTTCGGATCGTAAAAGACCTACTTATACTGCCCACAGGAATTCGAAATTTTAAAGATAGATTCCCTTTAATACTAACGTGTGCACCTGAGCTTAGTTTTTTCATATTCGTTCCATTTTTAGAGAAAATTCGAATTTTCTGAAAAAAAAAAACACCACTTTCGCTCAAATCCGATCATTTTTTCTCTTTCCTGATGCCATCGGCTGAAAAAATTAAATAAAACTTTTAACGAAAACATCTAAAATTCAAAATGTTAATTTTATTCTTTTGCCATTACTTTCAGAAACTAAATTCATTATTTGAAAAATAATTGACATGTTTCAAGTGACGTAATTCCGCCAGTCTTCATTCCCGGATTTTATTGTGGGTTTATTTGATGATTTTTTTCATTGATTTTTCTGTTGACTGCATGTATGCAATAAATGTATATAGTTAAACTATTACTGAACTTTGATGGTTAATAAAAGCCATCGCACTAGAGCTATTAATGTTTTATGTCTTTATTTTTTCGCCAAATACGTTGCCAAACTCGCCAAATTATTAACTAAAATTTGCCAAATAGGCAATTTCTTTTATAAATAATTTATAAGCTGGTCGGTTGTTCGAAGGTCATTGTGTTAGAGCTGTATAATGGGTGTGGGTAGCTATATCTATTTTCTCGCCAAATTATTTCCCAAATCGAGCCAAATGAGCTAAAAGGTTTTATGTATTTATGAGGGAATTGTGATGACATTTATGAGTGCATTTTATAGCGTATTTTTCATTTTGGAATTTTAAGGCAATGAAATGGGATTTTATAATTTATAACGAGCGGAAACAATAATAAGTTTATGATCCTATAACAGGGTATATGGTACACATATTTGGAATCTATTTGATATTTTTTTTATTCCCTGCGAAGAACGGGTATAAATTTGCTAGTTGTAAATAAAAAGAATTCACACTAAGTTTCAAATAAAAGATTTTATAAAATAACAGATTCTGGCTTCAAAAGAAAATGAGAAAAAAACCCCTATTATTATGAATTAATTTTTGGATACGAACTGAGAAACCGGTTCTTCGTTTGTATTAAGTCGTACTGGAGTTAATCATAGACATAAATAGAATGGACTGCTCATTGCTCTGTCAAGCAGCTTCTAAAAGCGTACCAATCATGAAAATCGCCAAGAGGAGAAAGGTTGCAACATATGACAACTTATCGCTACTGTTTCGTTAGAACTATGCCAATTGTCGCCAGACCTGAAAATCAGGTAAATCTGGCCTGGCAAACCGCAATGGTGACTCACGTCAATGTCCAAGTCACGTGGGTTTGCTGTTGCGTTCAATTAGAAATATTTGCTTCCATTCGTTTTATCTCTGTTAGATGCCTAATTTTTGTGCAGTTTATAAAATGTAAACATAAATTAAAAAAGATCTGTGATACTTTACAGGTAAGATTGTTTAGATAGGTATATTTATAGTAATTTATTCCTAAATGCCTATATATTGATTAGAGTAAATTATTCTATAAGCTCTTTTAAAGGTCAGGGATTATTTTCGTGATAAAAATATTCTGTAAAAATTCGAATTAGCCTTCTGTGCCATAGGCATTGATAAGATCCATGATAATATAACTATAAAAAATAATGCTTAGCTTTTTTTATTAAAACAGCTGCTATAAGTTGCCAAAAATAGCAATCTTTTTCACCGAAATAGCAATTCATCTTTGTTCCTTTCCCAACTTATTTTTCATACCACTAGATTGTCGGCCTCATATGTTCAAGTCGTTGTGAAAAAACTCGCCAACTGGTCGTGATCACGTGCTGGGGTAAATCTTACCCCAGCACGTGACCCATGAGGGGATCGCTTTAGGTTTGCCAATGCGCAGTCCATTCTATTATATGTCTCTGGAGTTAATAAGCTATTTAAAAAATATAAAACTTGGAATAATCATGCTATAAATTACCGAAGGTAAATTCAATAATGAGCACTACTCGAAAAGAACAGTTAGTTATAAGGATGTAGAAGACCTACGTTGGAGTGTGTTTCTTCAAAAAAAAAAGCAGATTTTTATGTTTTTTTTTATATTAGAGAGTTAGTTGATTTTCAATTAATTCTGGCTTTAAACAAAAATTAAATAGTAATACTAAATTAATAAAACACATCATAGATGGCAGCACCAAAATAAGCAGAAATGTCCCTAGATTGCCCTAGATAGCAGCACTAAAATAAAGAAGGATATGAAAACAAAGAATTGAAAAAATTTGAGATAGAAAAAAAACTACTTATGGTAATTTAATATGCGGATCTAGGCGTACACTGTAGCAGTGAATTTCATTCATATTATCTGTAATATAAATTAAATATTGCGTATATCAATACTAACGCAAACAAAAATAATAAATTAAATAAATCGAAACTACACAAAATAATTTTAAAGTCTTGTCTATGAAAACGAATCAAATACTTTATGCCAAGCTTTGTTTAATGCTTCTGTAGTATCTGTTTGGTTTGTTTAGCTTCTGTTTCTCTTGTTTACGTTTTTTTTTATTATTTTTTTTAATCGAAAGTCTTTGGAAGCTAATTTATTGCTCTTCAAACGCACACAGATCCAACGCCTCGACGACAAGTTAGAGGTAATTAAACGATATAGACAACGAAAAAATTTTTTTGCATGTGCGAATAAAAGATCCAGATTTTCTTTAGTACCAAAAAATCTTAAAATAGGGCACGCTAAAAGTAAAACATTTTCACAAACTTGTTATTTCCTATATTAAGCTTATGAATTTTATTTCGCAACATACAATACAATTCTTTTTTTAAAAAAAAAACAGCTACGCTAAGCAATATCCCTATAGCTGTTGAAAATGTATGTGATATGGTATTTGGGACATTTTGTAATTTATGTTGAGAATTCTTTTGAAAAGGTGTAATTTATTGTACTCCTTAACCGGGTTATTTGAATTTAGCATGAGGATTTCAAGATATTTTCTTTTCAAAATTATGTATTTAGTACACTATAAAACTTTGGTGTAACGCTTTCATAGTTTACTCCGTAATATAATATATCGATGTGGCAGCACGTTATACTAAATTTACTCAATAGAAGGTTTATAAGCGGGTCTCTGATCAAGCCATAGATATCATAATTAAAGTATTAGATTGGCTGATCACGTGACCTCCAATGCTAACGACGGGACGCATGGAGGCTTTTTTGGTGGCATAATGGCCAGTGTTGCTGCCACTTTAAGGAGAAAAATACTACGAAAAAAATACTATTTTAGTACTTTGCTCGCCAAAAACTTCCAATTTATTTAAATTTGTTAAATCAAATACAATGATATTTTTTGAAATAATCTTTAGAATGATTAAAAATCTTAAAAACATTTTTCACTATCATCATTTCCAACACAATGTGCGTCACTTGTAACTATAAACAGGTATTTTTTATACGATTTAATCTATTTACCTTGTAATTTTAGATATTAACTTTTCGATATTTCAATTTCTAAAATCGATTCCTTTTTAAAGTTTTTATAGTATAATGACATAATACAGTGACACAAGTTTTGGATGATTTTTGTTAAATTTAAATTATTTTTCTGCCTTTTATGTATTTAAAAAAAGAAGTCTATATTTTTGGTAAGAATATTTTAACCAATAAAAAAAATTTGTCAATACCCTATTCTAAAATTACAAATACAAAAAATTAATCACTGATAAAATATTAAATGCTGCAATTTTCGAATTTTTGAATTTATAATAATTCATATTCTAAAATATTAAATTTTTAAGTTTCATATAGTAAAAATTTAAATTACAAAATTGTAAAAATATAGCGCATTTAATTTATAGGATTAAATAGTATTTTTGTAATTTCGATTAATAGTACTTGTTATTTTTCTCCTTAAAGTGGCAGCAACACTGGCCATTATGCCCACTAAAAAAGCCTCCATGCGCGTCCCGTCGTTAGCATTGGGAGTCACGTGATCAGCCAATCTAATACTTTAATTATGATATCTATGGATCGAGCACACAAAACGGGAAATATATGTACCAACCTATACCTACCTACTTAGTAAATTTGGTGTAACGTTACTCCGTGAAACCAGAGGGAGATGAGCTTCCACTGATTTTACGGAGGTACGTTACGCAGCATTTTTTCAGGTGTATGAACCGATGTATAAAAAATGAACGGTTTATCAGCTACATTCAGATGATGTAACAGCTTTTTTTTTGTTCCCCTTTCCCTGAAAGCTGAAACACATAGAACTTCAAAGTTTATAAGATTTTGTATTTTCTTCACCTCTATTACCCACTCATTGATACGTGACTCATTCTTGAAAAACTATATATCTGCCCCGTTTAAGATATAAGGATCATGGTTGAAATCTGTAAAAAAAAATAATAACTATTCCATCTATTTCTCCTCTCCTGCTGTAACCTCTTCGCTCAAGGGTATAAATACATGGAACTTTATAGAATTCACTTCATAATTTCATTTTACAACTTTTCTTAGTTCTAACTCTTCGATTATAAACTGGAATGTTCAAGGTTTCTAAAAATACCGATACCAAAGCAGCTAATTTATTAATAGTATTAAAAAATGACGTACCAAGAGGAATGTACAACAGAGTATATCTTATGGATATAATATTGTATGTATATTGTGTGTATATTGTAAGCAAGCAATATTGTGTGTCAGTATTGTATGTATATTTTTTTAAAAAAAAGTATGAAATTTGTGGGGTGATTTTTTAAATGAAATTCGGTTGTTTACCCACAATTTTTATAAGAAACTATGCTTCGCTTCAAAAATTCAATTCCTGAAATTATTAAAAATGATTCAATAATGCTTACAAAAAATTCACTGAAAAAAAATTAAATCTGAAGTCGAAGATTTTGATGCACATTTTAAAATGTGCATCAAAATATTGAATCTTTAAAAACAATTCAAAAATATTTATTTTTTAAAGTTTTCATATATAAAATCCTGTCTTAGACCATTTTACACATATTAAAAAAATATATGTCGGCCAATTTCAATTTAAAGAGAAAAAATATTTTGGGTACCGAATCGCTTTAATTTACTTTGATTTGTTTCATTAAAAAAAAACTACGTTCGCTGAAGTAGTTTTACTTAAAAAAATATTAGCGTATATAAAAGTTTTGAAGTATTCAACTTATTTTTATTAATAAGATAAAAATTACGTGAACATTTTAAATAATATGGAAATATATCTTATGAAACTAAATGTGAGGCTTAGAGAGAATTTTTTAACAAAATTTTTCAAATAAATTATTACACAACAATGTCCATGAAACATTTCATAACTTATAATTTACTCTGAGAAATAAAACCTTAATAATTCAATTTATGAGTTTAAAAATTTTCGATTTCATTTCACACCAAAATGAATATATTCTCAGAATTGGAACCAGGAAGTATCAGTACAGAAGACACGCAGCTGTTATTTATTCCACTGGATATCACAGAAATGTCAGAGTGTTCCATTAACTACAGAATCGTGTTACACGAAAACGTTACTCGAAACATGAATACTTACAATTTTGTCAGCATAACAAGTGATTTTGCGATGGATCAGCTGTTCGGTTGTTTGTTATATACGCGATAGTAGCTGTTAAAGAATTGGCAAAGATGCATATTCCCTGACTCTTTTTAGTTAATATGAACAAATTGTTCTTAATTTATTTACCTAATTTATTTTGCTTTTTTTAAAATCCTGATTGCAAATTGTTAATTATTTTTTTAATTGATTGAAAATATTATTCTTTTTGGGGGTTACTGGAAAAGTAACAGTGCCATTTAGATTTAATGTATCACGAGGAAGAATGACTTCAACAAAAACAATTTTATTTTAATAACAAGAATAGAGAAGAACTGTTCCACAGAACAACATTGTTTCAACTAGGAGTCTGGTAGGTGGCGGTGCCTGGCGGTGTAATCTCAACAATGTTGTTACACTGGTTGCCATAGAAACCCGATTCATGCTTGGCGAGTAAATATTGCGTCGAACCTCAACACAGCAAAAGAAGCATCACCTTTTCTTGCAGTTTCTTGAACCGGTTTTCGGAAACTTGCCCGGTTCAGATAGATCCCAAAAGATGAAAACTCCTTCTTCTGCCAGTTGTCAAATTTCTGCGAGAACGTTTTGATCACAGTTTCGCCTCGCCAGAAACAAACCACATCCCCGTTTTGTCTACCCAAGACTATTTTAAAGTGTTGGGAATCCTATGCAAGGACTTGATTGGTAAGTTAATTTTTAATGTTTAACTGACATTGCTAACTTCTATTGGTAACGGCAGAGTTTGAACTTAGAATTCATCATCAAAAAGTTAAAAGACACTATATATTGTGAACTTTTAAAGTTCACTCACTCGGTCCAACTCGGTTGGAAGTGGTGATGATACACATTTTTACCGGTACCGGTTATTTAAGGTTTATTTACTTAACTAGACTAATTATCTTTAATGTGTCTTAGTGCTTAAATTGTGTAGCTTTGCAGAACTAGATTAACACGATTACCAGTATTTTAATTCGTATTTATAGCAAAATGTAACTTGCCTCTAAAATGTCGGTGTCGTTCGGGAATTCAGATGAGAATTAAAAAATCTGTAAAAGAAATGTATAGATTCGTGGCATAAACAAAAAAAGTTTTGCTGATATAACGTCAATCGAAAATCTTTATTTTGCTTGATACCTAAGTATACTGCTTTAATATAAAATACACGCTCTATTGAGTCGATAATTCAACCAACGCAATTTTATAATTACAGATGAGTTAAAAAAAATTAATGGAAAGTGGCATTGATATGAAGTGTTCTTATTTGACTAATAGCTGTGGATGATAATTATTTTTTTAATTACTATTCTAAATTCGATTGTTGAAAAATGAGTGTCTGGCCATGGCCAGCGATCTACCTACTGGTTTAAGATTGGATTCAAGACTTAAATAAAATTGTAGATAATTACATGCACGTAAAAAGCGAACCGTTTTTACTGATACCGATAGATAAATAGATTTTCGTCTTCGCCACTGATATTTAATTTAGTTTAAATAAAGTAACCATTGATATATTTTTTTACCGCAATGAAAACTTGTTTTGGAGAAAATGCCTATACTTCTAACTGGAACTCCTTTTTAGAATCGCAATTCCTTTAAAAAGTGTAATGTAAATTACTGTATATAGATTTTGCCTTTATCAAATGATTCACCGCAACTAATCCGTTGACCTTTACTTGATGTTTGACAATATTTCACTTTTTCCGCGCACAGTGATATTTTGAGGGAGGCTGGAAGATTCTTCATTAGCCACTTTGATTGAAAGCTAATTTTTTTTCCTCGTGGAATAGCACACCTTTCCATAAAATAGGATACTTATTATTCTTTAGATGTACTAGGTAGTTAATAAACTAAATTTTTTTTATATGAGTTACGGTATACTAACTGAACTGCTATTATAATGGATTTTTTTAATAAAAAATAATGTTTAATTATGACGTTTAAAAGTTTAATACAGAGCTAAATTCTGTGTTTTGGCTCTTTTTTTTAGACGCTTGGATTTTGTGTGGAAGCAGTTCTAAGTGACAGTTTCTGAATATGCTAAAACTTGCAAGCAACAGGGTGTATTAAAATGATTTTATTTAATCTAGACTTGCATCTTGATAATTGGAGCTAGTTTTAATACGAAATCTGATATGACAGTCAGAAAGACTAAAGAGAATAAATTGTAAATTATTACACTTTTATTAAATTTTTTTTAGGCTAATTTTGTATAATAAAGGAGAGGCAACAGAAGATATTGAGTGACTCAAATCTACCAAATTTTAACGTTTATAACACCATAATTACCCATTGTGGTTCTAATTTTAAAAATCTTAATAAATATTCCAATTTATTTTAGTTTTTTAAATTAGGAACCTTCAAACTATAAGTAAAATAGTCTGTGAAGTATAAATTACCAAGTTCACATTTCATATAGTGATACAGTGATTTTTTTTTAAATGACTAACATTTAAACATATTCTTTGGTTTACTTACGCTCATTATCAGCTGTATTGTCATTTTGGAGTATAACCCAATGAAGAACAAGATTGCCTCGAAATTTTGATCTAAGCCACAGTCACGAAATTCTAATTTTCACAAAACACAAAGACGTCCGAAGCCAGTCAAATAAAATGTACCTGTCAACGAAAGTTAGTAAATTCAGATAATGATTCGTAATGTGTACTAGAATTATATAATCTTCATTTTTTATTGTTTTCAGTAACTTCTTTTTAAACTTTTGAGTGAGAGCGCATTATAATGATTAGACTTTTATGTTACCGTTTCTAACGCTGCATTATTAATCGTCGTCAAAAAAAAGTTATTAAGAGTCAATTAAAAAAAATTAGATTAGGTGTCATTTAATGTTCTATTCATTGCCGTTGTTTCAAATGCATTTCAATATAAAAAAATGTAAGAATTTCTAATAAGCGTAAGAGGCACGCATCGTTTCACTTAGATGTTGCAGGTAAATCTGTACATTAGTATGAAAAATCCTATGTCTTATGTTACAATATTGGACATCAGTCTTTTATCTACTAAAGCTAAAGATGCGAAATAACTCTTTTGAAAAAGATACGCATATGTTTTTGAAAAGTTTCTAAGTATTTAGAATCCATAACAAAAAAAAATATTTAAGAATAGTAAGTTTAATGCAAAGACGACCTAGATAGAACTTTTTTTTTAAAGATAAAAAAGCTTATTGAGATTTGCTGAAATCCAAAAGTGCAAAGACGACCTAAATAAAATCGATTATTAAAAAAGAAAAATCTTATTGGGAATTTCTTAAAAATTTTTTAAAAAATCAGTGAGCAAATTTTCAATTTGTTTACTCAAAAGCAGTCCGAGAACTAATTTAAATTAAATTCCTAAAAATATAATATAGGCCAAATAGTTATCACTAAAAAGTTCAACGTTTTCCTTCAAAGACTCTGACCCGGCAATACTTAACTAGCTTTTAGTTTAATTAACCATCAATAAATTCCTTTTGCATACATTAGTAGCACATCTTTTAATTCAAAAAACAATTATAGAAATTCAAGACAATGTTCCCGTTCCCGTTTCTTTATGATGAGGTGACGCTCTACATTACGAATATGTAATGCTATAATTTGAATCCACTCTTAAAATACCATTCTAAGTGTTCATAGTAGAAATTTAATCCAAATAAATTAAAATAGAACATAATATCTAGATTTCAATTACTTGAATCTAGGTTAGAATAACCTATGATTCCGTTGTTAGCTTTTGTTGCTCAAATGTTGATCTGTAATAATTTAATGTGTGAGTTGAGTTTTTCTATTTATAATAGATTTAATTTTATTTTTCATCTTCAATTCTGAATTTCTACTAACGAATATAATATATTTAGTAGAGTAATTGTTTTTAGGTCTCGAAAAATACATCTTCTGTTGAATTTAAATTTCCATCCGAACATACTGTCAAAAACGTACAGCTAGGTTTCACAAAAAAAAAATGGTTCCTGTTAGCTGAAACGTATGTGTGGTGAAATGTTTTACCCTATTTTTTTTTGGTGAAACCAATTTACAGGTTCTAAAACCTGAAAAAAATGGTTCAACCAAATACAGAAAATAGGGTAAAACATTTCACCACACAGACATTGAAGCTAGTAGGAATAGTTTTTTGGTGAAACCTTGCACAACATTTTTAACAGTGCATATCGATTTGATAATCTGTTTATTTTCATATTTTTTTTCAACTTAAATGTTATCTGATTTAGAAAATCTAATATCTAAATAAGCTTATGGTAATATTTTAACTATTTGTTGTTGCATATTGATAAGCTTTTGGACACTGATTACTATATGCACCTGTGAATTATGTTGATATTCCCTGACGAAGCCTGTTTCAACTATCAAAGAGTTTTTTTTATTGTTATATTGTTTTTTTTTGTTGTGTTTTTATTAACCTTGGGTTGAATAGGAAGTGGGTGTTCAGTTCACCGTGGGGTATTCTCATGAGAGGTCTGCGGAGAAAGAATTTTTGTTTTTCTTTTAGAGGTATGTGTCAAAGGGCATACCTGTTGCAAACCTGTTTCAAGTGCGGTTGTTTTCTTCATATTAATTTGATTTAAGAACCATGAATGGCTTTTGGAATCGTAATATAAATGATAATTAGTTTTTACTTAATGATGCACAGCTCTATGAGTATCGTGTTATGTTAGTTACAGCAGTAAAAGTCTATTAAAAGAATCCAGAGTATCAAATTGTCATCTTAAAGTTCAAAAATACGAAATATTGTTTCTGTATATTTTCTTTTGGATAGGTTCAAAACCGGTGGTAGACATTTTTATTTGGTGAAAGGGCAAAAATGTTAGTTTTGAAAGTATTTTTTTATGTTGCAGGCCGCACTAATTTTTGTTCAGTTTTTATTTAGTTTTAGTATTTTTTTTAATTGATGATATATGGTACATTGAGGGGAACTTTTCAAACTTCAACTGTCTGTATTAAAACTATTGACAGTAGTTAAGTTACATTTATTTTACATACATGTGTATATTGCAGAACACAGTAAAATGAATTTCAACAAGTATAAAAGCACGTTTGAAAAATTGATTTCTATTGCACTTGTTTGGTCTTATGGTATAGGACGAAATAGAATTTTTAAATTAACTGATAATTTAAAGAATATTAAGTGGATGAGCTAATAAGTGAAATTTTTGAAGGGGAAAACGCAGACATGACCAACTGAATCGTCTATTTTTGCTACATCTTGCAAACTACCTTTCGTATTCTAAAATGGATGTGATACGGTGATTTTTCAATCAAAAATAAAAGCTTGTAAATCTTAAAATACCAATTTTTACTTTCAATTACCTTATTTGCAATAAAAGGTAATGAAAGTATAGTGATAGGATCGAAAATCCGAAATAGAGATTTTGTGTTTTTTACGCGTTTTGGAGGGTACCAATTCGAAAAAGTTATTTTTGAACATCGGTCCATCTGTCTGTCTGAAACCACTCTAGAGCTCGAACTAAAAGAGCTACGGACTTCAAATTTGGCATACGAGTTCTTAGTACTTGTCAAACAATAAGGTTTTCGAGAAAATCGTGCATTTGCAAAGGGTTGCTGCAGTAAAAAATTTTGGGTTTGATAGGTATTGCAGAAAAACGAAAAGAGATACAGACCTCAAATTTGGGAACACGAGTTCCGAATACCTGTTCGACGTCATATTAAGGTTTTTGAGAAAATCGCGTCAGAGAACTCTTTCGATTTTAAAGTTATTAAAATTACTTTATAAGGTATATAATTACTTTTAAATGTGTATTGATTTGAGCAGTAATTGAAAGTCGCGTAGTGTTACAAGCCCCTAGTTTTTTTTCAAATTTGAAAACATATGAACCAACAACTAGCAGTTTTAAGTGCAAATACAAAGCGTTTTTTATGTGTTGCCAGTCATTTGGTTGTTTTTAAGTCCCTTTTAAAACTTGTCATTTGACCGCGGCTCAAAATTAAGAGGACCGTGGCAAATATCTCTCGTGTAGCTCTAGTGCAACGCTTATTCAACCCAAACAAATAAAACTTAATATGTCGTTGTCGTTTGCCTCCATACTAATTTCCGCTTCCTCGTAATCAAATTCGGGAACCACCCTTTCTTATAAACTGGATAATACAAAATCAGTATCGGCGTGGGATATGTAATTAGTAGTTATACTGTTTTATTTAGTCATATTTATGCTTGCACTTTAAAGTGACGTTTGTTTATGATGAATGTGAATCCCCCATTACGTTACCACCATAATCATTAGTTAGTTAAGCAAGTGAAACAATCATCGTGTCAAATAGTTCAACAAGAATGATGCCATTGTAACAAAAAAAATAACCTTCAAGAATTCATTGTGTTCGTAAGGTATTAGCCATGTTAGTAGGCATAGGATCATTTTGGGAGTTTTTTCCCCCTACTCTTCAATTATACAACTGGTTTGCTGCATTCGCAGAACAATGAGCCTTGACCTGCAGAAAATAGAATGAAACTTTGTGAAACACTAACAATAAATAGGGAAATTTAGATTTAGTAATAGCGTTCACGCGTTTGAGTAGTCTTTTTTATTTTATTTTTATTATTTAATTTTTTTTGTATCTGAAGGGGAATGGGAGACGTAGTCGGGTCTCCAAATCGAATAGTCTTCTCTCTTTGTTAATTCAATGGGGGGGGGGGGGGGGGGGGATATTTTATAAGCTAAATTACTTTGGCTGCATTGAATAATTTTTTTTATAAAAGGTTTTTCTATGATAATGTAGATGAGCTTACAAGGTTCTGTAATACTTTTTGGAATAGGTTCGATTTTTTTTCAATATTCAATAAATAATTTTATAGCAAAACATTCGAACCAATTTCAAAAAGTTTAATTATAGAGCCCGCTACACCATCAACATTTATCATGCAAAACTGTTTGTAAAAATACTACATCTTCCATTCCACCTTAATAAGGATCTGCGGCGGACAGCACAAATAGCGAAAACTAGCCCTCGCGACCGAGTAATTACTTTGTCGGAGACAGACGGTTTAGTATTGGGCTAGCATGCAAGCAAGTTCCCGGTTCAAAACAGAGTCCGTCCGTACCTCCTCAGTCCCTAAATATTGAATTAAAGCACTTTATTTAAAAAAAAACTATAGAAATTAGCATTTAAGATTCATTTGCGGCCTTAAAATGCAGTCTTACTAAGGTTTAAGCATTTTTTTTAATTATTTATGCAAGTTTTTGATATTGAAAGATTCAAAAGTATCTATACTTATTTCATTTTAAATATGCAAAAAATTGTGCATTTTATTTATTTTTCTCTACTTATTTTTTGTTAATATAGCTGCATCGAGTTTTACTCGAAAGATCTAAATGAACATTTGTTACATTAAAAAAACCTTTAAACTAATAATAACACTTATATTTAATACAAGAAAATAGTTAAAATACAATTCTTATGACCTAAAATTTTTTTCTTTATGGAGTTTTTCCTGTCATTTCCATTTGTAATTGTATATGGTATGCTTATTGTACATTGTATTATATACGTTTATCTTTTTTTACCAACCATATCCTTAATGTCTCTTACTCTGTAGTTACAATACAAAATAACTGATATTGTAAAATTTTAAAAAAATATTTATATAAAAATCAAAACTTAAATATTTTTTGCTGGAGAGGGGTTTATTTTTTAAAAATTATTTTATAATTTTATGTGAATAGCCACTTATATATACAGAATCTACCATTAATTTATTATTAACTCCTGTGTTCAGGTCGTTAACATGAATGTCCTATTTTCTGAATATGTATTTGTTTATAGAGCCATGAAGGAATTCCGTCGTTTAATTACTTTCGTCATCACAAATAGTTGAAACTGTTCTACACTTCGGACAAATGTCTTCATTGATTTGTCAAAACTGTAACTTATTTTGAAGAAAAAAATCAATCGATTAAAGGTATTCAAACATTAGTTTTTGAAGATAAGTGTTTTTTTTAATGCAACAGTTTTAAATTTTCATTTTTTTACTACCCTGTGTTAAATGGCGAAATAGAGATGTGCTCAGAAATATTAACTTAAAGTACTTTTAGTTACATTTTTAAAAACATTTTAGTTAAATTTTTTTTCAAAGAAAATCACCAATACAGTTTTTGCGCAAAACACATAATTAAAACTCATCGCACCACACGTTTCATTCGGTGACAATTTTATTCCTTTTTCGCGACTGTGATATAACACGTCCGTGTTCATGTCATTCCTCGTACCAAATACCACACTTTTTTTTTTGTCTAAATATCCAAATCACTTAATGTCATGCGCTGTTTCATTCTACCGATTTTTATAACGCCGACGCACAAAAATCCGAGAAAGTGAACGCTTGACTTTTCGCGGTAAAGAAATGGTGTTCCATAATGAGATTCACTTTTTTTTTCATTCTATCCGAGAGAAATATTTGAAATTCCTTTGTAAACACTAAGCATTGACTTGCATGACTGACAAACCACCCGGATAACCAGTTCGTAAGAAACGTGGGGTAAAGAGAATAGTATTCCATTTGTTTTGTAGTTGTTAGAGATGATGTACATTATAGATGTCGTATTATTGTCCACTTCCGGATACTGTAATGGGATATCCTAACAAATGTCTTGTTCTTTCCCCATGTGTAAAAAGGTAACGGCATTCACTTATTTTAAATTTGTGCGGACACAGTAGGTTGTAAATCATGAAACACACTCGCATGTAAATTGTTTCAAAATGTCACCGTTAAACATTTTTTTGGGGAAAAATATTGTTCACTTGTTTTAGACTTCCTTCCATATTCTTTTTCGTAACCGTCTCTATTATCTTGTTATTGAAGCCAAATTTTTTTTTTCTGTGTTACACGGAAGTATTTTTTTTAAACCCATTTTACTACCGTATATGTGAATACCGTTAACACCTTCTTTAACGAATAAAAACGTTAACGTCAAATGTTTTAAATTTGTTTTTCGTGTAAATTAATTTGTTTTTGAAATATTGTTCTATAATATGGCTCTTATTTGTCTTATATTTTGTTTTATTTAGATAAACTTAAGCAGAAAGCTTATTTTCTCAGCAAATTTTCTTGCCAATTGTCGTAATGGGTTAAGTTATTACTTAAAGCTGTGTAGATAATTTTATAAAAGCAAAATCTTTAGCAAAACTTTCACCTTTTTTGTAAAAAGCGTATACTGATTCTTTATGTTTATTTGTGGCAAAAATATCGTCTTATTAGATATCATGTTAGCATAATTTTAAATGTTGGTATAAAAAATAAAAATTAAAGATATTGTACTAATCTGATGTGTTAAGTTGTTTTTAAATTATTTTTTCCCGTAAATATCATAAAAATGTAGTTTTAATAAACGCAATTTAAAGTAAGCAAACCTAATTACATCGGAAAAATTCGTTGAACTTCACTATTATTTGATTTTGAAATCGTTAAGCTTTAAGTCTGAGCTGTTTCAACCACATCCGGCTCTCGATTTTTTCCCCCTTGTTTTCAATTTGTGTAAAATTCGTATTTGTTTTTTTATTGCAAACCACAGTGTTTGCATTCATGATTAATCAAATAAGGAAAATGGTTGTAGAAGATACTAATGACCTTATTTTACGAATCAATTATATTTCTTGTATGTTAGTTAAGAAAATAGTTTTACTAATTTGTGCTAGAAATGTAAGCAGTAAATTCCCTTAATTAGATTGAATATTACTACTTGAATATTAGTTTTTGCAAAGAAAAACGTGAGCTCTTAGTTTCATTAATTTTCTACTTTGTTAATTATACTTTATTATTGATTATTAAACACACTTAAAAGCTTCAACCGATATAAAGAACATAACTTAAACAAATTACAGTTTCTACTAGTTACTACCATAGTTACTACATTGCCTCTTACGTTGGACTGACAGTTAAGTTAAGGTCTAAAAATTTAGGAAGTGGTATCGTGTGCTTGAATAGGTGACAAAATTAAATACCCTCAAAAATTAACAACCCTGAATATTTGCTTTAATCCACAAGAAATCTGTAATATAAATATTTTATAGGTATCACTCTACATGGTTTACGAATTTTTGCTTTCCTGTCTACATTCTTAGTTCGGAACGAAAAGTGTCTTATTTTAGTAAAGGAGCAAATGCATAGGAAATTCATCGACCGTGCACTTGGTCAATCTTGCGGGAATACTCGTTTCATGCTCTAATTATTTGATAATGTAAACTTGGCGGTAACAATAAGCAAACACAGGGGGACTTAATTAATGTTCGTACCTTGATTAATGAAACGAATGTTCGTGGTATTGAAAGATATTGTGAGATCCACTTTATAAACTTATTTCTTAAGTAGCATTCTTTTTTAACATTTCATTGGGGCATTTTTGTTTAAAGAAAAAAATATCTCGTAATATAGCTAACAAGTAGCGAGACCAATTGACATTTTTTTAAAATTTAAAAGTTCATTCCATGAAAAGCTATCATCTAAAAAGCTGTATTATTTATTAAGATTTTGTGGAATTCAGTGGGCCTGTGTTTCGAGTTTTTTTTATGTCTTAAATCACGTTTCTTTGTACAAGAATATAAAGGCTACTTTTATTTTTTTCATGGATATTATATATAGCAAGTAAATTCCACAGATCTAGTGTTTGGAATACAGCATAGAAGGAATACTAAAAAAAAAATTAAGCAACTTTTATTAATATAACCTTTTCAAAATTTATGTCCTTATATCAATTTCTTATTATGATTCAACAATAACAAATTTAGCTACTTTTAGTACTATAAAATTGTTCTTTGGGTATTTTAATGATTTCTAATGCGTTCTTTCCTTGAAAATCATAATTAGAGAAACTCTTTAACATAACTAAAAATGCAATCGTAAAGCAATAAATTTTCAAATTAGAATGCCAAATTTAAATCTGTTTCACAACTAACGTATTTATGATAAGTTCCGCAATTCTTTTTTTCCTTGTAAATGATCTTTTTAGCCTTATATGTGATAGTAGAGCTATATCATTAGGCGAATGACTAAATCTCAGGTATGTGTTTTTTACCTAGAAAATAACTCTGGAAACGGAATTCTTCAAAACTCGATTGTGTTCTTAAATTGATTAAAAGTTATGCATACACTTCTTGACTGTATTTGTATGCAATTAAATTTTTTGTAAGAGGGTTTATAAATCGGATATAAAAGTGGGTAATAATAATTTTTTTATATTCTTAGACAAGAAAAACTATTTTAAAGTCAAATTTACTTTTTAAAATTCTAAAATAGATTGAAAGAAAACAGTTATTTGTGATAGCTAAAAGGAAGTGTTCATTCCGAAGTGAATAAATTACTAACAATCGTAGACCTTTCGACACAACTATATTTCACCTTAGACAATTTAAAACTCAAAACGCTTAAAGCAGACAAAGTGCTCTAAATTAGGGCAATTAAAATTAAGTACTAATTATCCTAATCAATATGCCTTCGACCAGATCTAAACTTCGCGGCGCGACTGTCCATAGTAGGGAAAGACCTGCTATGACCATTTTAGCTCTCGTTACCAAGGGCTCGGAACATGTAGGTGCCTAACCTCACGCAGAACCCCGTTTGGTTCCTAAGCATGCATGGTCCTCATTTTACCATCTCGCTTCAGGGATGAAAGTTTGATAAAACCTCGCCCAATCAGGGATTTGAACCCCTGACCTGTGACATGGCAGCGCGAAGCTAAGACCAAGAACCTTGTACCGGTTTAGGGTGTACTTATAAGAACTCGTTACTTGATCGTAGCTTAAATTATTAGGTAGTTATATTTGATGTATGAAAGCTAGACTATCTGTACTGGTAGATGGACACTTTAAAGGGGAATGGGAGTGGTAGCCGGGGACCCCAAACCGAAGTCTTCTCTCTGTATTAATCCAATGTAAAAGTGTTAAAAAAATTACTGCAGCTGTATTGAATATTTTTACAAAGGTTTTCTTTAATGATAGACGTGAGACTGGCTTAAAGGGCTCCATAATTCCACTTTTGAAATTGGTTCGAATAATTTTGTTGCAAAATTATTTAATGAAACTTTTTAAAAATATATTCGAAGCAATTTTAAAAAGTGGTATTATAGGTACAGCTGGGGAAAAAAAAAACGATCCACCCTTCGTTTTTCGGCTTCTATTGGTCAAGGAATTTTGTGAAAGGTGTCATTTTTCAGGAAATAGCTTAAGGAATTGAGAACTGGCAACCAAAATTGTATAAGGGGTCGTCAACATATTAAAATGAGTACCAACTTTGAAAATTCCAATGGCAACACCCAGTTTTTTTTACATAAAAATGTTCAGCACCTACAAAATACCCTAGGTATTAAAAAGAATTATTTCTTTTTCATTATTTGCCGAGATATTAAAGCATTAATTTTGAACGCGATTAGGGGGAAATCTCCAAATTGGAAAAGGTAATATTTAGGGTGTCTTTTCGAAACGACAAGCTAACAAAAGGGTTACCATAATCTCGCCAAAGGATGCTAGAATTAAACCTTCTTCACTAATATTGTGATTTTTTTATGTTTTTACCTTTTTTTTAATTTTGGATTTTAAAATTCAGAAATAAAATAAAGGGTAGACGAGAAAAAGTTTTAATTTTAAATTAAGTCACATATACAATTATTTATAACGAACATATTTTCAAATGCGATTAGTTACAATCAGATAGACAAACATGATAATTACATTTATGTTTTACATTTTATGCAAATTTTGTTTCATTCATATTGCTACAAAAAGTTTGTTTAAAATTCGGCACACTGGGTCTGGGACATATCCCGACAGACGAAATCCCGACAAGCCGAAATCCCGAATGAGTCAAAATCCCGAATGGGTCTAAATCCCGAAAATAGATTTTTGTCCATTTCTCGATTTTTTTTTAAATATTAGAGATTATTTATTTAGTTATTTAGTTAATCAGTTAGTTAGTCAGTTACTTAGTTTGTTTATCAGTCAGTCAGTTAGTTAGTGAGTCAGTAAGTTAGTTAGTCACACAGTTAGTCGGTTAGTTATCCAGTCAGTTAGTCAGTCAGTTAGTTAGTCAGTCCGTTAGTTAGTCAGTCCATTAGTTAGTCCGTTAGTCAGTCAGTTACTTAGTCGGTTAGTCAGTCCGTTAGTTAGTCAGTCAGTCAGTTAGTCAGTCAGTCAGTTAGTCAGTCCGTTAGTTAGTCGCTCCATTAGTTAGTCCAGACTGACTAACTTAGTCTAACTGACTGTCAATCAGTGAACTGACTGACTCACTGACTAACTGACTAACTAACTGACTGACTGACTGACTAACTAACTGACTGACTAACCGACTAACTAACTGACTGACTAACTGACTGACTAACTAACTGACTGACTAACTAACGGACTGACTAACTAACTAAATGACTAAATAACTAACCAAATAAGTAAATAAATAAATAAGTAATCTCTAATAATTTTTTTTAAAAATCGCGAAATGGACAAAAAATCTATTTTCGAGATTTCGACCCATTCGGGATTTCGTCCTTGTCGGGATTTCACTTTATCGATAATATAAACCTATACTATTACTAAACGATAGTTACGATCTTGACACGATACTTAAGGAAAGCAAAATAAAATTACGCAGAATGATTAAGCAATGATTTTTAACCAAGGCAGTGGGCACTAATCATTTTAAATAATCAATGTGGTAACAATAAAATATGCTAAACACCGAATTCCAATAATATTTTAGGGTTGTTAATTTTTACTATAAAACACACTTTTTGAAATTGTATTGGAAATAACATACATTCAAAAACATAGTAATCGATATAATTTAATGTTAATTATGCAAACAAAATACATTGTATGCACTTGAAATAAGAAAAGATTTTTAGACATTTGACAGACATCAATAATTTGAATAAACATTTACCAAAAACGCTTTTCAACCACCAAACAGTGATGCAAGTTAGGATCCAATTTGCTAAGTAATTTTTTACACGGTCCCTAAAATTCGTTTTTTTCAGTATTTTTACAATAACTCGGCAAATAATTGTTGTTGAATTAAAAAATTCGGGATTTTGGTTCTACTTGATCTATTTTATTGATTTATGTAACAAAAATGTGGGGTTGCTATTCATGTTTTATTTTTTCTTATTTAAATTTAAATAAAAAAATAATAATAATGAAAAATTGATGAAAAAACTTGTGTGATTTGTTTTTGGAAAATTGAGAAGTATATAATCAAAAAAAAATTTTGGTTTAATTCATTTTATTTGTGGAGGTATGAATAAAAGTTTGTGAAACTCTTTTAACATTATGGGCGTTCAACTTTGAATGCTTATATCTCAACAAATAATGCAAATAAATAAATTTTCTTTTGGACCTGGGGTATTTTGAAGATGATAAACATTTTTATCTAAAAATAATTGGGTGTTGCTATTGGAATTTTCAAAGTTGGTAATCATTTTAATATGTAGACGACCCCTTATACAATTTTGGTTGCCAGTTCTCAATTCCTTACGCTATTTCCTGAAAAATGACACCTTTCACAAAATTCCTTGACCAATAGCAGCCGAAAAACGAAGGGTGGATCGTTTTTTTTTTCCTCAGCTGTACGTCGTTATATTTATCATATAAAAAAATCGTTTGTAAAAATATTCAATACAGCTGGAATTATTCGACTTATTAAATTTTCCTTTTGCATTGGGCTAACATAGAGAAAAGACTTCGATTTTCCCGGCTGCCACTTCGATTTTCCATTCCATGGGCCGCCCCCCCCCCCCTCCCAAAAAAAAGAGAAAAAAATACGTAAGACAGAGACGTGACAGTTAGTTATATTTTACTTTTGATAAAGTTTGGGTAGTACGAAATAGTTTTTTTTTATATATAAAATCCATTTTTATAAAAACTACGAAAATAGCCTAATTTTAAATTCGAATTAATAGTATTACAAATGTCTCCAGATATATCTCTTTCGATTGATCTGTACCAATATCTATTGTTCAAATTTTAAACGATAATATTTAAAACAATTGGTAATCTTCTCATAAATTTGTTGCTATCTAAGATTTTCCCATTTATTAGTGCATTGTCTAACAAAAACATTACTCTAACCAGAAATAAGCCATGCATATAATCGTAGAATTAAATATACAGAAAAGAAAAGTTGCTCCTTTTTTTTTTATCTACATTGAAATAACATGCAAATTCTATATTTATTCATATTTTCACTGTTGTCATCCACAAGTCCCACAGACAAGTGGGATACGTCATTTTGAAGCAAAAAATCAGATTTGGCTACATGCCAAATTTCATTAAAAAATTTAAACTAGAAGCTTATTTAAAATTTAAATAACTAAAAATTTAATCTACATTGAAATAACATGCAAATTGCATTTTTATTCAATATTTTCACTGTTGCCATTTCGTTAAACGTACGAGAAACTTTTGTTAAAATAAAAATAAACACACTTGAAAAAATATTTATTTATGTGTAATAATTCGGTTTGGATTGTTGTATTATCACAATAGAGTTCTTTTAATGGTTCTATATATATGTATGAAGAAAGATGCATAGAGAATTCTAACTTGGCATAAAAAAAATATGCTAAGTTTCGCTTTTATTTTTAAAGCATCAATTGTACAAATTATATATTTTTTGAACTGTAAATTAATTTAACAAACTATAAATAAGTGAATTTTCGAAAGAAATGTAAATGGGAAATTGTGGCGACAAAAATATTTATTAAAAAGATTACATAATTATTCTTCGAACTTAAAACAAATTTAGCAAACGATAAAGTCTAATTATTAAATCTGAGAAAGAAGATTAATGAAAATAGTTAATTTTGGCGTTCAAAAGTTTGAATTACAAATAGCTAAAGGCCCTGTTTTTATTAGAATTAAATCACATTTGCCATTCGCAACAATCGCTCGAGAAACTTTAATTCTTTTAGACAATAAATTAAAATAAATTTATTTTTGCGACATCGATCAGTTTGAAATGACGTCAAATATATTTCACTACGGAATCCTTGTATGTTGATATTAAATGTTTTCATTCTACTTAAAAGCGAGGAATATGACATATTTATTCTTTAAAATATAAATTGATTTTTGCAAACGATAAGTAATAATTATTGAATTTTCGAAATAAAATAAATTAAACTAGCCAAATTTAGCTTGTAAATGTTAAATATAGAATTAATGTTGTGTTTGGCGCGTTTTTTCCTGTTAAACACAAATATGTGGAAGCGAGTTAAGTGACAGATTCTGTTACAAACCTACTTGTTTACTTCTTATTATTCACAATATCTTTCTGAACATTTACTGAAAGTTTCATAATATCTTCTGTAGAAAAAAGGTATTAAATATTTTCTGTGGTCATTCATATAAGTTTGAATACGTATTTCGTCTGCTTTCAACCTTTTTTTCTCTGTTTTGCATTTTTCAATTCTTGTGTTTAATAAATCCCTAAGGCTTTTTTGCTAATTAAACTAGAATTTTGAAATTTTTAACCTGTGTTCTTATATAAATTGTGCACAAAATTGTGCATGGAATAAGGTCTACTACACTCTTAAAACAAACGAGCGGTTTTAACTCAGTCTGAGTTAATTTCCACTCCTTTCCGGTGCTGAAAATGCACTTCTCCTATAGGAGTGAATTTCACTCTTTTGTTTTAAGAGTGTATGTATAATTGTTTTTTAAAAAAATGTTGAATTCAATAATTTGTAATTTTTTGTGATTTTCTGTATAAATGCATGTTACTTTTTGACTGTAGCTCACATTTTAAAATCCACGCACAGTTCTTGAACAAATAGTACTAAAAACAAACTATAAAAGTTTGGTAGAGTTATTCTCAAAATTGAAAGAGGAGTAGCGTTTTAAAAATGTTCAAAATTTTGACTTTAAAAAAAAAAATTAAAAACTACTTGTAAATATTTGTTTTTATTTCTAGAAAATGTTTATTTAAAGTGAAAATTATGTAAAACCACTATAATTTACAAGTTTATGTTATTATTTCTAGAAATAATGTTTTGGGTACCGTATCCCCTTAAAGCCAACAATGCCTTTTCATTGTCTAAACAACAGGTGCGTGTGTCAGTTTCTCATTTCACTCTTTTACTTTCACTAAGTCCTTATACTCATAGAGATCTATACTCGAGCCACCGATGCGTATAGCGATGATAATGTCAACAATTATGCTGACGCATTCTGAACGCTAAGTGAACCCACAAGCTTATAAACTAATATTAAAGGTTTTATTCACTACGTGGTCTACATACCCAATGATTTTTCAATTCTGTACTATATGAGAAACAGTTTAATGGGATCTTTCAACTCCGAAACCACTTAATAAAATTAAACGTTCTTCTTGAAAATTATCGTCAGAACCAGTTGTCGAAGGCGACAGAGAGAAGTTAGCATATTAATACTAGTTAACTACATACTGTTAAATTATAACTATATTTAATTTAGCTTTTTTTTCTCAATTTTTATTGTTACAATTAAGAGTAAGTAATTCCATGCTTTAATTCGATAAATGTGTTGTTTTGTCAACAGAATTGAATCGGGACCACCACTAAAATCAACTTTGTAACCGGGCGATGGCATCCAGTGAGATGTCGTCAAAGGCATTAGAAAACATTTCAAAGGGATGACAGCCACTTTTATTTCATTGAGTGTTGTATTTCTGGTGCTTACGATTGTTCAGCTTTCTAAAACAGGTAATTTGTATTTTCTTTTTATTGAATCTTGAAAGTGTTTTTAATTACATTTCCTATAAGTGTATAAAAGTGTGTGCCAATTTTTCTGATTTTTTTTTCTTATTAAGGTGAGGTGTCTCTCAGTTTGAGAAACAATGATCCAACATGCTATGTTTCATGTGTAAAACTTTTCAAGTGACAAGCAATTAACTTAGAATATAAATTTAATTCATTTTAGTTAATTTACCTAGATATTGTTTAATTTTATCACTTTTAAAAATTCTTAATTTTGAAAAAACAATACTTTTTCTTTAAAATGAGATGGACATCTTAGGAAAAAACTGATAAAGATATTTAAAACTTTAAGAGTAATCCATCATACAAACAGTTTATAAATTATGAGAAATCGAATAAAGGTTTAAAAATAGCTACCATTTATTATTCATCAAAATGTTTTGTTATACAATTTTCAATGTGATAATTGACTCAAAAATTATGTTTAAACATCGTACCTTAGTAGAAAAATGGCAATTCAAATGGAGTTGATAGGAAGTATTTGCCAAGACACCTTTCTACATCTAAACTTGACTTTAAATTACTCGTATGAAATATAAGGTAATGAAAGGTATTGCGATGGGGTGAAAAAAAATCGAAATGGAGATTTTATGTTCTCTGCGCGTTTTGGCGAGTGCTAATTCGGAAAAAAAGTGGTTTTCGAACATTGGTCCGTCCGTCTGCCTGAAACCACTTTCATCTCGAACTAAAAGAGTTACGAGCATCAAACTCTGTACACGAGTTTTTAGTAGCTGTCAAACGTCATAATAAGGTTTCGTGAAAATTGCGCGTGCGCAAGGAGCATGTGCCGTAGAATTTTTAGGTTTTAAAGTCTTTTAGATTACTTTAGAAGGGGTATAATTACCTTTGAGTGTGTGTTTTGATTTATTGAGCTGTAATTTAATGTCATGTAGTGTTACACGCCCTAAGTTTTTTTTTTAAAAAAAAATTAAGGTTAATCTGTATTAACTAATGCAAAAACATGTCTTGTTCTTTTTTGTCTATAGAAACTCTTTGGCGCACTGAAAGTGATGCGGAAGAAGAGGAAGAGGAAAATATGGGGAACAGAACGTCTGAGAACGAATCTTTCTCGAGTACATTCTCGCCTGAAGATAACCCAACCACCAAATTTGGTTTTCTTCTGGACAAGTTAATTGATTCCGAGGAAAATGGTCTGTGGAGCAGGCGGTTAAACTTGTCGGAGAATGAAGACCTGCACGATGACAATAAACACGATGCTAGTCCTGAAAACAACGTCGATCGAGACTCATTGGAAAATGTAAACTTCTTCCTTCAAAATAAACCCATCACCGAGAATTCTGCTATTTTCAAAGATGAACTGTCTACAACAGAAGAATCATTGTTTTCCGAGAAAAAGTTTACAAAGCCAATCAGCACCATCGAAATAGACACCGATGAAGTTACATTGCCTAGCGTGACTACTACTACTTCTGAATGTACTTTCGGTGATCGAAAATGCAAGGCTCAACAAGTTGGTGGAGTACGACCCCTGAAATTTGGTGACAAACTTCTTGCATCATCTACTACAAATTCAGTTCCAACAGGATCTTTTTGGAATGTAGTAAAATCAGACAAAGCTGTGGGTGGTGAGACTTCCGAAACGTTAGAAGTGTATTCCTCAACAGTGACCACCCCAGAATCTGCAAGTGTGACCGTCAGCTCATCTGAAAGTACCTCCGCTCAAACGTCTGAGAATGTCATTTTAATTGATGGGACTGAGTTAGATAAAGAAGAATCTGTGATACAAAACAACCAGTCTAATAAAAACGAAAAGAATAAGCCAATTAAGCCCCATGATGATATCGAAATAATTACTGATGATGGAAAGTCTGTTATCAAGATGACAACTACATCTTCTTTGCTATCACCAACTAAAGAAGTAGCTTCCTTCTCCGAACTTCAAACTCCATTCCCTGTGCCAGACACCACACCAATAATATCTAATTTCACTAAGGATGAAACACCATTTCACCTCGAGCCATCTTTACCCGTGGAATTAATTACTCCTGCAGTCGAATATGTTTTGACAACCCCAACAGAGTCGTTTATGACTCCTGATGCACCTTTCACAGATAAAATGCTGGAGAGCCTGTCTATAGACCATTCAAAAATGTCTCCCGAAATTCCGAACTTGACATCAACATCAAGCCTTCTTCCTACGCCTTCCTGGCATGACGCTAAAAGTCACACTAATACAGGCGTAGATAAATATTTCAAAGGTAACACTGCAAATGCTCTAGATGTGACACCACTGTCTCCGTCTTTTAGACAATCTGTAGAATCTAGAGAAACTAAAAGAATATTAATTCAACCTTCAACAACATCAACAGAAACAACACCGCAAACGACAGTTGCAACTACACCCAACGCATTACCACCATTTAATTCAAAACCAACCAGTCATTCAGCTGAAAAACGTAAGTATTCTTAACTTTTTGTTGGATCTTTATAATATTTTACTAATAGAAGTTTTATATGAACTTCTTTTTTTTCCAGCATACATGTTCATCGGAACACTGTTTAAAATAAAAATATTTTATCTAATTTCTTATCAAATTTATACAATTTAAAGTACACTAATTAAAAATAACATAAACGTAATTAAAATAAGTTTTAAAAATACATATTTTTGCGTATCAAAAGAAATTTGCATTTTACGCTTTGTCTTTCAAACCAATTTTTTTATTTATTTTCAACATGGATGTTCTTACCAATAGGCATATTGTAATAAAGATACACGTCTTTTCAGAGTCTCCAACTCAACCAACACTCCGGGAGATCGAGCTACCCCCAAGACTGTCCTACCCGAGCTGTTCGAGTCTTCCAGTCTGCGTCGAAGTGACCCTTCTAGAGACTACCTGGGACCAGTTCTGTAGACAGGCCGACGACTTCAGAGATTTTCTATCGACGTACGTCTCGTCCTATACACGACCCATCAGGCCACGGCATCTTATCTTGGATACAGAAATTTGCAGCAAGAGTTCGTCCGTCAAACCGCTTCAGACCTCACCAGACGTGACGGTGGCCTTCTATGTCACCAACGACACTGGAGAGTATGAAGAGAGACTGACGGAAATCTGTGGAATCATCATGAGAAAATGGACGCCCACTTCGTTTCGAAGTTCGGTTAGTAATATAATCTCGGTTAGTCCGATATTGAGTTAAACGAAAAGCTCGCTTTAGAGAGAAAGTTAATCTCACCAAATACTGGTTCATTGGGCGGTGACCAAATAACTTGAGGTCATTTGTCTATGCGAATTCTTAATTTTAAAATGTATGAAGTTCTTAAACGAGTTAGTGTTAACACACTGACCATTTCAACAAAGTTGTCCACAGAAGACAAAAATTTAACTAAAGTATATTTTTATGTAAATGTATTAATTTACAGTTTTAAGATTTAAAGTTTACAGAACTTTGATAAAACTAATATTGATGGCATTAGGTTGTTACATCATATTTAAACTTATTTTTGTTCCACTATAATAAAATGATTGAAGATTTGAAATTGGTCATGAAAATGTCGTGCTATAGGTACTTGCATCCGAAGTCTCTTCCATCTCACTTTTAATAATAATTAATTCATTCCTTTATTTCCCCCCCCCTTTCCTTCTTCCTAACCTCTAACCCTTCACCTTTCACGGTTCCAAGTTACGGGGCCCACCAATAGTCCTCGACCTCGTGTAGTTCTAGTGTGACGTTAATTCAATTGAAACCCATCTTTTAAGGGAATCGCATTTAGTTATCAATTTAATACTTTCAACTCCGTAGGTTTCGTACAAGCACCACAGAAAAATCGGAATAAACTAATAATTTTTGTTGGTTTTTGGAAGTAAAAGGGAACCGAAAGAGTAGTTCCTGGTTCGGTTATTCACAAAGACTCGTTCTAGAGCCTGTTAAAACTGCAAAATAATGGCTTTGTACTAACCCACGTGACATGGGAAAAGATGTTGATGTACTTTGTTAAGTTTTGTATTGTGTCTAGTGCTATGCTAATTATAGCAACTCAAACCTTTGAAAACTAATATAATGTAAGAAAAATTTGCAAAAGTCTTGTCAATTTGACTAAAATTAAGCCGTTTGATGAAAAGAATAGGCATAATAACAAGAACATCTACTTCAGATCAATAGCGTGTTCCACGCTCTATAACTTATTGCTACTAAGTACAAAAGTGTTATTTCCCCTGTTTAATTCTTCACTTTTGACACATTGACTGTCTTTCTATCGATAAAAAAATTGTCATTGATAAAGACTGATATGAAGCAGAAGAACATAATGTGTTTTTTTTAAACAGTTCATTGTAATGAAAAAGAACTAACTCTTCATTTTCGAAAAAGTAAAAATTTAAGTTCGTAGTTCGATGTATGTTTAATAATAAAAAAGATCTCAGCAGAATCTCGCAATTAAACAAATAATTTGTTGTGTCACATTTGGGTGAGTATGCATACGTTGCTCATTAAAATCATAATTGAAGAGCTTAGTGGATGAACGTGCTAAGTGACATGTTTGAAAAAATTGAGATTTTTGTGTCAATTAACATAATATTCCATCCTTTAAAAGTAACAATTTTTCCCTTTTTCTTAAACTTAAGTATATTTTTTACTACTTGCAAGTACTGTTTTTAACGGATTTAAATGCAAACTAAAAACTTCAAAGCTGATTTTCTCGCTTTCACCTTTTTGTCACTTAGCACGTTCTTCCACTAAGCTCTTCAATTATCAACTAAAATGCAATGTATCTCAAGCGTTTATGGAATTACTTCTTATAACAAACTGGAGAACTTAATGCCCTTATTTGCTTCTATAGGTGTTGGAAGTGCGTCTACCCAACAGTGAGATTCAATCCACACCTCTGCCGTTGATTCCGGAGTTCAACGCGGGATTTGTTGCAGCTGTTTCAATTTCTGCTGTCGCCGGAGTAGCCCTGTGCATGCTTTGTATACTGCTGGTGAGTCGTTTTCACCAATAGAAGCTGAGTCAATATAAAAGGCCCATTCATTTCGTGTGTTTTGTGATAAAACTTCCTCGTAAATGTTTTGCGTCCTTTTAGGAATATTTTAGAAGTGATTTATGGTTGTAGTTTCAAAAGAATAGTTTTGGTTTCGTTACGCATAAGAAAAATTACAAAAAAACTAACTCCTTAAAGTACCCATTTTTTAATTCACTAATATACAGATTTTTCTCTTTAACACAAAAATAATATGTACAAAGAAAAAAAAATTATGTTTACCAACATCTGTTTTTTGGAAACCCGTTGTTAGAGTTAATGCTCGTATTTGCTAATTTTTATAAAGAGATCCTGGTCTAATTGTTAACTACCCACGTGTAGCTATAATACGTTATTTCAGCTATACTACACAAGCCTGGTCTAATTAACCAACGTTTAGGAAACTAAGACCGTAACACAATCAAGACAGACTAAACAACCATACGCCTTAGACCCTACACTTAGTAAACTGCTCAAAACAATTAGGGGAGCACTTTGCGTACTTGTGTTACCCTTCAGTTTCAACTTTTTATTTTTTATTCTAAAAAATGTAAAATTTGTGAAATAGATTTATTATACATCCAGAATGAAATGGTAAACAAGAAGTTCATAAAGAACTAAAATAACCTACTTTCCTGTTACTTAAATACTTACTGAAGTTCTAATCGGGAAAAAAACAAGGTTCCTAAAGTAAATATCATAAACAGCCGTTTCTACACTAGATTTATACACATTAGAAAAAAAAAATCGAAACACAGCACCCAGCTATAATTTAAACTTCTAAAAGCCAAAATCAACTATTTTCCTTAATATTCGTTCGCAAATTAATTAAATATTATTTATCATCTGCTCGTGATTTATTTGTAGTTCGAAGAATAAATATTTATTAATAACAAAAGTAATGAAACTACTCCGAACTGCATTAAAAAACAAGAAATGTAAATTAAAACTAAGCATAATTGCATGCAAAAGTATGCCTTGCCGCTTTCTTGGTAGATAATTAATGAATAATCAAAGAATCAAATTGTTCTACATTTTATGACGTCATTCCAAACTGATTCATGAAAATATTATTTTGCTTCAAATATGTTTAAATAAAGTTTCTCATGCCATTGTTGATTTGGCAACAGTGATTTAAATGACTCAAAATTGAATTTCAATGCTAATTCAATGGGAAATTCGCCGACAGATAGTAGATTTATGTCCGTCCGGACGTACAGACAGACGGACAAAAAGTATGAAAGTTGGGTATCTGAGGTCATAGCTTTCTAACAAAAAAAGAATTTTTAAGATCCGATGATTAGAACCGATTTTGGAAGGGGGGTACAGACAGACAGACAAACGGACAGACAGGCGGACAGACAGACGGACAGACATACGAACAGACAGACAGATGGACATCAACCGCATTTCAATACCTACAGTGATTTAAATGACTCAAAATTGAATTTCAATGCTAATTCAATGGGAAATTCGCTGACAGATAGTAGATTTATGTCCGTCCGGACGTACAGACAGACGGACAAAAAGTATGAAAGTTGGGTATCTGAGGTTATAGCTTTCTAACAAAAAGAATTTTTAAGATCCGATGATTAGAACCGATTTTGGAAGGGGGTACGGACAGACGGACAGACGGACATCGACCGCATGTCAATACCTACTTTTTCATTTTTTTAATTCTTTCGAATTAAAAAAAGAAAAGTAGGCTAAAAACAGGGGAATTTTTTTAATTTCTTAAAATAAAATTTAAGGGGAAAAAATTGGAATCATAACTTTTGAATAAATTATAAAATACTTTTTTCAAAACTTTATTTGTTAAAAAAAAAGCTAAAATCAATTTTTAAACATCTAAAAATGAAAGCATGAAGAATTTAGGGTCAATTTCTTTGCTAAAATTGTTTCGGAGTAAATTTTATTTTACCATGTTTTTCATATTTTCATTTATAATTAAAACAAACATTAATTCTTCAAAAGACATGATTCTTCCATCTAACGATACATAAGTGCGAGCTAAACTTAGTCAGAAAAAAATTTGCAAGCTGATGCTTCTAAATGGAATCATTGGGGGTGAAAGGGTTCAAATGATGCTCTCCCCTAACTTTGAGAAGTGTAGACTCGTGTGACACGAGCTTTCTTAAAATTAACGGCAACTTAGAAGAAAATTTAAGAAATATATCGTTGGAGATGAAATTGACAATTCGAACGGGGCGAAGCATGGTTTGTTTGTGGGGTAGAAGACAATGTTTGATGTAACTGTGACATCACCATAAGCGTGGACGTTCCAGTTGTCTATTGTAAAGATGTTTGTCTTATGAAATGACGAACTTTGGCCTTTACCAGGTAAAAATTGCCAGCACCATCAGAATTAAAACCATGAAAATAAGTTCATCATTCTGTAGAATAAATTACAAAAATGTAATTCATCCATTTTCATAAGGTTTTTTTTTCCATGAAAAGGTTGAGTTAGTGATAGACTTCGACATGCATCATTGAATGCTTTATTATAAGGTTGGTAATTCTCAGGTATGTTTTTAGTTTTACTATGTTATCATAGATGGCGACATCATCACTGTTCGTTTTGAACGTTAAAAAATTAACACAAAAATATATTTATCAAATTAGTAGATATAAATTAATAGATATACAGTAAAAAAAAGATATCAGCTATAAGAAATATTTGGAATAAAGATTTAAAAATAGGCTTTATGGAAATTCTATTTTGGTTTACCCGGCGGAGTTGGTTATCATTATGGATCAAATCTCGGAATTAAAAGTATAGTAGCACTCTAATTATCTGAAGCAATTGGGACCTAACCACATTCGGATAATCAGAAATCAGGATAATTGGAGTTAATTGGAAAATGGGTAGATTTTAATCAATTACATAATGTACTGTTGGGGTGTGAGGTCATTTAGTTCTAATTTCGGCGGTCATCCACCCAGAGGTGCCGATCCCCTCCAGAGCTAACGACGCAACCCCCTTAGAAATTTTTTAAATCCCCCCCCCCCCCCCCCAAAAAAAAAAAAAAAAAAACGGTGAGGATTTTTTTATTTATATGGGCTAATGGAGTACCTAACTAAAGTAGCGCTCTAACTACATCTTTATGGAGTATATCGGAAACCTTATAGTAAAATGATATTTTAAGTACCATCGAATGAGGTAACTGGTAACTTTGTCCCAAGAAATAAAACCCTAGTACTGACTTTCTTCTTAAATATTTTTCTACTGATAGGTCAAAGCAGAGTTGCCCCTCATCGAAAAAGAGAAGCACATTTTTGAATATCTTTTATAATACGGAATTACAAGCTATTTTTAATTTTCCTTTAAAAAGGTTTTCTTTACGGCAAAAGCTATCGGAATCTAAATAATTGGTAAAAATTCCGCTCAAAATTTATGTAATTATATTATTTTTTAAATCAATAAAAAATAGCCGGACACGTGATCCAATTAAAAACGGCTTCCAATTCATTCCCTCAATTCTTGATGCATAAAAATGTTTCCCTTGGTATAGCTTTTTATCTAATACAACACATTTGACATTATCAAACAAATCAGAATTATTTTATAATGTTCACAGAGATAGTTTCACTTTAAAAAAAACTAAAATTTAAAAAAATTAAAGTAAATATGAAACAAAATTCTTACCGTGAAACTCGGAATTGAACTATTTAATTATATTCAATCACCCAGACCCACACATTTGACACAAGACGACAAGTATATTCCTACTGATTCTAAAGCAATCATTTAGTTATTTTTAATTTAGTTATTACATTAATTCGTAAAAATGTTATACAAAGTTCGAAAGATTTATGAGCCAGCTGCAAAATATGGCGGGAATATCTCATTGATATCATCGGCAGACTATGCGAACGTCATCAACTCAACGAAATGTTTTATTAACTGCGTGAGATTTATGAGTGTTTAAACTTTGTTACAGTGATCGGATTGTTTATTGGAAATAATTGTCACAAGACGTCTGGTAGACGCCATCGAATATAGTTTATAACTCCTTTCCCCCCCCCCCCCCTGGTGTTGCTTTGAATTATGGTTACCCATTCATATTCTTTGAAGGCAAACAAAAATACAAAAATTGGAGCCACTTTTGATTTTTTTTGCCACTTTTTGTGTTTTATTTTAAACCACATAAGACTTTGCCAGAGTACAAGTTCTGAGTCGCCGCATCACGACGCAGTCTGCGTCGTTGACTCCCCCTTGTAAGCACCCCTGCATCCACCCAAACAAAACCAGAGTGTAAAGTACTGTTTGGCAGTTTGAGTTATACAGTTTTTTCTTCAAATTATTTACTGCACTACATATTCAAAAGATAATTTGCATAAATAACAAACGAGAACATAAAATAAAAGCAGTTACATTTAGTACCAAAGTTTAAATGCGACATATAAACTTTTATACCCGGCCTATTTGTTACTGTTCTCTCTGTTGGAACTCATGCCGAGTAATCGGTTAAAATATTACTAGGCATGACATCCAACAAAGACAAACAGTAAACAAATCGGCCAGGTGGATTTATTTTTCTGAAATTCGGATTATCATCAACGCTTCGAATCGTTGAAGTTCTACTGTAGTGATATAATATGTCATATATTGACATGTCGAATAGGCATGCAAGTCATATTTACCAATTTGGGTCTTGAGGGATTGTCCTTGGACGCTTGAATCAAGTCAAGGTGAAGATCAAGTTGCTTCTTTTATATATTACAATATTTGTGAGAATCTAGATAACTGGTAGTAATCGATAAGAAATGAGTAACATCTAGGATGTTATTCGAGGTTGTGCGTGTATGGTGAATCTCCACGTAGCAATCGAAAACCACATATCTCTCTTTACACCGAAGATGACTTCATGGAATCAGAAAAGATCGAAAGGAAGAGGGAACAAAGGCCGAATTTTTTTTTTAATTAAATAAGTGACAGAGACATATGTCCTTTAAAAAAATGTTGCTTCTTTCTAATCTGCTGTGTTTCGCAGGTTATTATGAAGCAGAAACTGGTGGCTGGCCGCGGTTCTGACACCACCACTACCCCGACTGCCGACGCGTACAGCCTGGACTCGCTCTCGATCAACGCCAGCTTCCGAAGACGGAGAACGAGACGATCCGCCAGATCGTACCTCAACCATGCCTTCAACGACCAGGTGGGTGTCTCAACTTATATACAACAGGCGGCTCAGTGGCTGGGTGGTATTACGTGTCCGCCTCATAAGCCCAAGTTTGCAGGTTCGCGCCCCGGCTGAGTCGTAAGATTTTCTGGATGAGAAAATGTTGGGCACGCATGTCATATGATAACGTGGCATGTAAAAGATCCCTTAAGTACCCGTTTGGCTTGGGTTTTCTCGACAAAATTAAATTTCGGCATTATTTAACATCCACAGAGAGCTCGGATTCATTGTAATCTGAGCGTCAAAATTGGTAGCGAGAGTCGCCTAGATGGTGCCACAAAAAATGGCTCTCAGTTCTGGGGAATATGCCGAGTCTGCAAAGGCTTAGCCGCCAATAAAGCAGCCATGTTGGAAAAAAACCAAAAATCATATACATAACTTAAAGCACAGTATTTTATTGGTATTTTAAAGGTTGATGAGCAGATACTGGGTCATAGTTGCTAATTCTTTCGATTTGGTAGCTAGTCTCTTGATTTTCGACTGCGTTTTGCCCTGAATTTTGACTATGTTTCAGGATTTTAAAAATTTTACCTTAAAAGTTGTTATGAGCTGAACTAGATTTCGGTTTTGGGATTGCCAAAAAATCTCCTGAAAGAATCTCCTGTCACTCGAATTTTCAATGTGATAGGTTGGTAACTCTGCCGGGTGATTAAAAAAGATTGAAATCCGTCCTGTAACTTTGTACTAAGTAACGTGACTAAGCAAGGACCATTCTAGGTTTTCCAATGTGCAAGTCCATTCTATATAATGTCTCTATGACCAGAGACGTTATATAGAATTGACTACACATTGGCAAACTTATTGTATATATTTTATCTATTAAAATTTTTATCTTGTTTTTCATTCAGGAAATTCCTTCTCATCCTCTGGATATAAAAACTTTAACAAATTGTCTAAAAAGCAGAGACTTGTTGGAAGAAGAATTTAAGGTAATGGGCCGTATTAACTTTGAACTTCTGTAGCTTAATAGCTCAATATTTAGAAAAAAAAACTTCCGTTGCCAATATCCTACCTCTTTATGAGGATGAAGCTTGACTCTTTAAATATAAGCCTTTAAAATTTTGATAAAAGCTTGATTATTAAGATATAGGTTGTATAGTAAGCATACCAAACACCCGATCTCTCCTTTTGGTACTATAGAGATAGCAAATTTTACATTAATCGAATTAGCCTTTAGGCCAACAAAATGACCAATAAGCAATTTAGAAAATCAAAATTGTCCATGCACATTCTGATTGAGGTCCTTAATGGAGGTCAGTCAAACCGCTAACAGACATTAAAGGTTAAATTTAGTGCCAGAATTTTCTTTGTTTTCCAAACAACCCTTTTATTTTTTTAATCGTAAGGTGTTTAAAGTTAACTCATGTAAATGTAACATTCTTTTTTCATTTGGTTAGCGTTAGATACGGGCAAATAATTACCAAAAACTTATTCTTTTTTCTCTTCACATGTTTAGAAAATCCCAATGAACATGCCAAAACTGGACTCTATTCCCGAAGGAGCTCATGTAAAGAATAGATATTCTAACATACTGCCAAGTAAGTTATTCAATAACTGTCTTTCAAGCAGAATAATTTGAATTAATATTTGTATATTTGTGTTTAATGGCGAAAATCGTGTTATTTCAGGACCTGAGACTAGAGTTGTAATAGCAGAATCTTCTGGAGATCCTCTCAAAAGCTACATCAATGCAAATTTCGTTAAGGTAAGATACTTTTATATTAATTTGAATTATAATTAAAAGTTTAATCAAACCAAAGAAATAGAGAAATTGCAGGATTTAACTAAACAAAAAAATAAAGTATAAAAAATGCTAAAAGAACACCACTTTACAATTATGATCATTTCAATTAGCCCTCTTACGAAAGAAATGAATATCGTTACAACTTAAGAATAAAACTAATTTCTGAAAAATTAGTTATTTTCTCTTTTTTAATTCTTTGAAACATTAAACTGTCAGCTTTATTCAACTTAATACTGTGCAATTTCTTTATATTAATCTAATGAGCTAAAAAGAACACTTCCTTACTACGGACAGATTTGGATTATATGTAGGTTGGGTTTATTAGGTTTAATTTATAACACACCAGAGACTTAAACAAAACGCGCAAGTATGTTGGTCAGCATCATTTTGTTTCAAGTACGTTTGCATATTTTCTTTGCAGGGCTACGAAGGTAAATCTGCATTTTACATTGCTTGCCAAGCCCCTCTTCCGGATGGAATAGAGGATTTTTGGAGGATGGTGTGGGAGCAACAGAGTAGAGTGGTCGTCATGTTAACTCTGTTCGAAGAAAATGGCACTGTGAGCGTTATTCAAACTTTCTTTATTTTAATTAAATTTTCACATTATGTTCATGGCTAAAAAAGTGAAGGGTTTCATAATCACTTTGTCCATCGATCACCAACTTCACCAACCCTAATTTCCAAAGGCAAGGATACGTCAATTTTGTAGATAATCACCCAGCTAAGTATCTTTCCAAATTTATTTTGAAATTTCGACAAGGAGCATGCTTAATATTAAAACAAGAGGTTTTGTAACAGAATCTGTCACTAACTCGCTTCCACATATTGTGTTTAACAGGAAAAAACGCGCCAAACACAACATTAATTCTATATTTAACATTACAAGCTAAATTTGGCTAGTTTCATTTATTTTATTTCGAAATTCAATAATTATATTATCGTTTGCAAAATTAATTTATATTTAAGAATAAATATGTCAATTTCCACGCTTTAAAAGAATGAAAACATTCATATCATATACAAGGATTCCGTAGTGAAATATATTGACGTCATTTCAAACTGATCCATTTGCAAAAATAATTATCTATTTATTGTCTAAAAAATTAAAGTTTCTCGAGCGATTGTTAGCGAATGCAAATGTGATTTAATTCTAAAAAAAGGCTTTAGCTATTTGTAATTCAAACTTTTAAACGCCAAAATTAACTATTTCATTAATCTTCTTCTCAGATTTATAATTAGAGTTATCGTTTGCTAATTTGTTTGAAGTTCGAAGAATAATGATGTATCTTTTTAATAAATATTTGTCGCACAATTTCCTATTTACATTTCTTTCGAAAATTCACTTATTTAAATTTGTTAAATTAAATTACGTTCAAAAAATTTATAATTTGTACAATTGATGCTTTAAAATAAAAGCGAAACTTAGCATATTTTTTTTATGTAAGTTAGAATTCTATATGCATCTTTCTACAACATATATATAGAACCATTAAAAAACTCTATTGAGATAATACAACATCCAACCGATTATATCACATAAATAATTTTTTTTGCAAAGGTATGTTTATTTAACAAAAGTTCTCGTACGTTAACGAAATGGCAACAGTGAAATATTGAAAAAATGGAATTTGATGTTATTTCAATGTAGATTAAATTTTAAGTTATTTCAATTTTAATAAGCTTCTAGTTTAAATTTAATGAATTGGCATGTAGCTAATCTGATTTTTGTCAACGACGTATCCCACTTGTCTGGACTGTGGTTCTTCGTGAAAGTGGGTGACAGACAGACAGAAAAGACAGACAGACGGACAGACGGACTGAACGATTATAAAACCTTCCACTTTTTACGTTATAAACGTAGTGTGGAAGCTAAAAAAGGAAGAGTTCGACCTTAATACCCATTCAAATGTTAGTGTGATTGACTTTTATTAAATTTGTTTCACTGAAGTTGGTAAATCGTATAGTCCTCATCAGCAAAACATTTGCTGTTTAAAATGAAGGATTCGGGGGAAACCTTGCAATCCAAAAACATAAACTTCATTTTATTAGTAGTATTCTTTGAATTAAAATCAATAAATTGTAAACATTAATCGAGTTTTCAAAAGAAAATAAATCAAAATAGCCAATTTGGCGTGTAAACGTATGAAACGTATTTTTGGGTTAGAATTAGAGGTAAAATATGTTATGTAGAAGCGGCCCTACGTGACAGTTACTGATGCAAACCCACATGTTTATATTATAAATTTTATAACCTTTTTATTTCTATGTCTGAATGTGTAATTTGATTCCCAGTCTAGGTGTGCCCAGTATTTCCCTCAGAGCACACTCGTGTCTCAACCACCTTTTGGGGATTTCCAGATCTCTCTAGTGAAAAAGGATGTGTATGAGTTTTATACAAAATCTACTCTACGCCTTCTGGATTTGGAAGTAAGAATTTCAATTATATAATTTTTTTATCTAGGCTTTGTACTCTACTACTATAAAAATAGTCAAACCTGTTCTCGGGGGATGACGCCGAATTGGCCATCTTTATAGTTAAACGAGCAATCCCGTGATTACTCCAAAATACCTTGCAACGAAGCAGTGGGTTTTCACTGAGGTGGGTGATGTGGCTATGGATGGAGAACCTGAATACAGTGGAACATATGTGATCATTAAATATGCAGAGTTCTGAATACGCGTAAAATGTCGGGTGCCATATTGCTTGCAAGACTTGTCACTTGACCGCGGTCTAAAAATGAGACCAATAGACTTAATCGTGTAGCTGAAGTGCGACGTTAATTGAAAAAACATCGTTGGATAACGGACTTGTACGTCATCTAACTTCTGTTCAATGCTACTTATATGACAGACAGTCACAACTGTTTAACGCTTAGAAGCTAAGAAGACGTAGATCAATGTCCTACAAAGATATTTAACCGAAACATTCGTGGAATCGAGACATACCCTCTAAAGGATGGGCGGCGAGATTTAAACTAGGGTTTCTCAAAAAGAGACGGGTGTTAAAGCCATTCGCCCACTGAGCGCCTCTAATAAATTGACGAAACTCAATTAAAAAAAATTAAGTAAATAAAAAAAAACTCAAAAGATATTCCATAGCTGTAATTAAATGGCTAAGCTTTAACCCTTTCAGTCCCAATCATAATTTGGCATCATCATTTTAGAAATTTTTTCCTGATCGTCTATAGCCATTTATGATATCAAAAAGCACATCATTCGATTCTTCAAACTTTTTTTCTATTAGAAAATATTTTTTATTAATCCCAATAGATGTCAGCCCTTTTATTTTTTTTAAAATTATGATCAGAAACATGATGATGCCAAATGGCATCACTGGGATTGAAAGGGTTAAATCCACACCAAACCCTGCAAAGCTTAGAAATTACAAGGCACAGTTCCCTAATTCGATGCAAGATTCAACCCTATGTCGTGGAACTAAGGACTGGGAACTAAACGTTTTCCTTCATTTCCAAAAACAGGTTTATAAAAATCAATTCGGTCTTCTTTCAAGATAACAATCGCATAAGAGTAATCGATTTGCATGCCTGGCTTCAATGTGTAATTTTGTTTGATCACATTTTTCTTTGCTGAATCACTCAAAGTTAGCTAACGTAGACATAGTCGTGACAGCCTTCGTGTAATTTGAATATAGTAGCTTTCAAGAGCAACTCACTAAGAGCTTATCACAACGGTTGCTATTAACCTACAGGACTCGTAAGTTGCTTTTGTGTAGTGAAGGAAAGTATTCACCGACCAGATTAATCTACGAGATATTATGACTTATCTTTTCAAAGTGAGAGTTATAATCGTTTGGTTGTTTTAATTGAATTCTCATTAGAGCATGGCAGGGTTAATGATGAATAGATTTAGTTGGAATGTTCGGGGGTTCGAGTATTTTTTTTTCCAATAAAGAGGATTCTATATAAAAAAATTAACTTGATCTTACAAGTGATTTTTCTTTTAAAGGTATCATTTCACGATATGTGACGAAAATTGTGAAATAACTGCAATTAACTATAATTTCAATCGTAAAAAAATATGTAAAATCTCCGAAGAATAAATACTCCCTACAACGAAACCGCTGCTCTGGATCTATCGGCTAGTTTTAAAAGTTCATTTATAGGTGTTTTAAAGGAAGATAATAAGCTTCGCAACTTAAAAAGAAAATACTTGACTGATTTAAAATTGCATAAATTATCATATAAATACCGCTATAAAAGCTTTCCTGCAATAAAACTACGCTAAAGGTAAAACAACTTCTACAGGGGAGGGGCATTTGTTGACCAGACTTGTTCTGTACTGTAATACGCTTTGCAATTGAAAACAAATCTCATTTGAGGATTCTAAACGAGTTGGAGTTGGTGCGGGATAAAAGTTTTGACCTTAGATAAAGATTTTATAGATTCTTTAAATTATATTAAGGTAAATTCTGAGAATATTGAATTGATTTATTGCTTTATATTATTGGGTTATTATTTATTTTGATTTTCGTTCGTAGAAAAACTTATTTCGGGACGTTATTCATTTGTGGTTCACTGGATGGCCCGATGTTGGGGTGCCAAAGGATCCTTCTAGCTTAATCACATTTGTTCAACAATGCCGGCCTTATGTCAATTCTAACACAGGTCCGACAATTGTACACTGCAGGTAAGTAGCCGCTTTATGCTTCCTTTTTTTAGTAATTTACTAATTTAGTGCAACTAAATATTAAGGTAATTCCATTTAACTGTAATGTAAGTCACAATTTAAGGGGATATTAAAAGCTTTTTTTAAATCTGAAAAATAAATCAAATTAAATAAAGCAAGTTACATTATTTAGTTTTAATAAGTGTTGATCAGATATTCCACTATTTTTTTTCGTTTAATGTTAAACATTTTAGTGATAATCACTTTTTGCACATGTGACTACAGAAAGGATAATTTTGCATGGAATTAGCCATTAGTGTAACTAAATATTAAAGAGTCCTTTGATTTCACACAGTACCGGTACGGGTCGGACCGGTGTTTTTCTGGCTCTGGACATTTGCATGCGGGAATACGAGGAGTCGAGGTCTATCGATATCCTTCAGTGCGTCTCCCAATTACGCAGGGGCCGGGGTGGAGCAGTACAAAACAAGGATCAGTACATTCTCATTTATGAGGTAAGATTTCAACTACAGTATAACTCCAATTATCCGAAGAAATTTGGACCTAACCACATTCGGATAGTTGGAATTATGTAATTCGGAAAAAAAGTTTTTATTCAATCAATTACTTAACCCGTTTACTCCTAAAACGGCCCAGGCGGCCGTACAACTAAGGATTCGACAATGATATTCCTATCACATATTACGCGGAAACAAAAACAATTCTGCGTAGATAAAGTGTTCATGCATTGTTGGGCTGTGAGATCATGTAGTTCTCGTTTAGATCGCCATCTTCCCAACCCAACCAAAACTAAACTGTAAGGTGCTGTTTTGGCAGTTTGAGTTATAGCTATTTTAATAGTTTTTTTTATACAACTTTTGTTGAAATGTCGGTTTCACAAAAGTTTAGTATGACACAAGCTTTTTAACCCGAACTATTTGTTACTGTTCGTCTGTTGGATGTCATTGTTTAGTAATACTTTTTTGTCTGTCTAAAAAAATACGGTGTGTGATATCCAACAAAGAGACAAACAGTAACAGATAGATTTTTTTCTGAAATTCGGATAATCAGCAACACTTCGGATGTTTGGAGTTCAGATAATTGTTGTCCTACTGTACAGTAGGTTCCCCCTTAACCCGACTCCGTTTAATTGGATATCCGATTCAACCGACCGAATTTTCTTGCCCTTAAAGGAAAATAGCTAAAAATGAATAATAAACACCGTTGTATTACAGCGCGTCCCAAAAGTTTATAGACAGCTGTTTTTTTCAAGTTAAAGAGAAGAATAAGCGAGTGTGAATGACGAAATAATTTATGCAAATATCTAAGAGTATTTCAAATAATAAAACACTCAAACAACTGTGAGAGATCATAAATTTATTTTTAAAAAATAAAAACGAAAAAATGCTGTCCCAAAAGTTTATGGACAAAAGGTGTTAAGAGCTGTTTTTATTAATGAAAATATAAATTTGCATATTCTATTATTTGTACACGTGACGTAATAGCTTCCTGAGATAAAAACTAGTGGGTTGTTCCTTTTTTGATTCATTGCAAAGATGCCTGCCAACGTGCAATTTACGAAAAATGAAATTTTACAAATTCATCGTTTAAAAGCTCGTGGGATGACAGTTGTAGATATTACTAGAAGAATTAAGCGTAGCAAAGCTGGAATTTATCAAATCCTAGCGAAAGGTGACATTTTCGAACCAAAACCTCGTCCTGGAAGGCCAAAAAAGACAACAAAGAGGCAAGACAGAGAAATTGTGAGACTTGTTTCGACCGAAAATTTGTCTGTACGATCTACAGCCAAAGAAATTACAGCTTCAGTATCAAAATCTACAGTCCACCGAAGGCTAAAAGCAAGTAAGTTTTTAAAATATCATAAAATGCGACGCACGCCAAAGCTTACAAAACGCCATAAGGATGCTCGAGTTAAGTGGGCAAGAAATTACATGCATTACAAAGACGAATGGTTAAGTGTGGTTTTCAGTGACGAAAAAAAGTTTAATTTAGATGGCCCCGATGGATGGAAGTACTATTGACACGATCTTCGGAAGGAACCAAGGTCCTTTTTAAGCAGGCAACAAGGAGGGGGTTCAGTAATGGTGTGGGGAGCCTTCTCCTTCAACGGAACAACTGATATTGCTTTTTTGAAAGGTCGGCAATATTCTGATGATTATCAAGGAACTCTTGAAGCTCACTTACTTCCATTTGGGGAGTTGCTAGGGGGAAATAAATGGGAATATCAACAAGACAACTGCTCCATTCATGTGTCCAACTCCACTATGCAGTGGTTTAGACGCCACAATGTTAAAGTTACGGAGTGGCCAGCTTTAAGTCCTGACCTGAACCCTATGGAGAACCTCTGGGGAATACTTTCGAGGGACGTTTATGCAAATGGGCGCCAATTTGCAACAGTTCAAGATCTAACGATGCAAATTGAACAAAGTTGGTTTAATTTGAAGCCCGAAATTCTCCAAACTCTTGTTTTAAGTATGCCTGATCGAGTTTTTCAAGTGATAATGAAGAACGGTTTAAAAATTTGAACAATAGTGCAAAATTAAATGGAAAAATGGACTTGTCTATAAACTTTTGGGACAACCAAATTTTAATTTTTTTCATTTTTCACTAAATCTGTGATGTTGTTATGTTATTTGTGTACAGTACTAATATTGTATTGATATTTTTGATAATTAAAAAAAAAAAAATTCTTGCGAAACGTTTTCCTATTATAAAATTCAAAAAAACACAGCAGTCCATAAACTTTTGGGACGCGCTGTAGCTTTTCTGCATTAAAACTACGCTAAAGGTAAAACAACATCTACAGGCGGGGAGGGGGGTAGACTTGTTTTGCACTTTTATGTTTTGCTCTGTAATACGCTTTATTTGTTTCGTTATTGATCCCCCATCCATTTGATGACGCTGATAAAAAAAATTGGCGAAACTATGTGGCAAGTTTTCGCTTTTCTAGGCTTCAAGAAATAAAAAGGTTTTGAATGGTATGTAACTGGGAATGCTTGAATACATTGAATAAAATGGTGCATTACTTAAATTGTGTATTTATTCATAAGGAAAATATGATCAATGCATAAATGTAGTATCAAATGTATATCCAAACCTTAATTTCACTTTTCCAATTTAACCTTATTTTCGATTAACCGGCTTGCCCTTTGTTCCATTTAAGCTGGTTAAGAGAGTGTCTACTGTATTCGAATAAGGGAGGATAGAACCAGTTTTTAGGTAACCAGTAACCATGGTAGTTTTACTTATTAACAGTAATACGCTCTGTAATACGCTTTAGGCTTTTTTAACTTCTAAAACGGCCCAGACGGCCGTTCTAGTAAGGATTCGATAATGCTATTCGTATAACAAGTTACGCGGTAACAAAGTGCTTACGTAGCGAAAGTGTTAATAGGTAAAATTTATTAAAAAAGGATGGATATTATCTTGGTTATTTTTAATATTTATATATATATCAACTTCTATACTCATTTATAAAAACAATTTTCAAATGCAGTTTATTTGATTTTATGAAAGTGACTATAAAGTGAATGGGTGTTTTTTTATAGTGTACAATCCGGAAAGTTGATTTTGCTCAAGGCTAAAATCAACTTTCTAAGAAATCGAAATATCGTATTTAATCCGCGATCAATAGCTATCCAATAACCATTCTGGCAAGGAATAAAATTTAAGTAGAAAAGCTCAACTGTCATGCAATTCCCCCATTACACTACATTGAAAATTCCCTTAGAATTATCATAACATACACATCAAGCGTATTTTTTGGGATTAACTTTTGAAATATTATTCGAACGATCATTTGTCCAAGGTTTAGTTTAATATATAAAGTTTCCCAGATGAAAACGGTTTCTTATTTTAAAAAATATTTCGTCTCTATTTATAGTTCATGTAATTTCCTAGTTCTTTCAAGGCTAAACATTTATACACTAGAAAAGGAAAACATATTATAAAACTACCGTTTCCGTGAATAGTATGAGAAGTTGCGATTTTGAAGTAACAGTTTAATATATATATAGATTATGTGTGTCAATACTAATTCTTCTTACAATAAGGGGAGTCGGATGGTTCTATCTCGCCCTTGTTAATTTTCCTAACTTTAGAAACATTTTTCTCAGGAACTATATGAGATATCTTTATGAACTTTTTTATATTTTGTTCCTTACATATAGCTCTTTGATTTAAACTAATGGTATTTCAAAGTAAAAAAAATACTTTTACTGTGCTTTTAAAAGTATGTACTAAAAAAATCCGATTTAAAACTATATAGTTTTTTTTTTAGCAGAGATATTTAAAATTCCTCAGTCTAAATCAAAGAGCTATTAACGGAGAAAAAATAATAAATCAAAATATGTTGATATCTTTTATAGTTCCTGAGATAAATGTTCCTAACTGTTGAAAAACCTTGTATTTCAGAAAACGCAAAAGAAATGTAAGGTTTAGGTAAGAACTGATGTTCAGAGTTTCTCAAAAATGCTTATAAAAAGAAAACCACTAAACAGAAATCAATAATCTTGGTCTTAAATTAAAGCTAAAGATATGTAGAATAAAAAAAAACAGAAATCGACATTTTTGACCCAAACACCCATCCGACTCCCCTTAAGTCGATTGGAGCTTTCACAAATGATGGTAGAAAATATCGTACTCATTTTTTTACTAACGATATTTGGTAAGGACTGCAGTGCCAACGCTATTAAGAGTGTCAATTTATGGCGATTAATTTTATCGTCGCTGAGAATATTTCTTCCCGTCGCACAGTGGGGTATTTCACCCGAATTCTTGGCAATAAATCAAAAATAAATAATAAATTTTTTTTTAGCTACAATTATAAAATTGGTGTCTTTTTATAGCTAATTAAGTGGTGCGTCTATTCATATAAAGAATTATTATCTCATACAAAAATATTCGTTTTTATAAGCATCGAAAGTCGGAATTTTGATAAAATTATTGTACTTTTTTCTTGCATTTCAGCGTTTTTTTATGTTTACAAATTAAGTTTTGGCTCGTTAAAAAAATTTTTGTTTAAGACTACAATAGGTGCATGTAATAGAGGAACATTTGAACTTTATTTTAAAATAAAAAAATGTTTTTTTAAAAATAGTTTTGACTTTAAATTTAACAATTAAAGTTAAAAAATATATTTTTTTATAACAAAAAGTTTAAAAATGTGATATTTTGTAAGGTGCCCGCCTGAATCCGGCACATTTACTACCACCAACATATTCCTCAAACATTGGTTTTTCATGTTCAATAGTCAAAACTTGCTACTTTTTGCTATCTTTGCAAAAAAAATGCTTTTTTTGCAAAATAGCAAATCCAAGTATGTGCTTAAAATTTCCAGCAACAATTGGATTTTTGCTGGAAATTCTTTTGAGAAGTCTTATGTATGTTTTCGAGGATGCTGAATATGAAAATGAGGTTAATTAATTCAAAAAATGTGAGTTTGAATAAGTATAGGCAAAAAAAAAAACATTTTTATAAAGTACTTTGCTTATGGCATTATTTTGGTCGGATAGTTTGACCACGCATGTCTTACGGTAGAAAGCTTTCGATCCGATTTAGAAAACACAATTTTTTCTTTACAATAAATTGTTAAAAATAATCCTTGGACAAATCATCATTTAAAAATATTCTTCTACAAAAAAAACCTTTAAATATGTATGATACAGAAAAAAAGTGAATTCAATGAAATACAAGTAAAATAATCAAACTCTTTACTTTCTAAAAAACAATTAGTTATATACAACGTTAAAGTATTAAATATATATTTCTTTTATGAAATGCATTAAAGTAATATATGTACAACACTGACATTTAACAACTTGAAAATAACTTTTCGCAAAATTAGTGTAAAAGGATCACAGCAATCAGCATACAATTCATATATATTATATGGTATAAGCTAAATTGTTTATAAACATATAATAAAATTGAACCATAATTAGGTTTTTAAGTTTAAATGGCTCTTTTATATACTACAAATAAGGTTGATTTTTACTATAAATGAATTTTAACAATATATATTTTGACTTGATTTATAAATGGATTCAATTTTTTGGACTAATAATGAAAGTGATAAAACAATAAAAAATAATGTAATAATATTAAGGTTATTGGTTATTAATTATCTTGCTATCTAAATCGGTAGAAACATCGTTTTCATTTTCCGAGTGGATAGTCTGTTGATTTGAAGGCTTCAACATTTCAATCACTTCTTGGGAAGTTTAGGGTTTTTTTTGTGGTAATTGTCGGAAGCTAGTTATGTATGGATCAGAAGATATAAGTAAATTGTTTAATACGTCTTGGTTTGTACAAATCCTTCTCTCCTTTCTTTCTCGAGTATTGTTTTCTGTACTCTGTAAAGTCCTTATTTCTTGCTTCTTGTGCTTCCTCACTAAGTTGACCAATGGGAAGTATAGCATGTTTAATAATAATGGGTCCGTGCATCAGAATTTTATTCACCGAAGTAGGCATTTGATACCAAGGATATTTGGACACAAACATTGTGGCTGTCGGGTAGCAGTAGATTTCAAATTTGTCAATTTTGATTTCATATCCACTTGAAATTATTTGCAATATTTTATGAAAACAAGTAATAACTGTCTCATCAATTTGAGTTATTTTTGCAGTCAATTCGGGATTTGCAAAAAGAACCGCCTTGCAGTGTTGCCATCATTACTATTTCCAAACGCTTGCTTTGGTTGATCAATAATTAATCCCACATAATATATTGGGTTTCAGTGCCGAAATGTGAACGATTGGGGGGGGGGGGGGGTAAGTGAAAGTAAGTCTACTCTTCCTGCTGAAAACAGTTGTAGGAGTAGGTTTGTTTCGGGGCATGGAACAATTATATGGCTGTGATTATTGTTTAAAAAATATGTATGGTGATCAAAGTTACACACGAATATGTTTTTGAAGATTCTGAAAAGAAAACGAAAATTTTCTACTTTAAGACATGCGTGATCAAACTATCCGACCAAAGTAATGCCATAAGCAAAGTACTTTATAAAAATGTTTTTTTAACCTATACTTATTCAAACTCACATTTTTTTAATTAATTAACCTCATTTTCATATTCAGCATCCTCGAAAACATACATAAGACTTCTCAAAAGAATTTCCAGCAAAAATCCAATTGTTGCTGGAAATTTTAAGCACATACTTGGATTTGCTATTTTGCAAAAAAAGCAATTTTTTTGCAAAGATAGCAAAAAGTAGCAAGTTTTGACTATTGAACATGAAAAACCAATGTTTGACGAAAATGTTGGTGGTAGTAGATGTGCCGGATTCAGGCGGGCACCTTAACAAAATATCACATTTTACAACTTTTTTGTTATAAAAAAATATCTTTTTTAACTTTAATTGTTAAATTTAAAGTCAAAACTATTTTTTAAAAAACATTTTTTTATTTTATAATAAAGCTCAAATGTTCCTCTATTACATGCACTTATTGTAGTTTTGAACAAAAAGAATTTGAACGAGCCAAATATTAATTAGTAAACATAAAAAAACGCTGAAATGCAAGAAAAAAGTACAATAATTTTAGCAAAAATCCGACTTTCGATGCTTATAAAAACGAATGTTTTTGTATGAGATAATAATTCTTTATATGGATAGATGCACCACTTAATTGGCTATAAAAAGACACCAATTTTATAATTGTAGCTAAAAAAATTTTTTTTTTGATTTATTGCCAAGAATTCGGGTCCAATACCCCACTGTGCGTCGTGTGAAAAGCTCCAAAATTTACTTAAAATTGCCACTGTGACATGTGGTAAAGTAAGTACGAAAATTACCGGAAACGTTGCTTTTGAATCTGGCTTAACAATGCAAAAGTGACGTTGATAAGGGAAATTGTGTAATAATTTTTCTGTTACTCCTATAGGCTATTCTAGAATACGTATCTCGAGTATCAAATCAGTCTCATTGTCCATCGGTGTGCAGTAAAAATTCAAGAGAAATGTGAATTTTAGAAGGCAATATGTGAATACTCAACGATTTGAGAGATATTGCTATCCTGTCTGTAGCTGTGTTAAATAATATATTTAATCGTTTGTATAAAGAAATATTTTATAAACTTTTTAATTTTGTTGACAATTTTTAGCATTAAATTTGTGAAATATTTATGTAATAAAAATATTTTAAATTATCCGAGTTTTTTTTATTGTTTTAATAAACATAGGTAATTTTTCATTTCGCAGGCGCAAGTCTCGCTAAACGGAATCTTTGGCAACAAAACCCAGTATACACAGTTAAAGGTTACTATTAGAAATTTTCTGCTGTACATTTTAGGGGCTTTATCTCTTACTCCCGCGAAATGGAAAAGTACCAAAACTAACACATTACACCTTTATCTAAGTATATACTATAATAATCGAAATCCACTTTCAAAATTGTCTATAGAACTCACAAGTTTGTAGTCATTATGGTTTTTAAAGGGACGATCAGATCTTTAGACTTAACGAAATATTTTTTTAATCATAATATTTGTCTAAGTATAGCTTTATAATTTAAGCTTCAGCTGTCAGCATTCTAAATTCATTTTTATATTTGTTGATTTGCTCTCGGGTCTATTTTACTATTGCCTAGAGTTATCTATGCTGTGCCCACGTGCAGTAATTCACCAATCGAGACTTGAACAATTTGTTTTCATTCCGAATTTCTGTTGCCACTGAAGACATGAAACGTACCCCGTTCCGAAAAATGTAGCTAGAAATTAGAATATTTTACAGTCTCTTTGATTAAAAAGTTCGATAAATAAATGTCAAAATGAACTGAGTAATAATAAATGAATAATTTCTCACATTTAGATTTTCCAAAGAGTCTGGTGAAAGTTAAAAGCACACAAATGGTATAATTTAAAAATATTTGTAACAGTCTTGATTGAAACTCAATATTATTAAACTTGTGTATTAAAAAGTAAAACAAGAAGTTTTAAAAGAACTAAAATAGCCTACTTTCCTGTTACCTAAATACTTACTGAAATTTTTATAGTAAAAAAGGGGAAAAAAGTAGGTTTGTTTGTAACAGTAAATGTCCTCTACAACCTGTTCTGTAAATTAAAACTTACCAGATTTTTCTGCAAAACACACGCCTTGCTACTTTCTTAGTAAACAAATAATGAACAATCAAATAATCTCATTGTGCTACCTTTTATGTCATTCCAAACAGATTTATGACAAAAATAAATTTTGCTTCAAATATTTTTTAATAAAGTTTTTCATGTCATTGTTGTTGTAATAACAGCAATTAAAAGTACTTGAAATTAAATTTCAATGCAAATTCAATGGGTGATTCGCCGCCAACAAACAGGCAGACGAACAAAAAGTATGAAAGTTGGGTCTCTGAGGACACACCTTTCTAACAAAAAAATAACTTTAAAAATCCGACGGATAGTGGTTGGACAGTCAGACTGACGACATCGTCAGCAATCAATACCTACTTTTTTAAAATATTCTTTTGAATTAAAAAAAGGCAAATAAAAACGTTGGTATAAGGTGACTAGACGTATTGCATTCCGCAATACAGTTTAGTTTGTTATTCAACTATCAAGCTATAACAATTGTACAAATCATTTCGGTTTAATTTTTATAGTTTTTCAAACAAAAACAACGTAAATAAATATTTTATGAAAAATTTGATAATTTCATAGTTAAAAAGTTAGTCACTGAAACAAATCTGGTCAGGCTACGTAGGTAATACTTAGGGATGGATTTTTATTACCAGTGAAAAAAAATTCTGTGAATAAAGATAACTTTATAATGCTTATTTTTAAAATTATATAGTAATTGTATTTAAGAGCACATTAATTTTACTTGAGAATTTTTTAGGTACTTGCTTTTATGTTAAGTACCATGGGAACCTGGTTGAGAAATTTGATTGAAGTTTCTAGTTTTGCAGGACTAAATTGCTCTTAGAATCAAATTTAGAATTTCTGTCTGGATGGATCGTACTTTAGCGAAAAATAATTTGTTCAAAGAAAAACATTGACTAGGCAAGAAAATACAATGTAGGGGTTAAGTTATTTATAAAGAGAAGAGCTACAGTATAAGTACAAAAATGTAAAGAACCAAGTCGATTTCTCTGCTAATATGAATCTTTAAAGCATTACTAACACTATCTAATATGAGATTTTGGTTCGAATAGAAATGCACTTACAAATGAGTAATAGAAATAATAAAAAAATATTTGCAGAAGCAGAAAAAAAAAGACTGAAAAAAATTGATACACTATTATACAGATAACTGGAACTGGCAATGTTATAATGGCCAGTCTTGATTTGGCGATTTGTGTTATGTTGCCAGTGCCACACAAAAAAAATGCCCAAATGTGGTAAACGTTCCCCTTCATATCTCATATAACTCGATAGGTATAGCAACCCAACGTTAAATGTTCAAGCTCGATAATAAACAGACCAGCCATTATATCATATGCTGTACCAGACTGAATGAGAAAAATGTCTTAATTTTGTAGACTTATCATTGCTGTCAGAGTAAGCACATTTATAAAGGTTATTTACCCTCGAATATCTCGTTTATTATCAAGCAATAGACATTGACTTTTAAATATCATTGTGATAACATGTAAAAATGTAGATAAACAAATTTCAATAACTCAATCCTTTTCACTTCAGTGTTTGTTAAGAAAATCTAATTCAATTATTTTTTCAGAGATCATTATATTAGCAAATGTAAAAATATTTGTCTAAAAAAATTTACAAAACTAGCACAATATCAAAAATACAAAAAATTAACACCTTAACAGTGAATCCATGCTTCTATTATTATTCTAGTAACATTGCCTTATCTTTTCCAAGCTATTTTTAAATTAATAACCTGCCCCCTGCCCCCCCTTCCAAATTGAATAATAACTCAGTCACTACTATCGTGTTATTTAGTTTGGCTGATCAATAAAATGAGTCTTGAAATACATCAGATTTTTAATTTCATTAATTCAGAAACTCTACTACACTTTTGCTTTAGACTTGAAGTAATTGAAATACAAAAATAACACTTATTAAAAATACTTTATTACAACAACATGCAAGAATAAAAAACTGCACATTCATAACTCTTGATTAGACATTAACTAAGAAGGTAATGCAGATCTGGATTTTCCATTACATGGCACCAACTGTCACTAAATGCAGCCCGGATTTGGTTGAATACTTTATCTGCATATACTGAACGAGCTGTATTTGTAAGATCAAACGGTTCTGAGAAAAAGAAAAAAAAGGTAAACAAATTTTCCAATTTTTAATAAAAATTCATTGAAAATTATAACTTATTTAAGATGTTACTTAATAAAGACGTTTTGTTACTTAGCCGGACACAAATGTCGCCAAATGCAGAATTCAGCCAAAATTTTTACAACCATAAGGGGAATGCTCATTCGGGGACATGTGCTGTCTCTGTATTTATTCAAGACAAAGCAAGTTTTCCTTTCTTTTATCTTTTTTTTTTTAATGATGAAAAACTTGGGCAAAATTTTGAACATTCTTTTTGGGTAAATCTGTTTTGTTTACAATTCATTAATATTTGCTTAAAGTTGTACATGCTTTGCTTACTATTAATATATGTTTATATGTTGTATGTAATATATGTTTATATGTTATATATATAATATATAGTTAAATGTTGTCGATTTTTATTCCATTGACTGCTTTGTCATTCACTGTGCTTGCCGAATTGGTTTGTGTTTGGTTCACATTTGGCGACATTTACACCTGGCTAACAGAAAACTACAGATATATTTGTTGTTGATTGAAAAAAGTGGTAAAAAATGTCTCACAATTATTTTCCACCAAACTTTTTCCAAATATAAAACGAAATGAATTAAAGTATTTATATAAAGAAGGTTTTTTTCATTGGGGAAAGATTGGGTGTTGAGAAAATCATTACTCTAAATTTAAAAAATCAATACACTATACATGATCAAAATTCCATTTACAATTGAGAATTATAGATGTGCCAAAATTAATAAATTTGAAATGAAAAAATATATATTTTACTTTCTCCAAAAAATGTTATTTATTACTTTCTCTTTGAGGTTCATTTTTCAAGCTACAATGAGTAAAATACAACAAATAATTTCTTGCAAGACCCAGAAAATTACCTTCTATGCACACATGTTTCCATTGGGCTGGGGTGTTTCTAGGAGATGATTTATTGCATTTTGCCTGCTCTTTAGGTAATACTAACCCCAATCGAACTGATATTACTGTATTGAAACTGCAAAAAACAAAGTTTAGGATCCTTAATAAAAGCTGAAGCATCAAAATCCTATAACTATTTTAAATCATGAAAAATTATTATTAACCAACGTTGTAGCAAAAGGCTCCATGTGAAAGTTTAATATTTCCTCTTTAAAAATCTGGCAAGTGGTAAATTTTCCCAAGATACCAGGATAAATGGTTTCTGGTATTGCCACTCAAAAGCAGTTAATAATAAAGAAAACTTTATTTTGATGTAGTTTATATATACATAGTATTTAAATCTTTACATATAAATTAAATGCATATATTTAAGCTAAATGTATATTTAACTATTATTGAATAATGTTAATAATAGATCGAAGATGATATCATAACTTGATAATAGGGAAATGCACTTACTTAAATTCGTTGGCAAAGTAGTTTAAGAACCCCACAAAAAGGTCTCCAATATCTTTTTTATTTTCTGATATAAAAGGAGGTAAATCTTCATAAAGTTTCAAATGTCTGACATCAGTATTCGTTAAATATTTATCCTGAAAACACAGATATTATATAAAAAAAATCACAGTAAAAATCATTCAAGCATATAAGTTTAATACTTTTTATGTGAAAATATATATAATCATATTACTAGAAAGTGTTGTACCTTTAAATAGATTGTATGTTTCAACAAGTCTTACTTTACTGTCTCCTATTAAATAAATAGCATATAGTGGATTAAGTTTACAATTGTTTTAAAACTAAGCATACCCTGGTGCAACTCTACATTTTTTTAAATCGAAAATTGTACCTCATAATGAAATAATTGCTGCACTTGGAACAGGTACAAATCATTGTATGTTAAAGAAAAAAAATTTGAAAACTTGGTACAGGAAAGAGGGAACATTTTTCGGTACACGAAAAAAACAACTTCACCGTAGTTGGTACATAAAAGCAGATTTTTAAATAAATTGTTATTCTTTAAATTATTTATTTAGGGTAGTTATCAATATTATTGGTAGTTTATCAAATATTCTTAGAGGGCTTTATATTAATAAAAAAAATGAATTGTCATGAGTTACTCTCTTAGGGATTCGTAATAAATAAATTTTAAATGTTGTAACTAAAACTAATATATAGTCCATCTAATATTTTACAAAGTGTTAGATTAAGTTTTGCTTGTATCTATTTTCCCATGCATTAAATATACCTAAAATGCATCACCAAGTACAAGTACTTGGAATTGTGATCTAGGAAAAAGATTTTCCTCAAAAACGTAAAAGTACAAACAAAACAAAATAGTATGAACAAGTGGAAATCAAAATAATTTATATATCTGAAGGAAAAAATAACTAAGTGCAGAGAAAAAGTGTAAAAAAAAAACAATAAAAAAAGTAGTAGTAAATACTTTAAAATAAAGATAACCAAAAGTTTTTTTTTTACATGTAAAATGTTTTTTTAATCTAACAAGAAAAAGCTGGAACATAAGCTTTAACTTAAAGGAAGCATAAGCTATAGCTTCAGAAACCACTTCCTCTTATTTCTTAAATTTTAAATTATAATAAAACTCCCATTCCGCATGGTCGTATGATGTTTTACATATTTTTTGTAGCAATAACTGAATGTTTTTTTATTCAATTTTCTTTTAAATTATGTTGACGTTATATGTAATTAATGTGATCTTATCACCCGACTTTTGCATCATTGACATTATTTTGTGTGACATAAAAATAAGAGTAATGCTGTCAAAACAAATTAAGTCATACAAGATTAAGTATTAATATTTTCATTGCAACAAAATTTTATTTGTTTGAATTAAAATACATTACTTACATAACTATTCTGATATTAATGAATTATCCTAAAACCAAGTATGAAAGTGCAAGCAAGAATATACTAGTTCCTAAAAAATCCTCACATAGGAAAAGGCATCGATATCAGAAACGGCCAAAATGACATTTAAAAAAGGCGGAATTCGGCTGAAGGACAGAAAACTATCATGCTTGTAAAATTGAACCTATTACTAATTATTACCGGCTGAAGCTTTTGAAGACATGGTATAACTGGAGGTTGACATCTATCTGTAAAGAAATTTAAAGAAATAATATAATCTGAATAAAATCCAATACTGAAAAACATGATTAAATAGGGTATGAAAGTATAACAAAAAAAATGCTTACATTGTAAGTAGTGTAGGACCATTAGGACAATAGAGTAACTAGATAGGCTATTCCGTGATGCATCGTTGATGTCATAATGTTTTGCCCATGTTTTAACAGTGATCACAAGAGGTGCCACCCGAGGATCAACTATAAGACAAATGTAAGAAAATAATAAGACAAGTAACAACATACTACAAAGCGTAATAGACATTAGCACATAATTTAACAAGCAAAGCAAAAAAATTGAAGCATGTAAGTTAATTTTAAACATTTAAACTATATTTTGCTTTAATTATTCATGTATTTTGATTTTTAATATCTTAAACTATTTTATTAAGGTTACATCTATACACAATTATATGTGTAAGCAACTGTCGTATTTATTACCAATATATATTTTGTAACCAACAATCTGTATTCACAACTTTAGCTAAGTGTGATTTCTTTTACAATTTTTATACAGACGCTCATCATGCATTTTCATGCTTACAAATGTCCCCAAATTTAGCAGGAATTTCAAATGAGATTCAATACATTACAAACAGCAATACTTTGCAAAAAGAAACCTAAGAAATAGGTATAAAATAACTTTCAATGAAATAATTCCAGACACATCATCAATGAAAATGTAGGATTTCTTACACCTTACATAAAAGCCCAAACAATTAAAAAATCCATGGGTAATTTTGAATTAACTTTTATTATAAAGTTATGCTATAAAATAATATAAAGACTTTTTTTTAAGAACAAATAATTATTTATCACTAAAATACAGAAAGGTTAAATTGAAAATAGCAAATTTTTAATAAACTCCATAAAAAAAATCCTTTACCATATTATTTACTTTAGTCTTATTTAAAAACCAACAATAGTTTTAAATTAATTTACTTACGGATGAAGAAGCTTATTCACTCACTTCGAACATAGCTTGATATAAGTTGAGTATTTCGAATTCCAATTGCATTGTTTATGTTTAAATCCACTTCTACTCCACTACAAAATAAAAACGGGCAAGAATTACCAAAATATTTCTAACATAGATGCACCTATTTAAATTTCACATTGACTTTTCAGAAAGTGAAAGCTAATTCAATTTTACATAACCTCCTCACTCCAGAGGTCCACATACATGGACCTTTGTAGATTCCTTTCACAACTTCGTTTTAGTTTTTCTTACAAGCTTCTCAAAAATAAAGATATCGAAGCAGCTGACTAGTACGAGGCGTGTTTTTTAAGTAAGTACCGTTTTTAAATTGGAAAAAAAACGTGAAAAGATATCTCAATAATTTTATTTTTACATGAAAGCTGTACCTTAATCTACTTTTCTACATAATTTCCTCCAATGTTGAGGCACTTGTCATACCGTTGTACTAGTTTCTGAATACCCTCCTCATAGAAGTCTGCCGCCTGACTTGTTAACCACTGCATCACGACTGTTTTGACTTCGTCATCGTCTTGAAGACGCTGACCGCCCAGGTGTTTCTTCAAGTGCAGAAACAGATGGTAGTCACTGGGCGCCAGATCTGGGCTGTACGGAGGATGATCTAGAGTTTCCCATTTAAAAGATGTGATGAGATCTTTGGTTCGATTAGCCACATGCGGACGAGCATTGTCATGCAGCAAAACGATGCCCTTGCTCAACTTGCCACGTCTTTTGTTCTGGATTGAACGGCGCAGATTGTTTAATGTCTCACAATAAGCTGCTGCATTGATTGTCTCATTACGAGGCAGAAAATCCACAAGCAATACTCCTTTTCTGTCCCAAAAAACTGTGCACATGATTTTCCGGGCAGAAATTGTTTGCTTGAACTTCACTTGTTTAGGCGAATCCGAATGCCGCCATTCCATGGACTGTTGCTTTGATTCAGGGGTAACATAGGCCACCCATGTTTCATCGCCCGTAACAACTTGGCTTAAGAAATCATCACCGACGTTGTGGTACCGTTCAAGGAAAGTCATTGCACTGCCTAGACGTTTGGTTTTGTGCACATACGTCAACATTTTCGGTACCCAACGTGAGCACAATTTTCGATAATTCAATTGCTCGGTCACAATGCCATACAAAACACTACGAGAAACATTAGGAAAGTCATCAGACAAAGAGGAAATTGTAAAGCGTCTGTTTCCTCTTGCCTTATTGTCCACTTGCTGCACCAAAATTTCATTAATGACCGAAGGACGCCCACTCCGTTGTTCATCATGCACATTTGTGCGGCCATCTTTAAAGGATCTCACCCACTTTCTTACCATTCCATCACTCATAATGTTTTGTCCGTAAACTGCACAGATCTCACGATGAATATCGATCGATTTTAGGCCTTTAGCACTAAGAAATCTTATAACAGAGCGTACTTCACAGTCGGCGGGACTCACGATTATCGGAGGCATCTTAAATACTCAGTAGACAACGGAAACAATGACAAATTAGACTGTAATAGCGTCAGTGCGTAGGCAAGAGATGTAGTTACCCAGTGCGCATGCGCAGAACGCCGATCGCAGCGCTGCGGACGCTGTGTGGCATAACGGTACTTACTTAAAAAACATGCCTCGTATCAGCCAGTCATTTATCTGTATAAAAAATGAAAAAGCATGATTCCAGAGGTAAAAAAAACGAAGGTTTCACAGCGATAAATTGATCTTTAATTTAGCATATAACCCTCTGAGGTATACACAATTTGGTTGAATATTAAATCTTGTTTTCACTGCATGAGATAAACATTTGAAATTTTAACTGATATTTAATTTTTTAAGTTGTTATAAATTTTATTTCTGTATCAGATGATTTATAATTTTTTAAGAATTATGTGTGTTGCTGGAAAACTTGACAATTAGGTGACAGGTTTATACGTCTGTATCCCTAAGAGGATTTAGAAAAAGGTCAAAATGGACTACAAATTCGGAAAACTAACAGAGCTTGCTTGTGCATTCATAGCAAATAAAAATTAATATTCTTCGAGATTTAAACCTTAAATTCCTTTAAAGTGACTCAGCAAATACTAAATCATAATTCTTTAAAAATTCCATGTAAAACATATTTTTAAATATATATTTGTTTATATGTTTATAAAGAATGTATGTGAGGGAGTTTGCTCAGGAGTGAAGAGGTTAAAAAAAAGTCAGATTGTTTTACATAATGACAGTTCCTACTTTTTCTTAGTTATATTAAAACTAGCTTTAAGTATCCAACATTGCACGGGTGTACCCTTAATATTGGTGACTTGTTCATTATGTAAACTTTTATTTTGTACCAATCCATATCATTCCCCACAACCAAAAAAAGGGTTTAAAAATGTATACATAATTTGAAATTCATTTACCTCACTTTATCAATGAATCTTAGAATTGGAACTTTAGCAGGAATAAGTACAACATTACGTATAAATTCTGAAAAATAAAAAATTAAAAAATAAATTACCATAGCATTTAAATTAATTAAATGCAAATTAAATTTGGATAAATTAAATACACAACTGTTACCTCTGTGAAATTAATATTTATTTCATTTTGCAAACTATTTTTCAAATTGAATTTAATACCTGCCTTAACTCTAAACCTATATTAAATGATTATGTTAAATACAATTGCCACTACAATTATATATTTGAATATATTCGGCAGCTAAAGCATTATAAACCAACAATACAAGGAAGCCATACAAGAAAAATAGATTTCTTCAAACATTTACCAGAGTGAAGTTAAATTAAATAAAATTTCCATTACAAATTGGCCAAAGAAAGTATTTAAGAAAAAAAAAGTACTTTTATTATAAGTATATAGTAAAAAAGTCACTAAATTTTTTTTATTTGAAGGACCCAATATACTTAACTGCAATGAAAAAAATAATTTCTAATCCTTTTTAGAATTGCGAGTGCTTCATTTTTCTGATCTACCTGTAAATTATATATAGGATAAGATACACATATTAAAACAAATACGTCAAGAAAAAATATTTCTTCCACATTTTTCATGCTAAGAATTAAAATAATAATGGATATATTATACCTCTGCAAGGGTTAACATTAAACACATATCTATATCGCTGTTCCTTAAGCCAAGTCCGTTCATAGATGAACCAACAACATACAAAGCACAGTCAGCTGAAAAAATAGACATTTCACAAAGCTATATTTAAATCTTTTAATCAATATGCCATTATTAACACTAACAATAATTTGACGATACTTTTTGGACATAAAATAAGACATTCATATGGAAGTAATTTGCAGAGAAAAGCTGCAGAAATATATATTTATAAACAAAATACAAACACATATGAAATATAAACAAAATCAAATATTTTTTTCAGAGAAATACGTACAATTTTGCATATAGAAGATTTTTTTTACAAAAATAAAATGTGCAAATTTTTTATAAGACATTGGGACTTTGTATTAAGGAATCATTTGCCCTAGGGTTTAAATTACTCATGACTCTTCAAATAGAAAGAAAACATTACTCTTTAATATTTTAAATTATGGAAATATTAGATTTATTTAGAGTCGAGCTAACTCCCAAAACTCGTTAAATTTAAAAAAATTACTTACGATAAATTTTACTAACAACATCTTGCAGTGCATCTCTTAACACCAATTTCTTTCGCTTAACGTCTTCACTTTGTTTATTTTGATTAAAGAGTTGCCACATGTCTCTTGATAGCTAATAAATACAAAATATATACACGAATATTTATAATTTAATAGATTACATATTTAAACTTTTTATTAAAATCATTACATTTTAAACATATATATTAAAAAGCTAATATGGTGGATTAATAAAAGACCCAGGCAATGCTCTTTTAATAAGCTGACAGCTTTCAGAATCTATTATCAAAAATCAACAGTCCTTGCACATTCATTCTTAATTAACTTAATTTATAATACCTAAAAATATCAAAATCATACTAAAAAGATAACTTTAACAAAATTACAATATGTGAGCATAATTTATTATCAAAATCCCTTTGACAACATAAATAACAAAAGACCCCCCCCCCTCCCTGTTTTGACTTGTCTATCTAATCAGAAATAAAATCAAAACAAAACTAATGTGGATAGCTAAATTTTTTTTAAGGGGTTAGATCCATTTTAGATAAATAGTATACTAAATATGATTTATCTCCTGCCTTGTGGTTTGGTTTAACAAAATTTTAATTTTATATATAGTTCATACAAAAAGTATAAAACTTAAATTAAGGTTAGCAACACCAATATTTTCACTCAAAACATACTATGGTTTTCTAAGACCATATAAAATGGAGCCCGATCAAAGGCGTTATTATAATCAGTTTTCTGGATTATATTTTTATCACACTATTTAGTATTTATATGAATTTATAGAACTTCCATATCCATTGATTTAAAATTGAAATCAACTTATTAATTTTTTTAAAAAAAAATTTGACTTCAACAATGTTGGAACCTATCTTCAACCAAGTTATTTTAAACTACCTCAAAAAATCAAAAGAGTATTACTTTTAAGCATATTATAAGCAAAAATTAAAGACCTTTTTTTCAGAAACTTTTAGGTACTTAAGCCCATTGGAAACCAGAACAAATAAATAATCAAATATACCTGAACAAAATGTTCATGGACTGGGGATGACCATTTAGGTGAAGGGGATGCATAAGGTACTGGAGAAACGCTGTATGGGTGCATTCGGCTATTTCTTGATATGGGTGTACGAGGATAAGGTTCAGAAGCCTGTTTAAATATAGATTTTAACTATTTATAATACAAAAGTTATTATAAATGTCATTTTTACAAAAAAAAAGCTGTCACATATTTGAATACAATTATTTTTTAAAACAGACTATTCATATTATGGCATGCCATTTACCATAAAAGTAGAAGAGGGTTAGTCAAAAAGTAATTTTTGGTTAATAAATTAATTGTTAGAATAAGAGTTATATAAGAGCAAAATCAAATATTTATATAAAAGCTTGATTTACCATTAAATTACCTTCATTAAGATATTTCACTTAAAAGCTGAAATTTATCTAGTTACATATTTTAAACATAAAATTTTATTTTAGTTAAACAGGCTGGTATGTGGAGATATAACATGATAAAAGGCATATTTATAACATTAAAATCAATTTAAAATTACTCAATGTTTAATAAAATAACCTACATGTATTAAAAAAAATCAAATCTCTTACTGCTTGTTTGGAATGTTGTGGTGGATGAATATAGGGTGCTCCTTTAGAACGAGCCATTTGACGATCTTTATAAGTACTCTTATGCTTGAAATTGTCATTTTCCAGTTTTGGGGATTGAACCGAAGTTAACAATGCCTTAAAATAAAAACATGCTTGGAATATCAGTCAAGATCAGTAGGAATATCATGAAGTAGGAATATAATCATAATGCATCATATCAGTTGGAATATCATACTGCAGTCTAAAATTCAAACTTTACTTCCTTGGAACAGGTTTAGATAAGGAAAATTCATAGGCTTGATTGGAAGGCATAATTTTTTTTTCTTGCTCCAAATATTAACTTATGAACATGAGCTCAAAATATAAGTGCAAACAAGTTAAATCACTTTTTGGAAAAAACTGAGTTGGTTAGCTTTTCATACAGGTATTGTAGGAAGGGATCCACCAACATTTTGATTTGCACAAAAAAAGTGACTTTTGACAAAAAGTGAAAACTTTCAAAATGTTGGTGGATCCCGTCCTACAATGCCTGTATAAAAAGCTAACCAACTCAATTTTTTCCAAAAAGTGATTTAACTTGTTTTGCACTTGAGCTCTTCATATAGCATTTGATTGTAGTGTTTTAAAAAAAAAATAATAATAACTGAGAAAGATTCTATATAAACTATTAATTTCCTACTTGCTAAACTTAACCCTTATTAAAAAAAAAAGTTTATCTTTTTATATTAATGAACTGGTTTATTTCATAAGGTCAAATACCTGTCGATAATAGAAAAAGTAACGAAATCATATACGTATATGTATATGTACGCGTACACATACATATATATATACACATACACATATACACACACACATAACTTAATGCAAACTACATACCTTAATATCAGTATTTAACAAAGTCTGAATTGAAGATTGTATTAGCTCATTTTGTGAAGTAGAATTTGTGTTCAAAATAGGTGATGACAAAACAGAGTTTATTCTAAAAATAAAAATCTAAGCACTAGAATTTAAAAGACATTATAAATTTACTACGTTGAACAAACTTGGAAAGATAGTTATTTAGCACATAACAATGAACCTTTCATAAAATACATGCATAAAGACATAGCAAACTACATTCAATACTAATGTTAAATAGATGGTGTAATTAAAAAGAAACTTAATTACTGAAACTTGTATATTACCTGAATTTGTATATTCGACAACTGGACACTGTCTGTCCTCTAGAATTTATCTTAGCCAAAGGAAAAATGAACTAAGTTGTTTTCTTTTTAATAAATATGAAGATATAGCTTTTACAGTGATTTTTGTCCAAACTTACCAAGATCCAATTAATAATATTTTGTCATATTATTATTTATTGTAAGTTGTTAGCATTGAAAACATATTTATAGTATTGCAGCATTTCAAATTAGTGTAGGTACAGCTAAGATATAATGGCCGGTCTGTTCATTGGCGACTTTTAGCGAGCTTGAAAATTTAATGTGGGGTTGCTATACCTATCAAGTTGTATGAAATATTAAGCGGAATGTGTTACCACATTTGGGCATTTTTGTTGCTTGGCAACATAACACAAATCGAGACCAGACATTATATCATAGTTGTTAAAGGATTTTTATTTAAATTTAACAAGATCCAATAAATATTATTTATTATAAATTATTAGTATTTAATACATATTAAAACTATTATGAATACCTATGCATTTCAAACGAATACTTACATTTCATTATTTGACCTACTAGAAACATTTGCATTGCTGGAACATGATGGAGAAGTGTTGCTTTGAGACACTTTGTTTGATAAAAAGCAATTTGTGCACATATCACTAGCAATGTAGTCAAAAAGATTTATGTTACAAAGTTTACAACATCGCTTTGTCGAGTTGGCTGCTTTATTAGAAAGACCAGTAAAAAATACTGGTGACGTATCTAAGTCCCTTGGCTCAGCAATATTCTTTGTAGGAGATTGGTGCTCCATTAAAAAAAAATTACTGTTTTACCACCACAATATTTTTTGAAGAACAAGTATATTCAGTCTTGAAACATCATCGTCAGTTTTTGATAATCTGTAAAAAAATATATATAAAAATTAAAGATGTCTTTAGATACACAATAATTGTTTTTATTCTAAAATAATAACCTAATTTCAAGAAAGATAGTAATATAAAACCTACTTTTGGTTGAAAAAAGAAAATATGTATTAGAATTTGTATCTACATTTTAAAATCAGAGTGTATAGGGGAAAAAACTAGTGTGTTCTTCGCAAAAGGTATGCTTGACTACCATATATAGCTGAGTGTATAGGAATAAGAGTCAAGTTGAATTATCGTTGCACTAGAGCTACACAAGTGATATTGGCAACATACATCATAATTTAAAACCACAGTCAAGTGACGAGCCGAACAACTTCCATAAAGCGAACTTTTTCCATAAAGCAACTTTTTGTGGAGCAACAATCAACATCGTATGCTGCATCTGGACTTTGGAGCATATTTTAAATACAATCTCTCTGCCTGGGGTATTATTCGCAGGGCTTTTCGGCTGGACATACCATTTATAGGTTGACAGTTATTTTGGCAATGCCCCGGCCAGAACCAGGGACCTTTCGCATGCAAGACAAGATCCTTACCGACTGGTCTCCCCAGCTCCCGTATAGGGATAAGAACTAGCAGTGTGTGTTTAGAAAATGGTACACCTGACATATCACTACATTCCTTTTAAAATGAAGTTGCGAAGATAGAGACTCTTAGCGAAATTGCATTGGATTAACCCTTTCAGTCCCAATGACAATTTGGCATCACCATTTTAGAAAAAAATTTCTGATCGTCTATAGCCATTTATGATATCTAAAAGCACATCATTCGATTCTTCAAACTTTTTTCTATAACAAAATATTTTTTATTAATCCTAATAGATGTCAGCCCTATTATTTTTTTTAATTATGTTCAGAAACATGATGATGCCAAATGGCATCACTGGGACGGAAAGGGTTAACAGCTAAATCCAGAAAAGTGGTCCATTTTCGCCTTGAGCATGTTTTACATTATATTCGGGTTTTTTTTTACTTAGGAGGATCATATAATAAAATGTCCGTTTTTTTCTTCGTAGATCGTAAACAGATGTTCAGTCAATGTTTGTTTTGGTTTTTAAAACTTTTTTTTTATTATTTGCGAAATTTTAAAATAAGATGTGAGCAATGAGAAATAGTAGTAACCCTATACAAAAACCATTAATATTCGGCGACTTTAGGCAATATTTAGCCAAAGGCCCCCAAAGTGCATTTTAACCGATAAATGATATTATACATATTTAACATCACTTTTATTTATAAGAACTTTTAATTGTGTTTTCAAAAAATATATGGTTACTTACATTGAACTTAACACATTTTAAGCATTTTATTAAATAACAGATTTTCAGTCAATGTTTGTTTTTGTTTTTAAAACTTTTTTTTTATTATTTTTATTGAGAGTGAACTTGTCTCATTTCAATTTGCACATACGTTGACAGGTGTTACATTAAAATATTTAGTTTGAGGAATTACTCAATAAATAAACTTTAAATGAATAAAACTACATTATTTAACGAAGTTTTTTTTTTTCGAAGTACAAGATACCAAATTAACCAAATATGGAAAATGAAAAAATCCAAAGCACAACGAAAATTTTCTCCGATTCTGTGATGTGTTCATTGGTCATAGCGATGTGGTTTGTTTTGCTTGTTGAAATGTACTTTAACTTCAATCTGCCAGGTTCGACCTGATAGCTCCGCAGAAAATAATTTTTAGTAAATAAATGCCCCATCATTCGGGTATTCTACGACTATAATAAAGAATGTAAAATAAACTATTGCCTTTTATGCAAAAAGTCAATTATATTTAAAACTATTACCCTATGTGCTATTATTTTTTTTAAGTGACGTTTGCATTGTATGATCAGCATTACAGAACGTAATATTGCATTTGCACAGTTGGACGTTAAACATAGAAGTACCTTTTGCGTAGTAACCAACACTTGGATAAGCATCTTTATTACGTGAAATCCTGCTGGCATATTCTTTAATTTGAACTTTTGCAGCAGTTTTTGCCTAAATCAATGATGAGTGTGGACGCATATGGTCCGAGTTCCGAAACTCTTACATTTCTGGATCCAGAAGAGGGAAATGATTTGCTTGGTGCAGATACCCAGGGATCAGATTTTGAATTTACTGATTTTTCTTTAGCTTCCCAAACTCAAGCATCACAATTGGAACAAACTCAAAGTCAGACCTCAAGAAGTCAGGTAAAATATATATTAAAAGTTTTTATATAGATATAGGCGGAGTAGGCTTAAAGTAAAACCGCCTTTTCTAGAAATTGTAAACATGTGCTTTTTGTATATTTGCCCATTCTAGTTTGTGTTCGAGTAATTTTTATTCATAAAATTAGATTAATATAATAATTGTTTAATATTTTGTGTTAAGTTTTTTAAGCTGGTTATTTCGTAGTTTTCTTGATGTGAAAATTGTCATTTTGTTGACGTTTTCTCGCGTAGTGATGTTTCGAACTTTTGGTTTCGAAAGCAATTAGTTCAAAATAGTATGCGGAAAGTAAGTATCCTACTTACATTGCACGACTAAAGACGTTAATGCTTATTAATTCTACCATCGTACTTCCCTATTACCTAAATATTGCGTAATTGTTTACAAATAGTTTCGGTCAGCAATTCTATATTGATGTTCGTGGCAAATTTGTTTATCTTGCTACGGAGAAGTAAGAGAATTTTTGACTGCCCTTATTTTATGATCTAAACCGTTTGTATATTTTTAGTACTTATAAGTTGCTATAATTATATTGTTAGATTTGTAAAAGTACAAAAAAAGCAACTATTTGTTATTAAAATTGAAAAGTATTTCAATGTAATTAAAGAGGTTTATTTGTCTGTGGTTAATTTTAGTATTAATGAGTTAATAGTTATTAGGGATTGCAGGTATTGCTGTCACTGTGTCATTGTCTGCGAGGGTAATTCAGGTGCTAAAAATGTATTTATAAACTCCCAAATGAATAGATTTTCCTTCATATAGCTTTTTAAAGACTTATTTTATGTACGATTATTATTCAAAGTGTCTATGATGTATTTTAAGCCAACTATTTATGATCAAAAATTAAAGTAACAGTTGGTTTTAGCTTCCACACTACGTTTATAACGTAAAAAGTGGAAGGTATTGTAATCCTTCAGTCCGTCTGTCACCCAATTTCATAGCCCAAACTTCAAATGCTTTAGATAAGTGTGATTCGTTAAAAGATTCAGCGCATCTAAATTAGAAGACATTGAAAATCTCAGGAAGAATTCAAAGTACTTTATTTAAAAAATTGCAAAATTTAATGCTCATTTAAAAAGAATAAGAAGCCATTTTTATTAGAATTAAATCACCATTGCCATACGCAACAATCACTCAAGAATTTCTCCCATTTCTTGCTGCATAAGTTTCCTTTTTAAAAAAAAAATTCTACATTGCTTTTTGCAAGCAATTGATAGCTTGGAGAAGTGTCTCTACGATGGCAGATTTGACGTGCTTTAAGAAGGAAGGACACCCTATACTTGACTCATCTTGAAGGGTTGCTCAAACAGTCTGACTTGTGCTTGTACCAACGTAGATATGACACCGTTGCAACAGCTTGACTTTTTTCATTGGCAATGCAGTTGCCACTGATTTGACTGTTGGCATTGTACCTGGAACATGGTTTTTAAGCATTTGTTTGCATACCATTTTTTTTCAAGGAAATATTCCACTTTCTTTTAATCCTCCAACACTGTTTTCGGATTAAAGTTCTTGAAAGAGATATTCCATAATGAAGGGGACAATGAATTTCAAAATTTTAGTTATTTACGAGTAAAAGAGTGACAAACTAATATTAAAAGTACTTCATAAGAATAATAGTTATCAGAAAGTGATTTAAAAAGCAAAAATTGATGTTAGTAGTTACAATATGTGCTTAGCCCAACCTATTCTGAAACATTCTATTTTACCCCACGCATGTTTTTTTGTTCCAAAAAACAAGTTTTTCCTATTTTTACTTTCTGAATACATTCTTGAAAAGTATATGTACACAATAAGATAAAAAATTTCGTACACACGTACTTATAATTTTTCTTAAAACAAAAGTTTTCTACAGCAAAAAAGTTTCCCAAATGAAAACATTGAATGGCCAAAAACAAACTGCACACTGGATAAACTGCAGTAACCATAGCAATGAATTGGACCATTTTTGCTCTGAAAAACAAGTAGGTTTGTTACAGAATCTGTCACTTAAACCGCTTCCACACAACATTTGTGCTCAACAGGAAACAAACTATTTATACACCTCAGAAAGAAATTCGCCAAACAGAGCCTTTAGCTAGTTGTAATTAAACATTTAAACGATAAAATTAATTATTTTCATTAATCTTCTTTCTCAGATTTAATAATTAGACTTTATCGTTTGCTTAATTTGTTTGAAGTTCGAAGAATAATAATGTAATCTTTTTTAATAAATATCTTTGTGTCGCCACAATTTACCATTTACATTTCTTTCAAAAATTCAGCCATTTATCGTTTGTTAAATTAATTTACAGTTCAAAAAATATATAATTAGTGCAATTGATGCTTTAAAAATAAAAGCGAAAATTTGCATATTTTTTATGCCATGTTATAATTCTCTATCCATCCTTCTTCATACATATATAATAAACCATCAAAAGAACTTTATTGTGATATTACATACAACAATCCAAACTGAATTATATCGCATAAATAAATATTCTTTCAAAAGTGTTTATTTTAAATAAAGTTTCTCATACGTTTAACAAAATGGCAACACTGAAAATATTGAATAAAAATGGAATTTGCATGTTATTTCAATGTAGATTAAATTTTTAGTTATTTAAATAAACTTCTAATTAAATTTTTTTAATGAAATTTGGAATGTAGCCTAATCTGATTTTTTGCTTCAAAATGACGTATCCCACTTGTCTGTGGGACTTGTGGTTCTTTCTGTGAAAGTGGGTGACAGACGGACTGAACGATTATAATACCTTCCACTTTTTACGTTATAAACGTAGTGGGGAAGCTAAAAATCAGTCTTTTGGTACACTTTCGTATAGGGAGTTGTTGAGTAATTGCAACAAAGGTCCAAGTCGTTAGTCTAGACCAGTGGTTCCCAACCTGGGGGCGATCGCCCCCAAGTGGGCGATTTGTGTTATCAAGGGGGCAAAAAATACTTGAGGGGCGATGTGTATTCAAAGGAGGAAAATTAAAATAATGTTGTACCTTTGTACAGTAAAACCATTCTCCAACTATAACCAAACCAGCCAATTTTTACTTTAAACTCTCTAGAAACCAGTAACAATATCTTAGTTAATTATTTCACTTTTGTTCTTTAAATATAAATATGTTAAAAAAATGTTTTATGTTTTTTCTATTTTATTTAAAAGTGACCGGATAAAGCTTCTTTGGTTTGTTTTTATAAACGGTAGTAAGTGTTATAAAACTGTTTTATAGTTACACTTTAACTCAAATTATGATCATACATAACATGAACATTAAAAGGGGGCGATGGATGTTAATCAACCTAAAATACGAGGCGATGGTCCAGAAAAGGTTGGGAACCACTGGTCTAGACTCTAGTTACTGCAGTTTACCTGCCCACGGCAGCACAGTATAATTTACGTTTAGTTTTGCATATAAAATTATAATAAAATATAAAACTGGCATCAGGAAAAGGAAAAAATTATTTTGTTTGTTTTGAAAAGATTTTTTTTTAAACTGACCTATTTTACCCAACGACTTATTTTGCCCCACCTGAAACTATACTTTATATGAATATGAACTATTTTCTTTATAGCTAAATGGACCGGACCTGTCACTTACAAATGGTTTGGATAATGTTTGCTCTGCTACTCAAAGCCTGGGAGAACTAACCTTTCAAGAAGAGGACGAAGATCAATATTATACAAAAGATTTGCCAGACCATGCTTGCAAGTAAGATAGAACTTTAAAAAAAAAGTGTGCAAAGACAATTGTGTCTAAACAATTTCTGATTAAAGGGATTTTTAGTCATTGTTTAACAGAGTTTATAATCTCGGGTATTTCTTTCCCTTCCTTGTTAAGTCCATAAAATGATGATTCTTACTTAACCCTGCCCTTGTTATGTTTTTGTCTAGCAGTTTTGAGCAATTTTAAGAATTCCACAAAGTGTTCTTTAGATCCTAGGTTACTGTTTCATTTTATTCTGCCAAATTAAAAAAATTAGTTGAAATTTTAAATTTTATAAAATGAGGTATAATAGAAAAAATTGTAAAATTGGATCCAAAGAACAATTTTTAGACTTCCTTATGCAAAAAATGCTGTTTTCAACATTTCTTGAAGGCAAATTTAAGGAAGCAAAAAATTTTATGCAAACATGACATGTTGACAATATTTAAATTCTAATATATATGAAATGGTGGTTATTTTCTTTATGATAAAAATGTTACAGTTGAAACTGCTAACTCTAGAAATCAGATTGTGTTTCAGGAGTCATTTATGTACTCATAGAAGTTTGAGTATATTGATCCAAATAATCAATTAATTTCCATGGTAACATTAACTTGAAAGAAGTTAGATTGAATTCAGACAAATTTTTCAATGTAATGCACATTTGAACATCAAAGCAATATTTATGTGCACATATTTTTTTATTAATTTATTGAATTTTTTTAATCTTATTAACAGTGCCTTTTATTTCTTTAATTTAGGTACTGCGGCATTCATGATCCCAGCTGTGTTGTTCAATGTAATATTTGCAAAAGGTGGTTTTGTAATGGCCGTGGCAATACATCTGGAAGGTAACATATTATTTTGTATGTTTTTTTTCTTCTCTTTAACTTAAGATTATTTGTAATTATGTATTATCTTTCATTGTAGCCACATCATCAACCATTTAGTAAGGGCCAAGCATAAAGAAGTAACTCTTCACAAGGATGGTCCTTTGGGTGAGACCGTTTTGGAATGCTACAGTTGTGGTTGTCGCAATGTTTTTGTTCTTGGATTCATCCCTGCAAAAGCAGACTCGGTGGTTGTCCTGTTATGTCGACAACCATGCGCAGCTCAAAGTAGTCTGAAGGATATGAATTGGTAATGCTTAGTTTTGTCAAGTGCCATTAAATAATTATTTTTTGTATATGTTTTAAACTGTTTTGCTACATATTTTTAAAGATTTAATGTGAATGTTAGAATCTGAAATGATTCAAGTTTAAGATATTGTGTTTGAAAATTGACTTGCATTCATAATATTGAAGCCTTTAAAATATTATTACTCATGAATGTTTTATATACAGTGTCAATAAAATTGTGATGTGTCATACTAGCCAGTTATTACATTTAGTTATTGCATATGCTGATGTGTTGTAATTACTAAAAATATGACATGGTGTTCACAATTCTAAATTACAAATTCATAAGTAAGTTATAGCTTTTCCCCCATCAATGACTGCATAACTCGACTCCTTCTATAATTGTTTGAATTACACCACTGGTAAATGCTAATTGTTTAGTGTTGTGACTATCCCCTCTATATGGTAGTTTAGAAATTTATCTGATTCATTTATCTAAAGTCTGCTACAGTTTTCCTGCAATATTGAAAAAAACTGATTAAAACCTTTATATCTTTGTAGTACAACTTCATTTCTGAAATTTTGTCAATGTGAAACATTTTGTGTCTTGTCTTAAATAATTAAGTACTTATTCTCATGTTTAGGGATCCTGATCAATGGAAGCCTCTTATCAGTGACCGTAGTTTCTTGGCATGGCTGGTAAAAGTTCCTCAGGAACAAGAACAACTGCGAGCAAGGCAAGTTAGTGCTGCTCAAATCAACAAGCTAGAAGAATTGTGGAAGGTAAATATTTATGTTTTCCGTAAAAGCTCTGTAGCAGCTTCGTAGTTTGGCAAATCTCTGGCGATTCTCAAAGAGAAAATATCCTACTGTTCTAAATACGAATACAAAAATCATCAACAAGCCAGGGGCCCGAATTATAAATTTCCGGTAATTCTAAAATCGAAAAACGCTAGTGATTGCAGTAATGGCAGTTTTAATATTGGTAAACTAAGGTGTTTCTACAAGTTTTAAATAAATAACTATAAGCACTCTTAAAGGGTTCATTGCTCAGTATTCATTTATAAAATAAAATGCATTGGAAACATAATTTTGAAATAAAAAAAGTTAATTATAAAAAAAAGGAAAATGTAAAACGAGAAATAATAGACATACTATTAAACAGTGTTCTTAAAATTTTTGACATTGTAATACGTATTGTTTAACATTTGCTGTTGGTCACATCACTTTACTGGAATTAGTGGCTTTAAGTGGTAAAAATACATGTAAGTACAGTACTTGGGAGACCCTGCCGGTAGCGAGCTACCGTCGGTATATCCCTTCGGGTCATAGGTGCATGCAAGCCTCACCGCCACGACAAGGCAGGAACACCCAGGGCTCAGCCCATTGCTCTTCTCCCTTTTTTTTGGCAGGCATTGAGAAATTACCATCCCCTGAGGTAAACATCGGCTTGTTTGCTGATGACATCATTCTCTGGAGCTCTGGCAACAATTTAACCAAATTGAAAGAACTCAACAACACTCTCTCTTCTTTATCATTTTTTGCTTCTGACTCTAAACTCCAAACAGCTGCGGTTGCCTTTTGATGATATCGAACCCCACTCTCTAAAATCTTGTTTGGATTCCTCAGAAAGACTACCAAGAGTCCACTTTCACTTCGACCTTGCTATCCCTGTAAACAAGGACTTGATCCCTGCCCATCTTAGGCAGTTGGCTTTGGAGATCCTTAATATGGTCCCTGATACTGCTATAAAAATCTACACACATGGAAGTAGTAAACTGGATCTCTGTGCTGGCAGTGGCATATACATTGAAAAACCCAGGGATAATTTGAGTCAGCCTTCGCAATCCTGACTCGTCTTCAAGAGCGAGCTTATTGCAATTGATAAAGATCAGGGGCTATCCTTCACGAAGTGAACTATGAGGACCTCTGGATTTTTTCAGACAGTCACAGCTCTCTTCAACACCTCTATAATTGGATTGCGGTTGGAGACCAGACTAGCATTTCCATTCTTCATAAACTGAAGCTTATTACAGAGTCCCATAATACTTTTCTACAGTGGATCCTATCCCATGTTGACATATATGGAAACGAGCAGGCAGATAGTTTTGCCAAGGAGGGTTGTAGTCACTCCAATCTTTCCTCTTCAACCCTTACCTTCCTAGAACACCAATTCATTGTCAACTGTGAAATTTCGAAAGAGTGGAGAATCAATCCTAGTCATCACTGGTATGCGGGCAAGGAGACGGCAGAGTTGCCACGGTCCTTGAAAACCTTGAGAAGTGCTTGAAGAAATTATTGATTTTCAAGGTTTTGAAAGTGCTTGAAAAACACTATCAACCTTGAAAAGTAACTTTTTGGACTGACAAATTTATCTTGAAGTAACTGTTTTTTCGTCATCTTCTAAGGCTGTTGCAAATGTTAATTTTGGCTGCATTAACAACACTTTTTCAATGTGAATCAGTTCCTATTTTACTTTTTGATTTATTGCTTATGTATAATCCAAGAAAGCAGAGAAAGTGATTTTAGATGGATTTTTTTTTAATAACTAAATGGTTATTTTATAACACACTAGCAAATTTATACCCGTTCTTCGCACGGATTAAAAAATATCAAATCGTTCCAAATATGTGTACCATATAACCTGTTATAGGATCATAAACTTATGTTATTGTTCCCGCTCGTTATAAAGTATAAAATCCTGTTTCATTGCCTTAAAATTCCAAAATGAAAAATAAGCTATAAAAAACACTCATAAATGTCATCACAATTCCCTCATAAATACATAAAACATTTTAGCTCATTTGGCGCATTTTAGGAAATAATTTGGCGAGAATATAGATATAGATACAAACACACCCATTATACAGCTCTAACACAATGACCTTCGAACAACCAACCATAAATTATTTATAAAAGAAATTGCCCATTTGGCTAGTTTTAGTTAATAATTTGGCGAGTTTGGCAACGTATTTGGCGAAAAAATAGACATAAAACATTAATATTCAGCTCTAGTGCGATGACCTTTATTAACCATCATAGTTCAGTAATAGCTTAACTATACATTTATTGCTTAAATATACATACATGCAGTCAACAAAAAAATCATCAAACCCACAATAAAATCCGGGAATGGAGACTGGCAGAATTACGTCACTTGAAACATGTCAATTATTTTTCAAATACTGAATTTAGTTTCTGAAGGTAATGGCAAAAGAATAAAATAAACATTTTCAATTTTAAATATTTCGTTAAAAGTTTTATTTAATTTTTTCAGCAGATGGCAACACGAAAAGGAAAAAAATGATCGGATTTGAGCGAAAGTGGTGTATATTTTTCATAAAATTCGAATTTTCTCTAAAAATGGAACAAATATGAAAAAACTAAGCCTCATATGCACACGTTGGTATTAAAGGGAATCTATCTTAAAAATTTTGAATTTCTGAGGGCAGTATAAGTAGGTCTTTTACGATCCGAAGACAAACAGACACACACACAGACAGACTTTCTTTTATTATTATATAAATATATATTTAAGTTCATTTGAAAGTTAGAGAGCTCTCATTCGTTTTCTAAATGAATTTTTAAAAACTATTGTGAAATTTAGGTGTTGCATTTTCGAATATACAGTCCTTGAAAATGGAGAAATATATCCTTGAAAAGTCCTTAAATAGTCCTTGATTATTTTTTTTTACCAAAAAGTGTGGCAACCCTGAGACGGGCTCTTCACTGGTTCTCAATTGTGGCAGAGCCACCTGCACTGTAGTCGCCAGATTGGCAAGGGGTCATTTAAAATGTCTCGTTCTTGAAGGGTAGGAAGATCTACGCAACCTGCTCTAAATGTCATGTTCAGCAGGCCTCTCCCGAACATATTTTGGACTGCTTCTGACTTTCCAGGGAGGTTTTCCTGTCCCCTCTTCTCTTCTAGTTATCGACTTTCTTGGTCAATGATCTTTTGGGCTTTGTCTAACATCGTCAGACCAAGGAGGATTTGTAACAACAACATATCAGTATCATGCATTCTAATGTTACAATAAATACCTTAAATTTTATTGTGGCCTAGGATCCTAATTGATACGCGTTTTATGCATCTATCAAAATAGATTTTTTAAAAATGATGACTGTGCATGTGCAAAGACTGATTAATTTCAAGAGGTGAACTGTGTGTTGCAGATTACTTAAAAACTTTTCACTACATTTTTTAATTTTTATGCTTTATTCAAAATTTGAATCTGTGCTTCTTGGAAATTAACTTTCTATGTTCATTCCAGGATAATGTGGATGCATCTTTTGAAGATTTAGAAAAACCTGGTGTTGATGAAGAGCCACAGCAGGTTTTATTAAGGTTGGCATTGTATTTATTTTTAACTGTTTAAACTAGTTTATGACAATGTTCTTTTAAAATTGTATTTTAGTGTTTTATATTTAGGTACGTTAACTCTTTGTAATTCAAATTTTCTTAACTTTTAGTCAATTTTAAGCTATTGCTTCGGTAATTAAAAGTAATCAAAATAATTTTGAATGCATTACTTAGAATTATTTTCAGCGGAATAAGTATTTGAAAGGGTTTCCTATTACTTTTACAGGTATGAAGATGGTTACCAATATCAAAACATCTTTGGGCCACTTGTCAAGATGGAAGCGGATTATGACAAAAAGCTGAAAGAGTCCCAAACTCAAGACAACATTGAAGTACGATGGGATATCGGTCTGAATAAGAAAATTATATCTTATTTTACAATTGCAAAATCTGATACAGGTATTTGGATCTTTTTAATTACATTTTAGCTGTAACTTTAAAAGTTTTTTAATTTTGAAATAGAATATGATAAAAAAAAATCTCTTTTATAGATATGCGATTAATGCATGGCGATGAGTTGAGGCTTCGTTATCTTGGAGAATTGCACAAGCCATGGTCTGGTGTGGGGCATGTGATTAAGATACCTGACAGTATCCTTTCCTTTGACAGCATTCTTTTATGTACTTTTTAGTTGAGTTAAGCATTATTTTGTATATTTATTTTATGAAGTTAAGCATTATTTCATGTACTTTGATTTAGCAATTTTTTAGAGAAATTAACTTTTATTGCAACTTAACTCTATGATCAGATTATAGTGAAGAAGTTGGAATTGAAATGAAGACAAATCTGGGTGTTCCCTCTGAATGTACTTCTAATTTCGTAGTAGACTTTGTTTGGAAATCAACATCTTTTGATAGGTTAGTGGAAATTTATTGTTGAAAGGTTACTTGTATAAAAACTTTATGGTGCAATGAAGACACTTATTATGCTTTGTTTATTTTTTGTTATGTTCAATAAGTTGATATCTGTTTAATTGTGTAGTGAAATTAAGCAAGCATATATATTTTTTTAAGAAAAGTTAATTTAATTAATATAATTCAATAGTATGAAATTATTTTTTTAGAATGCAGGCTGCTTTGCGTAAATTTGCAGTAGATGAGACATCAGTCTCTGCTTATATCTACCATAAACTTTTGGGCCATGAAGTGGAAGATGTGATTATGCGTAACCAGCTCCCTAAGCAATTCTCTGCACCCAACCTCCCGGAACTTAATAGATCCCAAGTTTATGCTGTAAAGCATGCAATGCAGAGGCCCCTCTCCTTGATTCAAGTAAGTAGTTTGTAGTATTAGAGGTATATCTATGAAATGACCTTGAATGAACAGATGACACTGCACCTGGGTTAATAATAGTGTGGAATCACCATACTAGTATTTTGTCAGACTACTCTTAACCTATCACCAGGCAGGTGCCATTAATTACTAGTGTGTTTTTATCATAGTGATTCTGGGCTTTGGAAATGCCGTGTATCATGTCAACAAAGGGTCATTTGCGGGAAATTTTAATCCATTGCTTTATTTTGAAAAAAACTGCTGCTGAAACTTTTCGAATACTTCAGAAAGCTTATCGAGACAATTTTAGATCTAAATCAAGTTGTTAAGGGTGGTTTGGTCGATTTTAAAACTGGCGATTTTGATGTGACAGATTAAGATAAGGGAAAACCTCCAAAAAATTTAAAGATAAAGAATTGCAAATAATTTTGGATGAAAACCCAACAATAACTCGGTACAGATTTCAGAAATATTGAATGTAACTCAGAAATGTATTAGTTAACGTTTGTATGCCTTGGGAAAAATTTGCAAAAAATTAAAATGGGTACCATTGTGCTTTAACAGAAAGACAGATGGAGAACCAAAGAGTCACTTGCGAACAACTTTTGAATCAACGTCAAAAAAAGTATCAAGTTCTGCATCCAATTGTCACAGGTTACAAAAAATGGATATATTTTAACAATCCTGTACGAAAAAAATTGTGGGTTGATCCAGGCCAACCCTCAATATCGACTCCAAAGAGAAATCTCTTTGGAAAAAAGACAATACTCTGCGTTTGGTAGGGCCAAAAAGGCGTTCTTTATGAGCTGCTTAAACCTGATGAAATAGTTACTTTTGACCGATATCAACAGCAATTAACCGATTTAATCCGGTAACTAATCAACAAACGGCTAGAATGGGTTTGCAGACATGGAAATTTTATTGTGCTCCTTGACAATGTGCAGCCTCACACCACAAGTAATGTGAAAGACATCTTAAAAAACCTGAAATGGGATGCTCTATCGCACCCGCCATATTCTCCAGATATTGCTCTTTCAGACTATCACTTGTTCAGATCCATGGCACATGGTCTGGCTGAGCAGCACTTCACTACTTTTGATGAAGTAGAAAAATGGGTATCTTCTTTTTTTTGCCTCCAAAGACGCAAAGTTCTATCACATAATCCATAATTTACCAAAAAGAATAGCAAAAGTTACTGATTTTGATGGTGGATACTTGGTAATATAAAGGCAATTACTTAGTTATATTAATTACTTATAAAAATTTTACAAGTCTGGTTTGGTGCCTCAATCTTTATCTGTAGTATGGGTAAAATAAATGATTTTTTTATTAACTTTAGGGTCCCCCTGGAACTGGTAAAACAGTAACATCTGCTACAATAGTTTATCACTTGGTTCGTCAAAATAATGGCCCTGTGCTAGTATGTGCTCCTAGTAATATTGCAGTTGATCAATTGACTGAAAAAATCCACCGCACTGGTTTGAAGGTACATATTTTTTTCTTTTTATTTATGATTTGTACTGAATGGTGAAGTTTCCTTATATTTAAAATCTTATCTCTTTAAGGTTGTACGCTTATGTGCCAAGAGTCGTGAAGCAATCAACTCACCTGTATCTTTTCTTGCATTGCATAACCAGATCAGAAACTTGGAGGGGTGAGATTATTTTAATCAATATGAATTGTTTCTAAGGAACATCCATTTTTGCCCTTAAAAAGTTCGTATTTAATTCAATCGAATGTGTATTAAGTAATATGCTATTTCTCATTTAGACATTCAGAGTTGCACAAGCTGCAGCAACTGAAAGACGAGACTGGCGAGCTGTCTTCTGCAGATGAAAAACGTTATCGAATGCTTAAAAAGGCCTGTGAGAAAGAGCTCTTGGAGGTTGGTTGTGATTTATTATTTTGGGTTTGTTTTAAACACATAAAATAGATTTTTTTAATCTATTAACTTTTAGGAATTGATTCTAACAAAAATTTACATGCTTAACACTGTTGCAAAGATAATATGATTAAAGATTAGGAAAAATCAAGCTTAGTTTAGCTATTGCTTTGAAATTTTCAATTTTATTACTAAATATAAGTTTATTGTAGCAATAACTTTTGCTTTGTATTTTGTTTATAGGCAGCTGATGTTATTTGCTGTACGTGTGTTGGAGCTGGTGATCCCAGACTTGCAAGATTCAAATTTTATTCAATTCTTATTGATGAAAGTATGCAAGCCACAGAACCAGAATGTATGGTTCCTGTTGTGTTAGGTGCAAAGCAGGTACAACCAAATATGTTTTGTCTAAAACTTTTTTAAAGTACTGATGTAATGAAATCTTGCCTATTTATCTCATATAAATTAAGTTATAACTTGATAAGTTTTGTGTTAAAATTTAGAAATATATTAAAACCATAAATTTCAGAAGTAAAGTTTAAATGTATGTGGCATTAAAAAAATTCAAATTACTCCTAACCTCCCAGTTATGACCAGTTGCATCATAGATACTAAATTATGCCTTAATTTTATAAAAACATGCATTTAAAATAAATTCATGGGCATTAAAACAGGGTCTGAAAAAATTTGTATTTTCTTAAAGATTTTCCTTTGTTTTAATAACTAAACATCCAACAGCTGCACAGCATCCTTGAAAAAGATCTCAATCCTATTTTGATCTTGGAAATGCTTTGAAACTATGTTTCCAACAAGAATAGCTAATAAGTAGAATGTGGACATAGAGTGTTCTGTAAATTTTCGAGTTCTTTTACTTTGCTTGCTTTGTTATCAATTTTCAATGAGTTAAAATAAATTTATTGTAAATTAGAATTAAATTTCCAAGGGCCAATTTTAAATTTAGGGAAGCAAATTTGGTGTTTAAAACAAATTTTAGAAGTTCATGTTATAAGTTTTCAAACATTATTTTTAACTGACAGAAATACCTTCTTTAGTTGATCCTAGTTGGAGACCACTGTCAATTAGGCCCTGTTGTCATGTGCAAGAAGGCAGCTCGTGCTGGGCTTTCGCAATCCCTATTTGAGAGGTTGGTTGTGTTGGGAATCCGACCCCTTAGGCTAGAAGTGCAGTACAGAATGCATCCGCAGCTCAGCAAGTTCCCTTCAAACTTCTTCTATGAAGGGTCTCTTCAAAATGGGGTGTATGCTGGTAAGTTTCGATTTAGTTCTCGTAATTTGTACACGTTTCAGAGGGGTCTTAAAGGTACTCTAAGTTCTATAACTGTTTTGTAATGTACCAGAAATACCTTTTATTCTAGAAGAAGCCTTTATTTTAGCCCAAGCTTTAAAAGAAAAGTATCATTAAAAGTTAAAAGTATATCCTTGGTCAGCTTCTAATTAATGTCAAGTGAAATGTATTGCTTTGTGAAACTCTGGTGTCGTGATTGAAATGTAGTCCAGTATTATATTTTCTCCTTTTGTTTCTTATTTGAATATTATTGTTATAGAGGAAAGAAAGATGAAAGGAGTGGACTTTCCCTGGCCTCAGCCTGACAAGCCAATGTTTTTCTATGCATGCCAAGGACAAGAAGAAATTGCTGGATCTGGTACTTCTTATCTGAACAGGTGACTCTCTAATTTGGAACTCAGTTTTATAAGTAAAAATAACTTTTGGAGATTAATTTGAACAGTTTTGGTTAGTACTTTTAGCTAACAAATTAATCAAAACTGCTTATTTCTTTAATTGTAATTCACTACAATCCTTATTTCTATATACTGCATTGTACCATATATTCTAAGCAGCAATATATCTGGTAATTATATAGTAAAAATGCTATCTTATTCTGTTAGTTTGACTTATTCCTAAATAATAGCTATGTCAAAAGACTTGTACAATTTATAATTAGCTGCAAGTTAAATTATCCCTTAAATTTAAGTATAAATAAGGTTTGGAAATTAATGGCCTGATCATTTTGCATTTCATTATACTAAGTATCAGAAAATAATTAATTCTTATATTTTACCAGGACTGAAGCTGCCCTTGTTGAGAGGCTCACTACAAGATTTTTGAAGTGCAGTGTTAAACCTGAACAGATTGGAATAATTACACCCTATGAAGGACAAAGAGCCTATCTAGTCCAATATATGCAGTATAATGGTTCCTTGCATGCAAAGCTATATCAGGTAATTAAGATTTTTATTTGTTAACTTTCCAATGGGTCAACAGCTCACTAAACTAAAATGGTGTGTTAAAAGGCACAGCACAGTCTTGCTACACATTAGACTTGTTATTTGGTATATTTGAATTGTGCATTGTTTTAAAAAAAATAACAGCAATTGCACTCAAGTTACTGCCCCTTGTGCAACCTAATGTTGTGTAACAACATATTAGCTATTTATTAGAATCTTAAAACATTTTCCTAACGACTCCAAAAAACCAAGGTTGTTTCAAAGTTCAACTTAAATTTTTATGTCATTGCATGTTTTAATCATTTATTGTATTTCAGGACATTGAAGTCGCCAGCGTTGATGCTTTCCAAGGACGTGAAAAAGATTTGATCATTATGTCATGTGTCCGTTCTAATGAGCATCAAGGAATAGGTTTCTTAAATGACCCTCGACGTCTAAATGTGGCACTGACAAGAGCAAGGTTTGGCATAATCATTGTTGGCAACCCTAAAGTTTTGTCGAAGGTAAAACACATATAGTTTATTTTATTTTTTGTTCTAAAAGTGTATGCATGAATACAATATATTATGCCTTTTTTGCTTAGTAAGCTTAACTTTAAAAATGTCCATTGAAACTACAATTTGCTTTTTGTTTTGTAGCAAACACTTTGGAATCATCTATTGACATTTTACAAGGAAAATAAAGTTCTTGTTGAAGGACCATTGAATAACCTGAAAGAGAGCATGATTCAATTCAGTAAACCAAGGAAACTGACAAATGCCATTAATCCTGTGAGTATTTTTATTTAATCCTGCTCTGTCCAAATAAAATGTTTTTTTTTTTAAATAAAATCTTATAATTGTGTAAATTTTTAGGGATCTCATTTCATGAATACGGCCATGTATGATGCTCGTGAAGCAATGATTCCTGGAAGTGTTTATGATCGGTCATCACATCTTAATGGAGGTAATATTTTATTCAGGGTGGCAACAGAATCAGGGAATTTTATCGTCAGGGAAAAAGAAGGGTTTTTTCAGGGTTTTTAAAAGTCAGGGAATTTTATCGATCTGGAAAAGTCAGGGAAATTTGTGATTTTTTTAAAAAAATAAAAAATTTCCATTTTCGCGCCAAAAGTTCGCTTAATTGCCAATTTCTCACTATTATTACTCTAATCCGAAGTCGACTGTCGCCAAGTCAACAATCACCATAGCAACCTGTGAATGGAGAAAGAAAAAAAGTTTAATTACTGCTGATCTGCCGCGACTTTCGCGTAACTTTGTCTTTCGCCAGACAATGCAGCTGCTGTTTTGACTGGGTTTGGCATTGATTTATTATTTGTTTTGAAGATTCCCGGAGTATCAAACGTCCAAATATAAAGTTTCGGTTGCTGAAAGAACAAGGCGTATCGCGGGTCTGGTGTCTTCTTTTTTGGTGACTCTATTCGCCTAGGGGGGGGGGGGAGGGGCAAATACTTTAAAAGAATAAGGGTTTTTGAAAAAAAAAATAAGTTGAGGGTTTTTTTTGGTAGCAAAAATATGGGCTGTTTTTATTAATTTTTAGTAAAGAAATCATCCCCCCCCCCCCCCTTAAAATTTCAACGATACAGTCTGCGTCGTTGACCCCCACTGTAGGCACCCCTGTCTACTATTGCGATTTTGCTGCTAACGGTGCGATTCGTTGAAGTTTGGTTCAATGACCCCTCGTGAACCAAAAGTATTTTATTAAAATAACTAGACATAACTGCTATTATGCTAAGAATCGGAAAATATTTCAAATGCGATCATCGTTACACGTCTCTGAAAAAACTCAGTACGATCTCATTTAAAATTTGGGTTCGAAATATTCTTTTTTTCTTTAAACATCGGCTTCCATCGGTTTACCGATATTTTTCAAAGCCGATGAACAAAACTTCTCACCAAGTTAACTTCGGGGGTCTATAGCTTATTTTTAAACAATCTGCATTTTTGCAACAAGGGTTCGATTTAAGTATCGCATTGCAATTTGCGATGCAAATTCTCTGAAACAGCAATACAAATAGTCAACCGATTCGCTAGAACTGCGATGCATTTTTTAAAACGATTGTTTAGTTTTTCATCGCACCATAATTAGGTGAAACTAAACTTAAATTTCAATAAACAATAAGTGCAAACAACAGATTCTTATAATAAAGATAAAAATTTTAATTAAAATGTGAAGATAATTACGATTAGATTACACTAAGTTTTCTTTAAATCTCAGCCAGCCAGTGCAATCTCCCATTGGAAGAGGAGTCCAATAATGATTCCTGATTTACTTATTTTGCTGCCTAGTAATTTTCACGAAATCTACCGATGACGTCACATTGCATCAGAATGATTGATAGTTCTCTAGCTCTGTGATCGGGAGAGTGTCTTGTTACTTTTGTAGCTTCAGTTTAGGTCAAGTCGAGCAACCAGAATATTTTCTTCTGATCAAGTGTTTGACTCTTATTTGTCCGTGCAGTCTGTGAATCATGATCACAAGAACAGCTGGAATTAAAAAATACTTTTTGTTTACGTTTGAACCTTTTTTCTACTTTGGCCTATACTGGGGTTTCTCATTTTAGACAATTTTTAGTTTAAAAAAAATTTTAGCGTCCGTTTATACACGCTTTATATATTTAGGTTGTTAGTGAATTTCGAGTCCTTGAATTTAAGGCTTTTGCCTTGTATGCAATCTGTTAAACGGCTGTATAGCCCAAAATGTTTGGCGAATAATATCCTGTGTAGAGGGGGTGCAAATTAAATATACTCAAGTCCAACGCTGCTTATGATATCGCCTTCAACGGTTGCATTGGGTCGTATGGGTGTACATACTTGGCTGTTAGCTAGTTCCTTGACTGTTTCTAAATTATGACTCCAATGATCCGAATTATACTCAGAGAAATTTTAGTTAAAATTAGCCCTGTAAAAAGCTCTTGCACACGTTACAGGCCATATTTGCAAAAAAAAAACTTTGCTGGTGTTTATTACAATACACAAATAATAAACACCAGCAAAGACACAAAAGGTTCGAAATTCTTAAAATTAGCTAAGTTTAGTATTTGTTAGCTTAGTAATGTTTATTGGCTCTTTTTCCGTAATAAGTAATTCATGGTATTCGCTCGGTGGATAGACCAATTAACCCTAGTAATAATTGTTAGTAGGCTTCATTGGTCTATCCACCGATGATGCCTAGTAATTATTTATTTGTCCGATTGTTAAAACTCTTTGTTACTAAAACATTGAACGATCCTACACTAGTTATGTCCAAATTTTTATTTTGTCCTTTACCGATTTTGACTTCTCGTATTCATACATAATGCAAACAAAACTCAAGTATTGTGCTGTGCAGTATTTCATCCTTTTAATATGAAAATGTGAAACATCGCTCTTACGCTCTCCATAAATACAAAATATTTTCTAAATGTCATTATCTGTTCCTTTGTTTAAAATTTACACACACTCATGGACTATTTACTAACATCATGAATTGAACTAATATTAAATGTCTTTATTAAAGAAAAGATAATATTGAGTTATCTCAGAAAAATATTTACATCAAACGGTAATTAATTTTAAAATTTATTAACATGTTTATTTTTTTTTAAACTTAATTTTATATAATTGCTTGATAATTGCAGTTTTGTATGTTGTTCTTATTTAAATGGTAAATGCAGAATTTTTTTATAAGGGTTTTACTGTATACTATTTTTATAGATTTGTTTTTAAAAAAACAATTCCTTTTTTTAAATTTGAATTTTATTAAATTTTTTCATGTTAAATAAACTGGTAAGTTTTTTTATTAATAACGGGAGAAAGCCGAGCTTTAAAATAGTTAATTGCCGCTGATCAGGGAATTTTTAGCCTACTTTTCTTTTTTTAATTCGAAAGAATTAAAAAAATGAAAAAGTAGGTATTGACATGCGGTCGATGTCCGTCTGTCCGTATCCCCCTTCCAAAATCGGTTCTAATCATCGGATCTTAAAAATTCTTTTTTTTGTTAGAAAGCTATACCTCAGATACCAATTGCGATATTTTTTGTACGTCTGTCTGTACGTCACGGACAATCTATATCTGTCGGAATTTCCATGAATTAGCATTTTGAAAATTCAATTTTTAGTCATTTAAATCACTGTAGTGTATTGAAAATGCGGTTAATGTCCAACGTGTCTGTCTGTCTGTGCGTTTGTCTGTCGTCTGTACCCCCTTCCAAAATCGGTTCTAATCATCGGATCTTAAAAATTCTTTTTTTGTTAGAAAGCTATGACCTCAGATACCCAACTTTCATACTTTTTGTCCGTCTGTCTGTACGTCCGGACGGACATAAATCTACTATCTGTCGGCGAATTTCCCATTGAATTAGCATTGAAATTCAATTTTGAGTCATTTAAATCACTGTAGGTATTGAAATGCGGTTGATGTCCATCTGTCTGTTCGTATGTCTGTCTGTTCGTATGTCTGTCTGTCCGCCTGTCTGTCCGTTTGTCTGTCTGTACCCCCCTTCCAAAATCGGTTCTATCCATCGGATCTTAAAAATTCTTTTTTTGTTAGAAAGCTATGACCTCAGATACCCAACTTTCATACTTTTTGTCCGTCTGTCTGTACGTCCGGACGGACATAAATCTACTATCTGTCGGCGAATTTCCCATTGAATTAGCATTGAAATTCAATTTTGAGTCATTTAAATCACTGTTGCCAAAGCAACAATGGCATGAGAAACTTTATTTAAACATATTTGAAGCAAAATAATATTTTCATGAATCAGTTTGGAATGACGTCATAAAATGTAGAACAATTTGATTCTTTGATTATTCATTAATTATCTACCAAGAAAGCGGCAAGTCATACTTTTGCATGCAATTATGCTTAGTTTTAATTTACATTTCTTGTTTTTTAATGCAGTACGGAGTAGTTTCATTACTTTTGTTATTAATAAATATTTATTCTTCGAACTACAAATAAATCACGAGCAGATGATAAATAATATTTAATTAATTTGCGAACGAATATTAAGGAAAATAGTTGATTTTGGCTTTTAGAAGTTTAAATTATAGCTGGGTGCTGTGTTTCGATTTTTTTTTCTAATGTGTATAAATCTAGTGTAGAAACGGTTGTTGATGATATTTACTTTAGGAACCTAGTTTTTTTCCCGATTAGAACTTCAGTAAGTATTTAAGTAACAGGAACGTAGGCTATTTTAGTTCTTTATGAACTTCTTGTTTTACATTTATTCAGGGAAGTCAGGAAATTTTGTTTCCCAGATTCTGTAGCCACCCTGTTATTTGAAGTATTTTATCTACTATGACTATCATACATACATGAAAATTATACACTTAAGACATTAAGTTTATGGTACTAAAGATTTTATAAGACTATAAGAAGTCAAAATATTCTCTGATTGCGTAATCAGATGTAAAGATAATTCTGATAGTGCACTTATAGCTTACTTTATAAAACCTTAATAATGGTGACTTGTATATTATATAAATAAGTACAAACTCCACATTTGTACATATTCTCCATATATTCATTTGTAAAGATAATTCTAAGAGTGCACTTATAGATTGCTGTCTTTTGAAACCCTTAAAACAGTGACTTGTATATTATATAAATTTATCAAATCAAAATTAAGCAACCTATAAATCTAATTAGAAAAATATTATTAGAATTGAGAAATGTAAATTTGGCCAAACATATAAAAATGTAATAAAGAAGAAATAATTTTCAAATTTCAGTCTTGCATGTTAAACTCCATGCTTTTTCATACTTAATTTTTGTTTGCTCTGATGTTTCTTTCAAATTAATTTTTTTTGAAAATCCTTTGCTTACCACAATGCTATTCACATGGAAAAGTTGACTCGTGTTTTGCTTCCTCCTCTGGGTGGGAATTTAAAAAAATTGCTTGTTAAATGTTCAGTATGCAAAAGGAATGCTCCTAAAATTTGGTATTTATGCCTCCCAATATTTTTAGTCTGAGTGTTGATATGCAAGTCAGTCCGGATGATTTTTGTTCAACATGCCTTGTTTGCCCCTTAGATTTTTAATTACTATAGTTTAAAAAATTTCTATTCTTAAGCAAGACTACTGCAATGGTCTCTAGGTTGTAACTTCGATATTGCGTTTTATTTTAGGTCCGGCTTTTTATGGTCGCCCACATGACCAGATGTCCTACATCAGTCCAGAACGAGCTCAAAATGCTGTTGCAAATCTTCCAGTACCAGTTGGAATGTTCTTGAATATGGCTCACATACCTCCTAGGTTTTACAACCAGCACCAACAAGCTTTACAGGGTGAATATTGCCACACATAATTTGGATTCATTCTTCTCGTATCATGTTGAATATATACTAATTATTTTTTTCTTGTGTAGCTCGTCAGAACCAACGAAATAGAAGTGCTACTAGAAAAGGAGGTGGAAGGCAAACTAATGGACGATCCATGTCCAACGGGGCATCTTTGAACTTATCGCAAGGATTTAACAGCCAAGCAAGTCAGGTAATATGTCTTTTTGTGTATGATTTACTTATTCATAAGAACTAATCTAATTGTTTTAAATGATGTTCAATAAGAAAATTATTTGTCTAATGTTGTGTCAAGAAATATATAATTCTGAGCTATGAATAAACTTTTGCCCCTTAAGTTTTTTTAATGTTAAATGTGTTTGTGTTTTTAGGATATGATGGGAGGATTTTCCCAGGGGCCGCTCACTCAAGGACAGTTAAGCATAAGCCAGATGAGTCAGCCAAACTATCCTGGTTTATCTCAGCCAGGGTTGTCTCAACCAGAACTGTCTCAGGTAAAAAAAAATCCTCAATTAGTCAGCTTAAGCTTACTTTCATAAAGATTATCCAATAATTGATTATCTATTCAGCAATTGTCCTAACACAAGGATTTGAAAATAGGATTTTTAACCACTTTAATGTAACTCTCTATCATTGCCACTACCAAAACTTTTATTTTGTTTTTTACTATGCTTAGGGATACCTTGTATCTTCCACATTTCAGGGTTTGTACACTTTCGGGTTTTTTTCCCCTAAGGGCCCCTTATAACTCCTGAAATTTGTGTTTCATCTCCTGATATTTTCCCCCCTCCTGAAAATATTGGCAACATTAATTGTTTTTCCCCTCTACTGCACATGCACATTAATTATCACAATGTCCAAACTTTTTTTTAATGTCCCAGAATGCACCTAGCAACTCTTTAAGGAGATTCTTTTTTCTTCTGTTTCATCATTTGAAGTGCAGTAAGGTTACTAGAGATTCAATTTTATTCCTCGTTACTTCCTGTATATACATTGCTGCACTTCTAAAAAAAACTCCTGAATTTCACTATCATAGATAGTGTATGAACCCTGACATTTTAATGAGATAGTATGTTGGATGTTCCTTATTGTGTCCCCTTTTTCCCCAGGACACGTACCTGGTGGATGAGCTTCGATCCCAGACCGAGGGGATGCTGTCCCAGGACTCCACCTACCAGGGGGACCGTGCATACTTTGCCGCGTCTCAGGGAGGCCAGTTCTCGCAGCCCTACTGAAGCCCCGGGGGGGATGAGTCCTGATCAGTGGACCCGCAGCCACTGTTCCCCAAACATGATGAGGCAAAGTAGCTCCATACCTGCTACAGTGAGACAAGAGAGAAAACACACAAAAGCATCCACAAGACATGGAGGGAGGGCGTTCAGAGGGACCTCCGACGGACGGTGTTGTGTCCAGTTACGATTCCTGCCGGCAGAAATGGTGAGAAAATCCAAGACGCAAAGGGAAGCCACCAGCTGGTTCTTGGTATTAAAGACATAGGAAACTGAGGCCATTTCTTCAAAGAGGCAAAAAAAGCAAAAGAAGCTGGCGTTTTTTTCAAGGACCTGGACATATGCAACAAGGTGGTCATGGGCCTTATTCATCTTTACTCTGACGGAGATTCTTTTTCTTGCAACAATTGTAACCTTTGTATTTGCTTTATGTGTTTTGTTAATCCCCACCCACTATAGCAGCCTAATTGATTTTTTTATGTGATGTTGTGCCAGTCTATTCCTTTTTACTTCTAGTGTGAGTATTATATGCCTTTATACATATATCACACATATATTGTATGCCGGTATTGTTCATTTGTGTTGAGTTCAATGAGAGGGAAATCGTAAAGGAGGCAGGGACCACTGGGCACTGAACAGTAGGACATTGCTCTGTTGTAGCCATTTTATATTTACTTATTGAATGGAAAGAGTAGCTTTACTAAGTGCAGGCTGTAAAAAAATTGGTTAGTACTTTTGTAATGTGTGACCTTTTGAAATATGTAGCACTTATGTTTATCTTCAAGGCTCAGTGTGATATGTTTCTATAATTAGTGATAACTCAGTGGATTCTGCACAAAACTAAATCAACTTAAGATATTTTGATAATTTTTTTTGTTATTAATTTACTGTAAACTAATTTTTTCGTATAGATGCTGTGCGACAGAACAATCTGTTCAAGATATTCATTGTTTTATGTTACCAAAAATTGTACATATTTATTTGCATCCTATTCAATGTGCAATGGGTGTTATTTTTCTTTTAAATAAAAAAAATGTAAAATTATTTAATGAGTGCATTATGTTAAGCATTAAACTTCAAATTTATTGTAATTCAAACATTAAAGATTTTTTTAAAATCAAGATTACATTTTAGTCTTTAAATTTTGTTTAATGTTATATTGTCCTTACTTCAAGAAGAAGGTGCTTTCAGTTTTATGACATTTTATTGATATAAATTCATGTGCCTATGACAGATCTTATGCTGGATCTAATGAAGTTTTTATTTTGGATAAAAACTGCTGTAGTTTACAAACTATATGCTTCTAACACTACTTGTACTTAAATAGCTGCCATAAATAAACTCATAATACTGATAATGCTTGTCTGTAATATTTTGACTTTTGTTAATGAATTTTCATCTGAAGGTTTTTGCTCTAAGTAAAAATAATTAAAATAAACTGTGACAACATAGGATTTCAATTTGTGTACAATTTTTTCTCTTATTGACTGGTGGCTCTGTGTGACTTATGTATACTTTATTTTTAAATATAAGTCTAAGTCTTCAACATTATATTAATTTCGATTATTGTCCATACTTTCAGAGATTGTGTTTGAGTCTGACACCTCATTTGCAGCGCTAACGTCGGGCGTATCAATGAAGACAAAAATCTTGGCTGCGACAAATTTCTCTGTTTGATTCAAACGGGTCCAGCCATTATTTGAAGAGGAGCAGTAAGTTAAGAAGTCACATAATACCCTCACAGCTTCCATCCTTGTCATAGCCATCCTATAAATGAATCGTCCTGGAATCCTGCTAATCAACAAGTCCGGTAGATACTGCAGTGCATATTAAATCTGTCGAGCTCCAAATCACATAAGTATCTGCCTCATCACTTTACCTTGTTTTGAGGCTATTCGCCAACAACATTCTTGAAGCAATACGTTTGTTCAACTAAAACTTAGTATTTGGATTAGCATTACAAAACAATAAGCATTTCCTTGTCTGAGTAATGTTAACCTAAGAGAATTTTTATGGGTCATTTTTCATTTCACAATAAATAGAATAATGAACGTCAAATGTTGGTTGATATTTAATTTAAATAGAAAATAATGAATTTTTTTTAATGACAAGTAATTAATTTTGGATCCAAGTACAAGTGCAATTTAATGTGCTATAAGATTATCTTATAGCACATGATTATTATCTTATGTAATTGTTCCCGCTTGAAATAAAGTATAAAATCCCATTACTTTTATTACCTTAAAATTCCAAAATAAAAAATACGCTATAATATGCACACCTTCGCAACACAAAAATCTGTCATTGTCCGGAGTCCTAATGGGCAGCTATAATGTTACGAAGGCGTCGTAACTTGACTGCGTTTCTAAATCGTCTTTAATTGCTCTGTCGTAAGTCTAAGGTACCGTTAATTATTCGAAAAACAGTGCTATAGAAGTTGCCTACGTAGGTTCTGCTCTTGTGTTTAGCCATGCAAAAACACCCTTATAAAAAGGAAGTGTGCATGAACTGATGCACGTTAAATCTGTCCGATAAATCTTGACGCCACATAGTCATGTCGCTGTAAAATTGAATTTAGTGTTTTTTTCTCCATAAACCGAACATCCCTTAAATGCGGTTGTCACAAAAACGTCACGTGAAACATGTCAATTATTTTTCAAATAATGAATTTAGTTTCTGAAGGTATTGGCAACAGAATAAAATAAATTTGGGTTCTATTTAATTTCTTCGCATGGCAACGCGAAAGAAGAATGAAAATGAAAGTATAGTATTTTCTTTTTTAGAGAATTTGAATTTGCTTTTAAAAATTTTATCTGAAAGTGATTATTTATCTTGTTGAATGACATCGCTCTACTTTTATCATTGGAAAAAAGTGAACTATTGCAGAAAAAGCCGTTACACGTTTGCTGACTAAGATTTTCGCCTCAGCCATGAGTAAGCCTGTTCTGGGAACTGCGGGGTCGCGCTGCACCAATTCGGTACCTCCTCCACTACAAAGGGATCGACTTTGAGGACAAGAAATATAAAATAAGCAACCCCGACGTTAGTTCAAGGAGACACGTTCAACTTGGGGCTGGATTCCCAACTAGCCCTACTACTCGACGGACCAACAGTTAAGCTGACCCACAGTCTAGCCATCCTGAGGTACCTCGGTCGCAAGTACGGGCTCCAGGGGAACACCGAACAGCAAGTACTTCGCGTGGAAGTGGCCGAACAGCAGATGTCTGATCTCTTCGACAACCTGAACGCCTCGATGCCTTTCTCGGCGATCATAAATTCATCGCTGGAGAGGACATCACTTATGTCGACTTTATGATGTATGAGCTGCTTGACTACTACGGATACTTTACCATGGGAGAAGTTGTTAAAGACTTCAAGAGGCTGGGTGACTACAGACTAAGGGTGAGAAGTCTGCCGTTGCTCGAGAGCTACCTGAAATCTCCTTCATACATTCCATGGCCCATTTCTTGGACGATAGGTCCTTGGGGAGAGCCTGCTTGGGGAGAAAAAGGACCAGAGCCTCAGTGGGAATAACTGCAAAATTATGGACTCTCTATACTGTACTTTATTAACTGTTATGTAGGGAAAATTTTCCCTACATGCTAATTTTACTTTTTTAAATGGTGGGTTAAATTATATTACAAGGGTTATATTAAATTTAAAACAAGGTTTAAATAATTATATTAAAGTGGGTTATTAAATTACAATTCAATATTGGTAGCGAGAGTACTGTCATTCGGTATTTGTAACTGTTTATATTTTGTTGTTATTTGTGCTAAACTAAGGTGAGGCCGGGATAGCCTCAGCCTGGTGGGTAAGGACTTGGACTGGCATCACTGAGGTTGCGAGTTCGAGCCCTGCTGCCTTTCGAAGACCCCCGTGTACGCTAATGGAGACTGGTGCACGCATTGAGCTAGAAGAAACGTGGAGCGAGGTGTGTGATTCACTGAACAGGGCAGAAAACAAGCCGGTTCAATAACGAAACACGGAGGAATACACGGCACTGCAGCATAAGCGAACCGGGCAGAAAACCTAAAAACTTGCCTATTTCGCTATTGGGTTCGTCTTCGCTGGTTCTTAGTTAGTGATCCACATGGTTATTTCCTTAAAAGTTGGAATTTAAAGTTAAAGAAAGTTAATTTCTTTCGAACTAAAAATGTTAAAATACATTTAGGAGTCCAAGTCAATATGATAGAGGCGTCTCATACAAGCATTGCATACAAGTGTAGGGAAAATAGTCCTTTTCTGCCCTGTTCTCTCAAAAGGGTGTGAGTGGGTTTTCGGCTCGCTGACACCTCACTCCAGTTTTCCTTCTAGCCCAATGGGAGCATGTTAAATTCCGTCGTGGTTACAAAGTCCTCCAAGTTCCTATACCAAATCAGTACCTCTGGGGTTGACAAGTCAATTATGGGGATCCTCTAGTTGGCCACTTTCTCCAAAAATTAGATGGATCCACTTATGTGTGTGTTGTGTCTGTCTTACTTGACGAAGGTTTATAAGCGGGTCTCTGACCAAGCACAAAAACCTGAATATATATGTCTACCAACCAACCAACTAAGGTTAAGATTTCTTTATCAGCAGTCGTTGTGAGTAGTTAATTTCAACTAGATTAGTTAATTTTGGCAAATTATTATTAGATTTAAGAGAATGTTGTAGTACAATGTATTATTTGTATCATGCTTTTTTTTTTTGTGATTATCACCTTTCAAACCCGTGATCGTTTAACATACAAAGCTTAGATTTCTGTTTCAGCCTTATAGGTGACAAGGGAAATACTAAATAGCTGAATTTTTTTTCTTCTTGGAATATAATTAATTGCTTTGTCGAATTGTCTTTAATACAATTTGTCTATTAAAAACAGTTTTTGCATTAAAATTAAAAATTTATCGTATAAAATAAACAGATTATCTCTGTTAATTTTACTGTATTTTTCTGGCACTCCAGCTAACAGTTTTTTTCTGATAAAACTACAGACTTTTTTTGCAGTGAAAGTAGTATGACTGACTTGATTGGAGTGGTTTGTTAGAGATCAAGCAGTGTAATTCCTAGTCTATTGTACTAATCCCATCTTGGGACCTTAATGAAAGCCAATTGGTGACTTAAATGACCAAATAGTAAGATGACCTGCTATTGGTAATTGTTAACTATTTATTCCGGCTTTCCTGAGAGCTATTAATCCTATCAACGAAAAACACGCCTTTAAACGCCTTTTTTTAAAATTTATATTAAGAATACTTTAAAGTGCCTTTTTTTGTTTCTTTGCTGGGTCCTCGTTTTTTGACTGGTCCTTTCCTATCACTGGTTTCATGGTTCGAAGTTAGTTGTTTGCTGCAAAAAATAATAGCACTTATATAAATCTAGTGTGACAATAATCCTACTTAACCAAGTTAAAATTTAACTTTTAAACTAAAAGTTTTTGCTAAATGTGTGTAAAAACTGTTTTTGTAGAATTGCATTTTAAATTTACGACTTAATAATTAAAAAAAAAATATTGATGATAATATATCGGTCAATTGTTGTATCAATTATGTAGTATTTTTATTTTATTTTAGAAGGTCTCTTCTCTGAACATCACTAGAATGCACTTTTTGGGAGAATTATCATATTTAAAAAATAATATAAAGTTTATATCACTTGTAGTGTGTCCAAGACATTACAACAACCCCTTATCCACCCAAAGGTACCTCAAGATGAAGACAGTTGCTTGGGCTTATATACTAAAGATATTTGTTATTATCTGAATGACTGGTTGTAATGCAGTAGTAAAGCAGCTCCATCTAGTGTCACATGTTATTTGAAAGTGTGTGTGCAGCGAACCGCTCCTCCACCCCCTTCCTTGACAAGGAGGTATGAATACATGCATAGGCTACTTCGTTGTGCCATGATGCGGTTGTATTTAAGGTTGAGGACATTAGCTGCAAGTGAGCAACCATGGTCGAGCGCATGTTGGTAGGAATCAGTAAGTGACAGATCACCTTTTGGTCACCAGTGTAGTGTGCCAAAGTAATTACGGCAAACTGTGTTTACCAAAGGGTGGCGGCTAATGGTGAAGACTGACTTGCTTAGGCTATACTACGATATTTGTAATCTAAATGACTGGTAACAATGCAGTAGTAAAGCATCACCATTCTGAGTAGAATGTTATTTGAGGTAGAGTGTGAGGTAAACACTAATTTAAATCAAAATAAAAAGCTTTTATCTGAATGCATTATGTATTGTGCATATTACTACATGTCACAGTTATTATTGTTGTTGTTGTTGCCAATCCCCAAAGTCCAGTGGGGCTAGACTAAGTCCATGAAGTTAAAAACCCTGAGGAAGTCCAGGACCAAAAAAGGACTTTCGAGTATATCATGATGGGTGAGTCCAAGGCACTCCAAGATGTGGGTTGGAGAAGCTTGCTCTGAGGAGCACTTGGTGCATGCGTCGAAAGTTCTCAAACCATCTGAGAAGGTCATAGTTCTGAGGTGTCCACTTAGAAAACGGGTAATTGCAGTTTGTCCTTGTCTGTCACAATTAAGTACCAGAGAGCCGCCAGGTTGACGGCCCTGGTATCAGTGATGCACTGGGGCAGTGGACCAAATTGCAGTTATTATTAAAACATTTTATCGTAAATGAAAATCTCCCTGTGCAAAAAATCTATCCCGAATAGGAGTCAGAGGGTAGTATGTAGTGCAAAATTTTTTAAGGTTTTTCTCCTATAACTGTGTTTAGTATACAAGGTCAATCGAGGTTTATTAAAGTCAATCTATCACTTACCATGCTTGGAAGATGCCAGGGACTTAATAGAGATGGTACCTACTATATTTATTTAAAATCTATGAAAATAAAAAGTTTATTTGGTTGTTTCTATTCTTTCCTAATTTTTACTAAGCATGTTTTTTTTGCACCTGTACTTTTATCTTGATATTTATGAAAACAACTTATTTTGATATTTTATTGTTCTCTTTTAGATCAATTGAATTTTTTCTCCTCAAGACCTGCAGTTACTTCATCATTTGTTCAGTTTCCTCACCATTATATTGAGAAATCAAAAGAACTTCCCCCGAGGCTTCAATGCAGTTATTGTTCTTATTCAACTAATATACGTACTAATTTGAGGAATCATCTTCTTAAGCATTCTGGGGATAAACCTTTTTCATGCATATACTGCCAAAAACGGTTTATAACCAAACAAAACCTTCAACGTCATGTGTGCATCAATTTTAATCAAAATGGGCAACAAGGCCCAAAAACTGTATAAACTATCTTTGCTATTACTAAACTAAGATTACTATTTTTTAATTCTTATAAAATGTTAAATTTTTTTTTTTGTAAAAGTTAACGTAATTTTTTTTAGCATTAGAAGGGAAGAAATGTATATCAATTTACATGATATACATTTTACCTCTTTGTGTATTCTGTACACTTTTATAATTTTGTGTAAAATTTACATTATTTTAAAAAAATTATTGAGTTAGCTGATATATTATTGGTTCTATGAATATAAAAATGATGATTTTAGAAAACACTGTGTTTAAACCTAATTTTGAGTTTAGTGGTCATGCAACTTTTATTTCATTTTGCTTGCAGGTTTCAAGTTGTGACATTTTTACAAAGTAAATTTAAATTTTGATGGGTATCAAACTTTTTTAAAAAGCAGAAAAAGTCAAGAAATAAAATGTGTTAACATTCAATATCAAGTCTTTTTGTTGCTACTTGCTACTCATTTTTTTTGTTGTTGATTGAAGAGATTAATTTTAACTGTCTAAAAATGACCTTAAGAATTACAATACATTTTTCAAGGCATTTTTTCAAAACTATGATGCTTTCTTTACTTATTTTCCGTCATGATGGAAAAAAAACTTTATGAATTGTCATTGTGCTTTAATCTCAAATGCTTAATAAATGGTTTTTAGTTCTATTCAATAGATGTATGTTCAATTTTGCAGTAAACTGACAATATTGTATAGTGTAATTCTAGTGCATTACTTAGTGCCTACATTGTTTTTTGTAAAAAAAAATAATTTCAAAAATTGTATTATCGAATATATACTACTCATAACTCACGTTTATGACTTTATAAAAAATTAGATCCAGTGTTTCTTTGTCTTATTGATTAATAAAAATTAAACTAGGTGTTAGCAGTTCCCGGATAAATAACTATTTAAAAATTTTCACAATTTAATATCAGTTACATTAAGAAGTTGTTTTTGTAAAGTCTGCAGCTAATCAGAATTTGTTCTAATTTAATGCATGTGTTTAAGACTCTATAGAGTTTAAAGTTTTTTTTTTAAGTAATGCTCCAAAAACTTATAAAAAGTTTTAATCAATGTGTTATAGTATTACATAGAAGTTTATTTAAACTGCAGTTTTACACTATTCGATAGTTAATATGTACCTTACCTCTTTACTTAAATTGTAATATATTTTCCTTAAAAAGCAATTGTACCAGTTTTTATTCTAGTTTACAGTATATTAATAGGGTAATTTTTATTTTATTAATAAAATTATAAGTATTTTTTAGGTGCATTTTCTCATTCTTGCTTCTCATGTGGAAAAGTGTTCTCATCTAAAGTAACTCTTACAAGACATCTAATCTGGCATCACAAATCCTTGATGCCTCCATTTCGTTTACACTGTGCTCTTTGTCCGTATTCTACAAATGAAAATACACATTTAAAAAATCACTCACTTGTTCATGATCCCATGCGCAGTTTTGTTTGTGGACATTGTGGAAATAGATTTAAAACAGCTAACAGCCTTGCAAGCCACAAATTAATTCACACTGGAGAGCAACAATTTTCTCTAAGATAGGTTTAACTTATCAAATTTGCTCATGTTTTAATATATCAAATACTTTTGTCCTTTTTTCAATTAAAAATGTTAAGTTTAACAATTGTAAATGAAAAAGTTTTATTTTATTATAATGTATGTGTTATGTAATAAGGGTTTAGTTGTAAAACTCGCATTAACTAAGATGTAGGTCTGTTCATTAACGACTTCTTAGAATTGAATTATAAAAAATTTCCAATGGAGTTAATATCAATTGGACGAAGTCGGCAATAAACGAGCTTTTATATATGAGTTATACTTTGGAGAATGTGAGTTTTGCAACTAGACCCTTCAAATAAATGTCAATAATTATGTAAAAAATACTTAATTCTGTTTTAGCAATTAAAGTTTAATAATACAAACTTGTACCAATTGAACATAGATATAATTCTATTTTTGTGATAAGCATTATATACTGTGAATATACTTTTTATGTCTACTTCTTTTAAAATGTGTATATAAGATTTTTTTTACCAATCATCAAATGCTTTGTGCATTTTTTATTGTTTGAACTACTTTACTTAATATGACGAACTAAAAAAAAGTTTATTTGCTTAGTCAGGTAATGTGACAAATATTTTATATAGTCAATGATTGGTAAAGCCTGTTTCAAAAATCAAATGGTATATCAAATGAACTTAAATTTATTTCTTATTCAACCTAAAAGATACATAATAGCACTAGTACACCCAATGTAATCATACATAATTATTTATAGTATGCTAAATTTTAAACAGCCATTCTATGTGTTGTTATCTGTATTTTTGTTGTGTTATTACTTTGTATAAATACATTATTGAAATGCATCAAACTTTTATTTATTTAATTTGTACTAGTATATAAAAATTCAATAAACTCCTTTCCCAAATGATAGTAATCTGTGTTGAATCGATGTTGCTATTATTATATCTTAAAATCTCGTGCATTAAATTATACCATTAAAATAAGAACAAATCATTTGTTTATGTTATAGGTTCAGATCAGTGGGATAATTCTTGTAAAGTATGCAAGAAGTGGTTTGCTTCATCTAAGACTTTATCAAGGCATGTCATGTGGCACCATAAACCTCTTGCCAAATACAGATTTAACTGTGCAAATTGTCCTTATTCATCCAATATAAAAACCAATTTTCAGCGTCATCTTGAAGCTCACAATCCCAAAAAAAAACACTGGTGCAAAATTTGTCGAAATGGTTTTGATACTTTGGGCCGATTGCAGAATCACGCAGTTATTCATACAGGAGAGGATAGTAGTTTTATGTCTGCAGTTTCTTATTAAAGTGTTTGATTTATAAACATAAAAGGCTGGATTGCTAACTATTTAAAAAAAAAAGGAAATTTTGTCTGATATTATATTATGGTTGAGCAAGTTAACCCCTTTAACAATTGAAAAACATTTGTAAAATTAAATACATATTTTATAAACCATTACCTATTTGATGAGTATTCTGTTTTTTATACATTATGTAGCAAATGTCTGATAAATTGAATGGTTTATTTGCAAAACTCACATTCTACAAACAACCAAGATATAAGAGACCGGCTCATTCATTGGCAACTTCGTTCAATTGAATTTACCATCATTGAAAGTCCCCAATGAACAAACCAGACCTTATATTTGTTATACTTTGGGAATGTGAGTTTTGCAACTAGACCCTTCTATTATATTATGTGGTGTTAGAAACTTGTTTATGGTTGTAAGATATTTATTTACACTTGATAAAACGTTTAAATATTGCACATAAACAATTGCCTTTTATCAATTGCATTCTCATTAAAAATTGCATTTTAAATAATAAAAAAAACAGTAAACTCGTCAATTTGTTCGTTGCAAATTAAAATAATCTTCTTTGCACAACTATTTTAGATAATTCTAAGGTGCCACAGATAGACCTTATTAGTTTGTATTAAACATTTACTGAAAACTATTATGTGATTTTTAATTTTGTACATTTAGCTTTTCAGTATTAACTCTCCTTAAACTTAACCCATCTTAGAAAATAGAATCAAACTGTTGAATAAAATCATGTTTATATTTTTGTTTGGTTTTATAACAATATTTGTAATATTATTTATATGGGAATTGAATAGGATGTAAACTGTAATGTACATTCGAGATGTTGAATAAAGCTAGACCACTCTGGCCTTCAAGACTAAAGTGTGTGGGTCTCGTATTCTGCTTTATATATGAATTTCATAGTCATTCAGAATCATTTTTGCTTAAGTCGACAGTCCTGCCACAGTTAGCCCTCATTTACCTTTATTACTCATTGCCATTGTGTTTGCAAACCAAACCAACAAACTTAAAATTGGCAAACTTAAAACTTACATACAATCTTACACAATAATTTTAGTATTAAAAATGTGTAATAATATCAAAACATAAATGTCTTTGTAAATTGTGTATGTATTTGATAATTGTATTTTTTTCTAAAAAAAATCCTCCATTAACAGTTATATTTTCTTTTATTATCAACTCATTATTTCAGTGAACATTTGTATAGAAAGTTTTAATTCCTTACAATCACTTAAAAAAAAACAAGATAGAAATCTACTTTTTTTTGCTTAAAATTATATGCAAAACAAATCTGTTTTGCAGGATATTTTTGAATTTTAGATGTAATCTATATGTGCATGTTTATGTTTTATTTCAGGTGTGTATGACCGACTTAGTTGTTCTGTGTGTCATAAGCTATTTTGCTCTGCTTCTACTTTGATGAGACACCAAATTTGGCACCATAAATCTGCAACTGAAGTCTTCAGATACAACTGTTCCCTGTGCCCCTATGCAACAAACCATACAAATCGCTTTAAAAGCCACCAGTTAGTTCATGAACCTGGTCGAAAATACATCTGCAAAGAATGTGGAAATGGTTTCCTCAATATTCAAAGTCTAAAATGCCATTTGTTAATACATACTGGAGAATTTTAAAATGGACTTTTCATTGTGATTCTATATATTTTTATTAATTAAGCAACTTTCTCTAGATTTGTGCTTACTTTTAAGAAAAATTTACATATCTACTTATATTACTATATATCTACTTAATTCTGTTTATAAGGAATAGATACCTGATGGCCAATTCTTTTCCCTCATAATGTGGGCATATTTTAATCAGCTAAAGAGAAATAATGTTTGACCTTGGTGTTTCTATATATTATTTAGACAAGGTGTAACACTGGCGTATCTTTAACTTGCAATTTTTTTTTTTAAAGACGAATTTTAGTTGTAGGTATACTCTTAGAGTATTTGCAATGAGTGCAGGAAGTAGTTTGCATCATTAGTTACAGATTGACAAGGCACTAAATGTGGCATATTCTGTATGAGATTTTCTTATAAAACAAGGTATTTTTACCAGGTTTCTTTGCAAACAAATTGATTTTTTTCTTTTAGATAACTAAATATTTAACTCTAGTCTAAATTGTAGAATTTGATATATATATATACTCATTGTTTAACCTAAAAAATTGGTATTAAATTAATTGCCTTTCCAATAAGACTTAGTCTTTCTTTAGATAAATGATTCTTATGTAGAGATTTTCTGCCCATGTGAAGTGGAAACCCTTGATTTAACTATGCCATTATTATCTGTTACGTTTTTGTATCTTGCATTTTGTTTAGATCCCAATATACAGGGTGTTTCGAAAGTCATGGTACCCTAACTTGAAAAATCACTGTGCATATTCTATTTGGAATTTTTGAATTTTATGTCACCTGTCATGTATTTATTATTTAACTTTGATTATTTGGTAGTTTAAGTGTTCAATTTTAGCTTATAAAAGAACTATACGCTATTTTGCTCTTCATTATGCGGAACTGTTTTTGAGTGAAACAATTATTTACCTATTAAAATTTACTTTAAACCCAAATCTCATGGAAGAATACAAGGAATTGTTGCGCCCAAAATATTCTAATCATTAGTTTTCAACTTAAATATGTTATTGTTATTTTGACTATCTCAGAAAGACAAGAGTTTGATTGAAGATCGACATAGAAGAGGATGGCCGGGAAGTTGTTGGAGCAAACAATTATCTTGCAATGAAGACCAAAATAGTTTTATTTTTTTGCTGTTAAAATTGAGCACTTAAATCACCCAAATAGTCATAGTTATATAATGAATAAATATACAACAGGTAATGCAGAGTTAAAAATTTTCGAATAGAATAGGCACAGTGATTTTTCAAAGTTAACAGTACTTGGACTTTTGGAAGACCTTGTAATAAAGTGTGTTAATTTTTGTTCTAAAAAGTTTTTGGTGTTTTACAAATAATCCAATTAATGTGTTTATTTTATGTAACTAAGAATAATTACATGAGTTTCATACAAATGGTTGCCAATCCTTTAACTGCAATTTTTGGAGTAGTAAATATAAAATGCTGCTTAATATTTTAAAAAATATATTGTTTCAAATACTTGTAAATAAAGATTAATTTATATCTAAAATCAATGCTTTAATAAAAATACAGGATTCTTTGCCATTTAAAGTTTATTAATAATGATTTCTATATTCTTCTAGGTCATGTGTCATATAATAGATGCGATGACTGTCACAAAAATTTCTCTTCATCCCTTACTTTAAATAAGCACAGAGTTTGGCACCACAAAGAAAGATTTTTACCATTCAAGTACAGTTGTGACCAATGTCCATATGCAACAGATAATCGTACAAACTTTAAGACTCATTTTGTTGTTCACTCACCAGATCGCCCTTTTAAGTGCCCTGTCTGTGACAATCGATTTCAACGTCTGGGTAGTCTCAACAATCATTTGATTATACACACTGGAGAAGATTTGTTGTGACATACTTTTGAATTTTATGTTCAGATCTTGGGGAAAAGATGTCTTTTTTTAAAGAATGTAAATGTCTTTTTTTAATGAAATTCTGAACATGTTTAGTATGATTGAAACTATTTACTGTATTATGTTTGAGTAGGCATGTCATTATTTGCAGAAAAGTAATGGATCTGCATTTGGGTAACTTTCAGGAGTCTTAGGAAATTTTGCATCTAGCTGTATTTCTATGCTAAAATTACAAATCTGCTTTTGTAGCCATGTAGTAGTATCGTTCACTTTAAGAAATGGTGCCAATTAATAGATAAAAATAAATGCTGCATATTTGGTGATTAAAGTACATTTTGTCAGTTACATCCCATTTCTTTATTCATTGTGAAATGTCATATCTGAACAAAGCAAATAAATTAATAGTAAACCCAATATATTACTTTTGTCGAATGTCATCCTATTAAAGTTTTCTAAATATGCATAATGATTTTATAAACATTTTCTTATGAGCTTAGCATCAAAATGTGGTGTAGTTCAATGTTTAATTTGATCATTTACCTGAAGTCCTTGTTTAAAGAAAATTATTTCTGTAATGCCACTAAAAGAATTGTTTTGCAGTATTTGTTTTTTTAAAAAAGTTTTTTTTTATGCCATTAAGATGTTGGAAACCATATACATATTGAATATAATAAACGGAAAGCAATTGTTAGTTTTATTTTAAGCAAAGTTAAAAATTTGTAATATAAAATACAAAGCATTTTTTTTAAAGAAATATAAAATTGACAACTACTTTTCAAAACGATAATCAATAATCTAAGTAATTATTTTAAAAAAGTGGCTTAAAATATGTTATGCAGATTTTGTAATAAAATTTGTACAAGTATCTATTATAGTACATTCACTTAAAAAATTATCGTAGCTACATGTCTCTTTAAAAAAAATAAGTATATCAATTTTTTACTCAGACACATATTTGTTACTCAGTTATAATTTTTTTAAATTGTATTTCCATAAAAAGAAAATATACAAATGATTATTAATTTTACAATTTTATGTAAAAGTTTAATTATTGGAACTTATTATTTGGATGTGTTGGAAATATTTTATCCTTTGAGTCTGGTGTCCTTGTAATGAGATTTCAAGTCATTTAAACTTAGTGTAAACCTTTATGTGTGGCTCTTATGTAATTTAGGTACTTTTCCATTTCGCTGGCACAAATCTCACCAAACAGAATCTTTGTCCATAAACTGAATTTTTTTATGACAGTCTACACAGTTAAAAGATACCATTGAAAATATTCAGTTTAGTGGCTGTACATTTTTGGCGACTTCATCTATTGCACCCTCAAAATGGAAAAGTACCAAAATTTAAAAATTGAACTTTTGGACCTGAGCCTTGGTAAAAAAGCCTGTATAGGATTGTTTGTGATATTTTTTTTTCAGTGTCTGTATCATATTCATCTATATATATATATATATATATATATAAAAGAAAGTCGTGTTAGTAAGACCATTTATAACTCAAGAACGGCTTAACTGATTTAGCTGAAAATTGGTGGGGAGGTAGCTTAGGACCAGGAGTAGGCTATAGGATACTTTTTATTCGAACCCAAAGTGTGTAGGAGTGCAAAACGTCAGCTGATTTCCCCATAGGAATAGCATTGTAAGATTAGAATTTATACTTTTTAAGTCAAATTAAAGAAATTTCAGCGCGTTCAGCGTGAACAAAAATTATAAAAGAAAAAAAGATCACGTGAGTTTAATTTGCTGGATTGTTATTTGAATATCAGTATTTTATTTGTCGATTTTAAATCTCTTTATTTTTTTTTTATGGTGGATCATATTTCCTCAACTAGATTTTAATTATGTTTCCGAAATTTAATTGATGTTTACAAATGGTAAGAAATGAGGATATGGAGTAATATAGGTTAACCTAAAGAATCGTGGCCGGATTTGGGGAATTTTCGAAAATGTCGCCAAGTCGAAGTGATAACAAACCCTGGCACTTGCCGAGATGGTTACCATCTCGAAATGACCAAAAACACTACCTAATTTCAAAATGGCCGACTTAAAACAGCGGAAAAATTCATTAAATTGCACACCAGATTTATAAAAAAAAGTGAAACTGTAAAATGACGAAGAATTGCTTTAAAAAAAGTAAATAGTTATTTAAAATCAGTAAGCATCTAATTAATAAAATATTAGTATAAGAAAACTACAGAATAAATTATATGCGTTTAAGATTTAAATAGCTTAACATTTAGAAATTGTCAATGCAATTACTAATTTCGCCAAAGGTTACCATCGGGGTTACCAGATTTGGCGTAAAATTGCCGGCCACGATTCTTTAGGTTAACCAGAATATATTTAGCATAAATAAGGAATTTGTACTTTATAAAACTTTTCCAACCATACAAGAGGATGAATAGAATGTCTGTTTTTTTTTTCTGATGTTAAGATGGCGTAATGGACGATTGAATTTTGGCATTGGCGGCTTTTGGCGAAGTTGAAAATTTAACGTAGGGTAGCTATTCCCATCCAGTTGTATGGGTTAGGGTTAGTTTGAATTATCATCGCATTAAAGCTACACACGAGTGCTATTGGAAACAGGATTCGTTATTTAGAACCACAGTCAAGTTACGAGCCGACACATGATTATGTACCCAATGCAACTTTTAAGGGCGACATCGTACGCAGCGTTGGGAATTTGGAGGATATAAGTAAAGTGCCCTTCCTCTATACAGGGTATTATTCGTCGGACATTTTTTGGCTGCACGAGCCGTGCATAGGTCTGCAGTTATTTTGGCGATGCCCGGACCTGAACCTGGGACCTACCGCATGTAAGACGAAAGTCTTTATCGACTGGGTCCCCTAACCCTATCGAGTTGTATGAAATACGAAGTGGAATGTTTACAACATTTGGGCAGTTTCGTTTTGCGCTAATTGTGAAATAGAAACAGGCTATTATATCATATAGCTGTTCTGGCAATTTGAATAGGGGCCTATGGGAAAGCCCTCAAACTCCGGAAGGGCTCTAAAAATTAGATGGATCCAATTATGTGTGTGTGTTGTCTGTTGTGTCTGTCTTGACGAAGGTTTATAAGCGGATCGCTGACCAAGCACACAAAACTGAATATATATGTCTACCAGCCAACCAACCGGAAGGGCCTGGATAAAATCAACCCCTCATATCAGAATGGGAGGAGATTATAATATCCTGATGGAGTGGACCATAGTGGAGGGATCAATTGGTATAAAATAAAAGTTTACTTAAAAGAAACCTACTAATTAGGGTTTTTATGGATGCACCCGTGCAACGCCGGGTTTATAAAGCTAGTACATAATAAAAATTAAAAGAAATATTTCAGGTTTTTATAATCTGTAGAGATTAGAAATTATTCGACATTACATTTATAGAACAGAAAAAGTATCATTTAAATATCATGCTTATAATTTCTTAATGTTTGTAAATTTATATTCTAGGTTATACTTCAGGTTCAGATTTTCCTTGTACTTCATGTCCAAAGTTTTTCACATCGAAAGTTACACTATCAAGACATTGCATGTGGCACCATAAGGATCCAGGAATTAAATACAAATACAATTGTGCCAAATGTCCATATTCTTCTAATTATAGTTCCAATTTTATGAACCACCTAATTGTTCATGGTGCAAATAAGTTATATCGATGTCCAGTGTGTGACAATGGATTTGATACCAAAAGGGATTTGACTAAACATATGCTTATCCATACTGGGGATCTTTATATAAATTGAATGCTGTAAAAAGTGATTAAATTTGTTTTCCAACTTGAACATGTATGATTTTTATTTAAAATCTATTAATCAGTTTCAGTGTTCTAATGTATGTAGCATTTGTGGACAATGAATAACATAATAGCTAGATTTATTTTCATTCATAAATAGTTTCTCGAGTCCACCCTTCCATGAAAATCTGAAGCGTTTGAAAGGTTATATTGAAAAGATGCCCACTAATAAGGGCACCTCAAAATGTCTTAGTATTTTATCAAATGTACACTTTTGTTCCTAGAGTGCATTTATTATAGTTGAGTTGGAAATTTAATTTATTACTTTTAACTATGCTTGATTGAAAAATATAGCAAACTTAATTGAAGAGCTTCTTGGAAGAACATGCTAAATGACATTAAAAAAAAATAATTTAGATTTTGTGTCAATGAACATATTACTAAATTCTTTAACAATAACAAGTTTCCACTTTATCATAAACTTTAAATTTAATAAATTTTTTTACGGTTTGCTAGTACGAGTTTTAACAGATCTGAGTGTAAACTAAAAACTATGAAGCTATTTTTCTCGTTTTCACCTTTTTGTCACTTAGCACGTTCTTCCACTAAGCTGTTCAATTATAATTAAAAAATGTTTGATCAATGATGTATTTTTTTGCATTATGATCAATCTGCATAATAATTAGGTAATGTACAACAATACATTTTCTATTTTTACAAGTTAGTATATAGAATGCATATTCTAAGCTTAAATAACATAATATATATTAATATTTAACATAAACTAGCTGAGGTGTTAGTATTTTAACATTCCATTTATATAATTTTAAATTTATTTTAATTGCAGAACTTGTGTTAAAATATTTTATCTTAAGTTATTTTCAATTTATATTGTATTCCATTTAAAAACAAATTGCAATTTTTCATATTCTAGGATTTATGCCACGTTTTACTTGCACTTCTTATCCCAAGTATTTCTTATCAAAAGCTACTCTAGCAAGGCACTGCATGTGGCATCCTAAGGATCCATGCATAAGTTATAAATACAATTGCACCAAATGCCCCTATTCTCTACTAACTACAATTCCAATTTTAACTATCATTCACTGGTCCATAGACCGAATAAATTATTCTGGTGCCAAGTGTGTAACAATGGATTTGATACTCAAGGAAAGTTAAATAATCATACTGTTATTCATAGTAGGGAAAGATATTGAAAGAAGCAGATATTGACAGAAGAGAGTTATGTCCAACTTTCACATGTTTTGATTTTTGATAAAATAATTATTTGAATGTATTTGAGTGTATTCATTTGTAAATCCTTTTAGTTTGTTTTTTCTTTGTTGTGTTTCATATTTTTCCTCTTGAATTATTGAAGAATAATTGAACAAACATGAAAAATGTTATTGCATATATTATTCCTATGTCTAAAATTAGTATATATTGTAGACTGCATCTTATAGATTGCTATTTTATGTTTTGTTAAAAATACTTGGCAAGTGTTTGAGATGTAGCTTCAAAAAAGAAAGTGGACATTGTTATGGTCAAAATATCAATAAAATGGTAAAACCTTTAAGCGCTGTATCCTGCAAATAATTTGCTCAGATGCTCTTTTTTTTTTATATAAAAAATGTATGTTAGAGAAAAATATTGTATATTGTATGTATTTTATCAATGCGATTAAGTAAATATTCAAACTTTTACTATTTAAATTCTCTCCTTATGTATCTTGAATACACATTTTCACTAAAATATTTATTACAGATTTCACCTGCAAAACCTGTGGCAAATTTTTCACCACACATTATACGCTGCTGAAACATCGAATGTGGCACCACAAGGATGAATGTCCACCCTTCAGGTTTAACTGCAATAAATGTGCATATGCGACGGATGCTAAGTCCAGTTTGGTCACACACAGTTTGGTGCATTCGTTAAACCGGCCCTATAAATGCACACATTGTGGAAATGGTTTTAAAGCTTTGAGCAGTTTGAATAATCATGTTATCATTCATACAGGAGAGATGAAAATGTTTATTAAACCAGATTTCTTTGGCAGTAGTTTTAAGTAGAGTTCTTCTTAAATTTTTTCTTTATTAATTGTTTTCATCACTAGTTTCTGCAAAATAACTATACTTGTAATTATAACTATACAAGAATTTTTTACATCAATATTGTTGCTTTAGAATTTTAATTAAAAACATTTTTGAACATCCAGATTGCATATTGCAGTGTTAAATCACAAAATATGATACGTAACACAGAGGTACATTGCCCTTTCAATTGTATTTGACCACTATTGTGACCTATATTATATTTAACAGTTTAAATTAGTCAGAAGAAATTGGAAATTCTTGCAAATATGGTGAATTATTGAAATTATTATCATGTTTGAAGAAATGCTGTTATGTAACCTGCAAATGGAAGAAGTTAGTAAATCTGTACAACATATTATTGCCATTTTTGTAACTTAGTTATGAATTGAAAATGTATTGTTTATCATTAATCCAAATGTATGTAAATATAATAGCTGCATATATAAGTTTTTAAGCTAACTGTACTTTTGTAAAGCATCATAAATCCAAATAAATTGTCTTCTGGTTTTTAGTTGGTAAAGTGGTTGAATGCTATTACCGATATGTTTTACGTTTGTAGGAATATTTGTAAATAAATGTTTACAATTTTATTAAAATTATAAATATTTCAAGTAAGCTTTTTTTATTCATAGTTTGATGAAAGGTTGAATGTAGGGAAAGTTATAAACATAATTCAATGATATTTATTCTAGTATAGTATGTTTTTACATGTCATTAATCCTTTTTACTTGTTTTAGGTGCTATATGCAAGACTTGCCATAAATGGTTTTCTGCTCCAGCCACATTAACTAAGCATCGGATATGGCACCACAAATACGAGTTTCCACCATTTAAATACAATTGTACTTTGTGTCCATATGCTACTAATGAAGGTACAAACTACAAGAAACATTTTGGTGTCCATTCTCCAGATCGACCCTATCAGTGCAAAACTTGTGGAAACAGATTTACTGTTTTAGGCAGTCTTAATCACCATATCATTCTCCATAACGGAGAACCGAACATTTTGTGTTAAGTATTGAATTTTTTTTTATGTAGTCGAAAAGTGTTGCTGTATTTCTTAATAAAAATCATATAAAATGAACATGAAATATTACTAAAATATTTTTAAAAAAATTTGTTGAGAAATATTTATTAATAAATTATCTGATTCGAATATTTTTTTGCTTGTTGAACTTTATTTTGAAATAGAATATTGTTTATTTTCATTTAAAGTTTCTAAATAATATAATACAAATGAAATTGGCTTGTTTTGCATGATGTAAATCATTAATGCTTTCATTGGTGGTTTCGATTTAATTTCCAAAACGAGTGATTTTTTGTGTGTCTTCTGTGTTCTATTTTAGAGGGTTTTTTTACATGCAACTTGCTTTCATTCCTGTTATTTATTAAATTTTATCGGTTTTGATTCGATTAAATTTCAAGTATGCGAAGCATTATCAAAACGTCAATATTTTTGTAAACATCGATTTAATAAGGCCATATCAAACGAGCGGTTTTTCCCCAACCCAACTCCCAACGCAACCTCTGTTCCAACCCTGATTGGCGGAAATTGCCACATGTTATGATGTTGGAGTTGGAGAACAACTCTGTCAATTCCCCGCGACGGAGTTGGCCAACTTGGCCCCAACAACCAATCAGGTGAATCGGTGACTGTCGCTAAACTGACGTCACGGTTCTGTTTCGGTTGAAGCCAAATCTTCAGGTCATATTGCGCCAAATTGCCAAGCTGTTGTTTATTTATTTTACAAGCACGATATTTTGATTTTCAATTTGAAGTATAATAAGCTATTTGACACAAAGAAGAAATAGAACTCTTTGATTTGACATATCTTCTTATTTTTTCGATAAAAAAATGTTGAAAAGTTGAGGGTTTTTTTAACGAAAATTGTAACTTAGGGCCAATTCCACACAAGATTTATTTATATATCTTTAAAAAAAATCTTTAAGTTCAACTTTAAGTGTAAGAAATAAGCTACTATTATCGATTTTCTTTCGTTAATTCAATAATTTTATATATCATTTGCTATAATACGTAAAGTAGATGGGTAAAATTGCCCCTTTTGTTCTAAATGTGAAAGCTAAACTGTATATCAGCTTTAATTTTAAATTTGTAAAAAAAAATATTTGCAATTTTAAGCAAAATTCCAACAATTTATAGCCTTCAAAATATCTCTCAACGCAAGTGTGTTAATTTAACAATCTAGTTGGGAAAATTAAAAATTTCAACTTATATCTCTCAGTGTTTATTTGTTTTATTACAGAATAAGGTGAAAGAAAAAAAATTATTATTATAAGAGAAATCCTACGCATGCGATAAAATAAAACTGAAATCAATCCAAAGGTCTGATTTTTAATAAATTGTCGCCTACTGTAGAGATACCGTTTTAGTTATGACAGTCGGAAAAGAGAAATCTTCCCCTACTCTGGCAACCCTTTAACAACTTTGTGGGGGGCCGAAATTGGGGGGAGAGACAGCAATTTAACCGGATTTATGTACAGAGGAAATCTTTTGAGTTCTACTGAATGAAAAGTTTGCACACAAAATTTTTTTCGTTAAGGTAAGAAAATATTGCACAAAACAAAGGTAATTCAAGAAGGACCAACAATGAAAATAATACCGTTGGGAACATTTGCCGCTCACGACGTGTAACCTAACAATTGGGTAAAGACTTATTTTTTTAGAGAAGATAATTTTAAATTTACATTAGTTTATAAAGAACTAAATAGAAAATCTCATGTTTTAAGTAATGGGAATGTTTCAGAAGCTCTTGGTCTTGGTTTAATTTTTCCGTGTCTTGCGATTTCATTGGTTGTTTCGGGTTTCGGTTTCACTCTCTAAATGACTGCCATAGTTTAAAAAAGAAACTTTTCTTTCTATGTAAGCTGTATTTAACAAATGATTTGAACGACCAACAGCACAGCAAGAAGTTGACCACTTTTAAATTAAAAAAGTATAATAATTCTCAGAAAACTCATTTTCAATGGGCTTGTTTCAACACTTTGTCAAAGAAAACAAAACAACCAATGAAATCGCAGTTCGGAGCGCGTGACGTATTAAAAAAACAATGAGCTTGTTTTAACACTTTGTCAAAGAAAACAAAACAATGAAATTGCAGTATAGAGAGCGTGACATCATAAGAAATATTCTCATTACCAATAAATAAATAAATAAATAAATAAAAAAAGTAAAAGTAATTCCAGACAATAACTAAACCGAAACTAAGAACGCTGGAGCTGTTGTCATTCACGACGTGAAACACGCCCTCGTGTAGCTCTAGAGCGACTATTTTCAACCTAAACTAAATCATAGTTTAACTGGCATCATAAAGAACATTCTAATTTCAAATTACTAATTAAAAAAAAGGTTGAGTATTTTTAAAAATATATAAATAAGTTAAAAACTTATAAAGAAATGCACATTCGAACCGTAACTTCCTATCATCCAAATGTAAATAAACAAAAAACTTCAACCTGCATTGTTGTGTTGTGACTTAAATTAAAACAGAATGTTATGTGTTGCATGATTAATTGAAAAAAGTTTTAGTAAACGTAATTTCCTTAACTCTTTTATATTTAAAGACTGTATTTTAAAATATGATCGTAGAATAATTTCTCAAAACCAAATCTTTAAAAAATAAAAAATGTTTAAAGTTATAGATTGTTGTAGAAAACTTTGCTATGTACGTCGCAACATCAGCATATTAAGTGTTTTAAGAAATGAAGAATCGATTAAAAAACCAAAGCGTAAAGTTTCTGAAACCGTTGAGCTGGTTACTTTAGTCGATCAAAATGATAAAATTTTGGGTTTAAAGCCCAAACCTGAAACGGAGAAATTGGCAAGAAAGTTAAACTTATCGTAAGTATAAACTATTTCGAAACTCTGGTAGGACATTATTAATAAATTGGCAATGAGGAATCATTGGCTAAGTTTTTGATCGTGTTCCTAGTTGGTATTTTCTCTTTTTTTTATATAAATCCTCAAATAGGAACAAAAACCTAAACAATTTTTGTGTACTATTAAAAATTATTTCATATGCTTCCTTAGAGGTGTCTTTAAAAATTCCTGCATTTATGGTTGCATTGTTTGGGTCCTTAACCGTGAATTATCCTATTGTGGGTATGTTCAAACATTGATTGGTAATTTTGAAACACATTAAGAATTTGAGAACAACAAGTAAGCTGTCTCCCATTGCAACTATTAGGATTTAAATCGGAATGTCTGCCTACCAAGTTAAGTGCATCAAATTAGTGGACTGATTTGAATTCTTTTTCATGATTGGAACAGCTATAATATAATGGCCTATCTCGATTTAGTGGTTTGTGTTATGTTGCCAAAGTTACAAAAATGTCCAATAAACGTTCCACTTTATATTTCATACAACTTGATAGGTATTTATAGCAACCCTACATTAAATATTCAAGCTCGCCAAAAGTTGCCAATTAACAGATGGTCCATTATATCATAGCTGTACCTAATGTAATGATTGTTTTAGAATTTTTTAAAATATCAACTTGATCTTGGATCTATTTTAAACTATTCTCCTAATGGACACAGTGTTCAAATAGTAAAAGAGCTTGCATCAATACATAAAATGTTATTTTAAAGTCGTCACTCTTGAACGTGGCAGATTTATTAGCAATACATTTTAAAACAAGCTTCAGAATAAGAATGTCATTTAAAATTTGTTTAACTAAAGGAAAAAAAATGGTTAAAAAAGTATATAATATATATGAATATAATATACATATAAAAAAACCATAATAAATAGATATACTATAAAAAAAATAATGATTTTTTTTTTTCAGGTTACAGAGGGTAACTGATCCAAAATATGGAAAAATGCATGCCGCTTACAAATTGATGTCTTCATCAGAAATAATGTCCCATGAAAAAAAGAAGACAAATGCTAAAACTCTAAAAAAACTACCAATAAACAATCGTATTACAGATCACGATCTGAAAACAAAAACACAGACAATTCGGAAATGGCTTGAAAGAAATTGTGAAGTTCATGTTGCCATTGCTGGAAAGAATGAATCGGATTCTCTAACAGTAAATATTTTTCGATTTAAAAATACATTTGTAATTTATAGAAACTTTAAACCTGTTTGTAATTTATAATTACTAATTGTAATAAACACATTTTTTTAAAAATCTGCTATTAAGATAGTGGTATTTAACAAAGCAGTTGGAACAATACAAATAAAAAATAACAACCTTTTTTTAAGATGAATCTATCTTATTCAAAATAACTTTTAGCAATCAAACTATTTTGGTTATTCAGGACTTGTCATCAAGTAGGGTATCAAGAGTTAAATGAGTTTTTTATTTTTGGTGTCTAATTCCATTTTTTAGTTAGTAGGATTCTTCTTAAATGGACTCTTTTTGATAGGATCTCCATTTTAGCCATCGTACCTCCATTTTTTAAAAATTCTTAAAGTGTACGAAATAGCCTAAATAAAGCCATGTGTTTTGATTTCGATTACCATGTGATGATAATAAAAATGTCAGATGTATATGGCTAGTAACTGATCTTCTAAGCTTCAATAAAAAAATGCTGTTTTTTTAATGGTATGTAACTTATAATACTTTAATAGTAGTAACGGGGTTTAGAAAATTATTTTTTCCGATTGGATTAACACAGAGGCACTTTAGCAGGGTTATGATTTTACCCGACCCGAAAAAACCCGGGTGGGTTTAAAAAAAAAAAAACCACTTGAAAAAACCCAAGTGGGCAATTGAACTTAAAATTGCCTTTAGGAAATTAATAAAGTTAAAACTTCTTATACAAACAAAGGAATATTTATTTCATATAATTTTCAGTTAATATTTATTGATTATTATCAATATACTGTTACTTTTTGGTACCTTTTAATTTTTAAAGTACATTTACAAATTTAAATTTATACTAATTATATAACAATTAAATATAATTAATGCATTTTTTAAAATTCTAATTTAAATTTCTATAGATACAATATTCTGGGTTACATAATTTGTTTTCACATACACAAACAAGACTTGGTCCTACTCCTAAACAAAGCATTTTAAAATTTAAATGTATATTTATATAACAATTAAACACTTTTATTAGTTTTTAATTCTTCTAATTTAAATTACAACATTTCTGATTATCTCTATAACATTCGCTATATGTTCTGTTAGTTTTAAATTTTTTTAATAAATAATTAAAACTTCCCTATATAAACCACAAGATCCAGAAAGAAGCATCCAAAATACTGAAAAAAAACACCTAACACCATGAAAAAAAACCTAAAACCCCCCAAAACCCAAGTGGGTAGGGATTTTCATGGAAAAAAAACGGGTTTTTTACAACCCTGCACTTCAGTTTGGTGACTCGCTCCTATTTCCCCCTTAAATTCCAAGGATTTATGATGAACTAATTTAGAGTTTTTATATTTAGAAAGCTGTTTTTCAAAGAATTCAAGAGGACCTCAAAGATGAATGCCGAATAATCGATGTACGAAATAAAGAAGATGCTCTCAAGTTCATAGTTATACCGCCAAAAAAGCCTTCTGCTCCTAAAACTGTGACCAAAAACGAGGATATGCAAGATAAAGAAATAAATGATAACCCATAACATCTTAACAAATTTCACAAACCTACTCAATGTTCTATTTTTATAAAATTCCAACTAAATAATAGAATTGTCCTCGATAGCTTAGTGGAAGAACATGCTAAGTGACATTTTTGAAAAAATTGAGATTTTTGTGTCAATGAACATATTACTAACTTTTTTAACAATAACATAAAATTTTCCAATTCTTCATTAGTTTAAGTTTAGTATATTTTTTATGGTTTGCAAGTTCCGTTTTTAACAGATCTGAGTGCTAACAAAAAAACTTCAACGTTCATTTTCACGTTTTTGTCACTTAGCACATTTTTCCACTAAGCTCTTCAATTATAAAACAATAAAAAGGTTGTTATGGAAATGCTCTAGCTTTTGAAATTTTTGCACTTTACTATTGCATTAATGAGAAAGTTACTATTGCTGTAGTACTCTAGTTGTATTATTTTGCATAATTAATGGTATGAGCGCCTATCATACATTATCAAATGTAATAATGTAAATAAAATTGAATGTTATACTTTGATATTGTGAATAATCTCTATTACTTTGTCTTATTAATACTGAGTTTTCTATGTTAGGTGAATGTATAGTGGTTTATTCCATTTAGGTATAAATGTTACATTCATGCATTGATAAGTATTAAATATTTAGTTTTTCATTTAAGTTATTTTAACTTGTGGCTAATTATGTAATGGGTTGATTGATGTGTAAAATGTTGATACATTGTCTTTGAAAATTATAATGTTTAAAGTTTTACAATGTGCTATTTAAATTGTCTTCCATTTTCATGCCTTATCTAAGCCTTATTATGTAAGAAATCAAGTAGGTTTGTATTATTAACTGTCACCTAGAACCACTTCCACACAAGATATATAAACCTTCGACACAAAATCGCCAAACACAAAATTTTGTTCGAATTTAAACTTCTAGTTGCCGTAATTGCTTATTTTCATTTACTTTCTTTCGTGACTACAATCAATTAATATTCTTTAACCTTTGCTAAATTAATTTGCATTTCAATGAATAAAAATTTAGTAAAATTGCTTGCTCTAAATATGGGAGCGTAATTTATCTAACATAGTTCTTTATATTTTTCGGCCCAAGGATTTACATTTTTCGAACAATCTATAATTTCTAATTTGTATTTTGACATCTTATACAATTAGTCATTAAAAATATACTGAAAAGTAAATAAAAAATGACAAAAATTTATATAAAAAAAAAATTTAGAACTTTTTTTGTTGCTTTCCTAATATACAAACATATAATTAATCCTCAAAAGAACTCTTATGACATATATACTATGACATGTTTCAAAACTGATTTATATCACAAAAATAACTCTTCCTTCAATTTTTATTTTAAATAGTATCTTGCACGTTTGATCAAGTGGCCAAAAGTGGAAATTTTGAATAAAAATGGAAATATATTGTTAATTAAATGAAGATTTAACTTTTAGTTTTTAAATTTAAAATGTACTTATAATTTAATTTTTTTGAATTAAATTTGGGATATAGCTTTTCCTAAATTTTTGCTTAAATATCACATATCCCACTTATTTGTGAGACTTGTGGTTCGTTTTGTGAAAGTGGGCGACGTACAGACAATCTGAACGATTATAATACACTCAACTTTTTAGGTTATAAACAGTGTTGAAGCTAAAATTGACTTATTTTAGAGAATTAGAATTAATATAATGAAATACTAATGGAACATGGTTCGACTTGCAAAGTTGTATTTTGATACTGAGTTATTTTAATTCATTTTTTTTATTGACTTGGAACCTGTAATATACTTTTAGTTAACCTTGTTAAACATTATTTTTTTTTCAGTGTTAAGCAATAAAAGAAATTCCTTTTAGATAAATATGGTCTCTGATGTTTTTGCTTCTGATTGTTTAGTTATAAACGTAATAAGAGAAAATTCCCTTCACCCTAAATTAGTTAAATTATTACTAACCCTTTGAGTGTCACAGGTGTATGGCTATGTGTATTAACAAAGTTCCATTCTTCCTAGCAAGACATTACATAAATGAGATTTTTTTAAAATCTAAAAACTTTAACTATTAAAAAAAAATGTAACATGTTAAAATTTCTAGCAGCGACAACAAGTCAAAACTTGTTATTTACTATAATAAGTAGATAAGTAGTATTATGTTGGTTAAATCTCCAATACATGCAGGCCAAAAATAGTTAAAAAAGATATTTTGTTTACAATTGCATATTGCATTTCTCAATTTAAAAGCAACACAAAGCTTACTGCAGTCAGTTTTCCTTTTGTGACAAGAAATATTCATATTGACACTATAATAAAAGATATGACTTTTTTGGAGAACCAGTTATGCCCATTGTACAATTTATTATATACGATTGTAATTAGTTATTGCGGCGTGTATTTGTAAAAGCTGAATTAAAGTTAAGTTAAAATTGATATTCAATGGCAAAATAGGTTTGATGCCTACTAATTGCACTTAATAATGAGTTTCTTGTAAGTTGTAGTTATTTGATTTTCTGAATAAGTTCTACTAAAAATGTCTCGAATTTCGTAATTGGACTAATAAATTGTCTATTAACTAAGTTGATGAATTAACTTAATTTATAAATAAAGCTTCCACCTCCCCCATAAAATTAAAGAAGTTGAAAATGATGCCAAGACATTAATTCTAGTTTGTAAAAGACATTTATGCATTATTTTCAGACCTGCTAACCCAGAACTTTCTAAAATCTTAAAATAATTTATCAAGTTTATAAATCAACCTCACAACCTTTTAACATGCTAATATCGAATATATATATGAAATCCAAATTATATCTGTATGAAACACACAATGTTTTTTTAGGTGCAGCAGATTGCAATGGTGATATACAAATTTCAATCCCTCTGCATCTAATAGATATTTGAATATTTCAAAAACTAGAAATTATTTTAATGTTAAATCTATCATTCTAGCATTTAATATATTTTATGAAAAAGAAGATAGCTTCTAACCTCCTTCGAAAATCCAGCAATTGTTACATTTGACAGAAATAGGGGATTTAAAAAAAAAAAAAATCGGTATTGAAGGGTTAAATCCGGAGAGTTGGCAGGTCTATATTTTGCCTTAAACCAGAATTACTTTAAAAAATATTGTATTAAAAGACTAAAGTATGAAAATATCTAATCTGGAAATATATTCAAATATAGTTGTCATACAAAAACATAAAAAAATGTTTTAATTAGAATAAACACTTTACAGTTGTACAAACTTTTATTTAACTAAGTAAAAAAAAGCAACAAAATAAAGAAATCACAACAAAAATAAATATTTACATAAAATAAATAGTGAGCTTCATTATAAAATGCGATACACAGAAATTCTTGGTGTTATGGAAGATCCACTGCCTAATGTTTAACATGTTACAGAAATAAAAATAGATTTTTTTAGAATAGAAATGTAATGATTTATACTTAAAAATAATTATATACTTGTTAGGCAATGCATAAATTTTCTTTCAAAGTATAACAACTTATATGTCATAAGTAGGAAATTTTTTAATAGTATCTTATTAGCTAAAAAAATCCAACAAAGTATGAAAGTGCACTTTAACTGTCAGGTAATTAAATTTTTAATTTAATTACTTGACAGTTAACGTGCATTTTCAGTAATAATTATAAATATAGTTTTTAATTATCTATTATAAAACTCATACTTATCGACTATAAACAATAGAAACACTATGACCTAATCTTTAAGAAAGTGCACCTAAAAAGTAAAAATACTTTGTCCGCAGATTATTAGCTCCTGGTTTGTTTGTAAACATTTACTTTTTTAATAAAAAAAAACTACTAATCAAGCTTTTAAAAGGGAAATTTTAAATCTAAGATATCCACTTGGATAAACATATCTCTATGTAGCAGCAAACTGAAGATATTTAAGGTTTTTGGTAGAGATTTGTGAACTGTTTTACATTAAACTTACTGACTCTCTAAGTGCAGACAGCCTTGTTTTTTTTCACTTAGGACAATAAAAATAACACAGCACATGCTTTTATAAGTAGCATACTCTAAAACAATAATTAACGACATGATTTCTTTATATATAAAAAAAACTAAGGTTATAGAAAGTCATGTAAAATTGATTTGTATACGATGAACTTGTGGTATAGAGAGTATAGCTTCTTAGCTAATACTTAGGTAGAGAGAAATAAATAAATGTACCATTAAGTTTCCAAGCACAAAACAAGCAGCATTGTTTTCGATTTGTGCTAAGAATAGACTAGTGTTTTTTTCATTAATAGCAAAAGTTTAAATGAAGCTGCATAGCCTTGCATTTCACTTCTTTCCTTTTAAAGAACCCCTGAAATGACAAAAAAAATTATAAATTTGTTAAATATATAATGGAATGACAGCACCTTAAACCAGCCAGTAGATAAAAATAAAGCAGAAATTGTTTTTGTTGAAAATAGTCTAAATTTGGTTCTAAAAAACCCCAAAACAAGTACATTTACAAGATAATCTGTCAATTAGACTGCTTCCACACAACATTTGTGCTCAACAGAGAAAAAAAAGTTCTGAACAAAGCATTATATTCTTTATATTTTAAACATTTACACACTAACTTTGGCTATAGTTTCATTTATTTTCTTTAAAAAACTATTCCTTATTGTTTGCTAAATGTATTTATATTTTGAAGAATAAATATGTAATATTCCCCACTTGCTTTAATAGAAGCAAAACATTTCATATTAACACGCAACATTAAACCAATATATCACCTTCAAAACCTAACCACATTGAATGATTTTTAAAAATTATTTAAAGAAAACAAGCATAAAAAAATACCTCATCAAACGGAATAAATAGTATTAAAACATCATTATTCTTAATAAATGCTTAAATGTAAATGGGTAAAAATTACATTTGCAAGGGTCTCACAAAAAAAACAGGAAAAAAAAAGTGAAAATAGGGATCATTTAAAAAAAAAATAAGTGACAAAAAAAAGTAACTAAAATAATCATTAATCAAAATATCTATTCTCTAATATCTGAAACTCAAAGTTTGTAAGTCTGACCCCTAATGCTTCCCTAACTAGTAGACAAAGAGCTTTGTATTTAACGCCAGAAAGTCTTTCTAAAAGTTACATGGCAAATATTTAAAAAAAAAGTTATGATTATTTTATTCAATCTAAAAGACTTAAAAATTAATGAGAGCAAGACTAAGTATATGGTAATTTCACCCAATGAAACCAAGAAAAAACCTAAAAATATTGACATTGAGGGTAAAACCTTTGAAGGTGTGTCGCACTTTAAATATCTGGGGGACTGTTATTAGCAATGGCAACAGTCTTCATAGGGACATATGCGAGAGAGTGCAAGCTGTAAGTGACCAATTGCTGATAACTTTAAGACCAATTGTAACTTAAGCAGGAGAAATGTGGACATTGAACGCCAAAGATTCAGAATACATTATAAAATTTGGAAAGAAAAATTGAGGAAAATATATGGAGCAAAACAAGAAAATCAGGCGTGGATCAGAAGAACGAACAGCGAACTGAACCAACCTATAAAAAAACAAGGATATTGTAACATTCAATAAATTCCGCTGGCTTGGACATATACAGCGTAGAGACGAAAATAATATCACTAAAATAATTACAAAGAGCAAGTGATTTAATACCAAGAGGAGAGGGAGACCAGGAGAGACTTGGATTAACAATATAGAAAAAGACTTAGCCAAAATTAAGATCAAAAACTGGAAAGGTTTAGCTTTGAAGCGGGACAGATGAAGAGCTGTTCTGGAGGAGGCTGAGGCTTGCATAAGGCTGTAATGCCAGCAAAGAAGAAGAAAAGACATTTTATTGTTGATATAAATTTTAAAATATATTTCTTACCTCATTATCTAACATCTTTTACAAATTTGATTACGAGTGTGCGTCATGATTTCAAACAAAGCAATGTTACTTATATCACAGCTGTTCCTCTCTTTCTCTTAAGCTTTTATAAAAATCATTCTATATTTGCAAACGTGGTAATGTTGCTGGATAAATTTAATTTAAATATGTGATAAACAGGAGCTACATATGAAGTCTATCAACTAGTTGAAAAAGCTAGTACTTTTAGCAAGTAACTTACAAAACAGTTACTTTGAAATAAACCCAAAAGAAAATAAATATTATCAAGCACATCTGTGTGTCCATTTTATAAAGAATGAATAAAGTTTTGTTCCACTACTAATCAGAATGTTTTCTCCATTAGGAATTTTAACCTCTACAGCACTTCGAAAACAAATCCTATAATGCACTACATAGTTGGTAGTATTCCTATAATCGCAAGATTCTTCACCCTTAAAATGCTCACAAACATAAAAACGATCACAACAGAGTTATTGATATTGTCAAATTAAGATACACAAATTCAAAATATGCCGAGCAAAGATTTACAGAGGCGCAAAATTTCAAAACGGTGCTTCAAAGTTTCCTTTTTAAAAGTGATTTTTACGTCCCATTTATGTTTGATTTTAAAATATCCTTTTTACATGTTAAACATTGTGTTTAAGCTAAAATCCACTCTTTTGAGGCAATACACAATGCAAGCACCACCAATTAGAAAATATACAGAGTTAGTTTGTCTTAAGCATATTTAGACTTACTCCAAAAAAATATTAGTAAACAATGCAGGACAGGGAAGGCAAAGTAGTTTGAACTAACAACAATTGTAAATGTTTGAATTAATGTGGTTTGAATGTACTAACAACTTTCACAATTAATTATTCACTTTGTAGTTCTAAACAAACTTTAAACTTTCTATCACTTTGACACTGCTCAGGCTGATACTAATTTTGTGTTGCTAACTTAATGTTTTAAAGTTTCAAAGATCAATGTCTGTTTTTCGTTTTAGATTCTGAAGAATCAATAAAATAAAGATAACCCTTATATAATTATTTCAGTTGGTTGAGAAAATAAACGAAACTGGTAGGGTGACCTGGGATAATTATTGGACACGGAAAATTGGGGTAATTATTGAACAGGGCCCAACAATCATAATTTATTGTGTCTAACAAACCAAAATTAGTTAAGTGCATATCCAGCAATGCTCTGATTAATTATTGGCTTTAGATCAGAACTTTTCTTAAAAAATATATTAATAACCAAAAGCGCTTGAAAAAAATGGTTTAAACTTTTGTTCAATCGATGCCAAATTGCGTATAATTTTGTTTTCTTTTACATGATCTTGAATTTTGTAATGCTCAATCTTAGATATGTTTATGAAGGTGGTTTGTGCTGAAAAACACCATAGGATGAACAGTAACACTATAGCATGCATGTTTAGTTACAGCATCTCAATATGCCTAAATTTACTTGTTATAGTTTGTGTGATTAAACAAGTAGGTTTGTTACAGAATCTGTCACTTAAACCGCTTCCACACAACATTTGTTCTCAACAAAAAAAAACACACTATTTATACACCTCAGAAAGAAATTCGCCAAACAGGGCCTTTAGCTAATAATTTATTTCTCATTCAAACTTTTAAATGCCAAAATTAACTATTTTCATTAATCTTCTTTCGCAAATTAATAGTTACTCGTTATCATTAGCTAAATTTGTTTGAAATTCGAAGAATAATGATGCAATTTATTTTTTAATATCTTTCAGTCACCACAATTTCCCATGTTCATTAATCTTCTTTCCAAAAAGAGAAGAATAAATAATAATTAGTAAAATTGATGCTTTAAAAATAAAAGCGAACTTTTGCATAATTTTTATTCAAAGTTGGAATTTGCAATGCATCTTTCATCATACATATATAATGAACCATCAAAAGAACTCTATTGTGATACGACATCAATCCAAAATGAATCATATCATATAAATAAATAAATATCATTTAAGAGTTTTATTTTTATTTTAAATAAAATTTCTTGTATGTTTGATGAAATTGCAACAGTGAAAATATTGAATGAAAATGGAATTTGCATGTTATTTCAATGTAGATTAAATTTTTAGTTATTTAAATTTTAAATATACTTCTAATTCAAATTTTTTTAATGAAATTTGGGATGTAAGCTAGCCTGATTTTTTGCTTCAAAATGAAGTATCCCACTTGTTTATGCGACTTGCGGTTTGTTCTGTGAAAGTGGGTGACGGACGGATGGACAGAACGATTATAATACCTTCCACTTTTTATGTTATAAACGTAGTGTGGAAGCTAAAAACACCATCTACGTAATGTTTGAACTTGGACAAAGAAGATATCAAAAAGCTGTTTGAAAAATTTAAATGTTTGGTAATTTTTACTAGATTTCCCTTATACATTATTATAATTTTTTAGCAAAACCATATGGTGTTCAATAATTGCCCCCATACACAGTATTCATAGTACCCACCATTTTCCACAATTTATTTCTTGCAGCTAGTCTAAATATTGCGCAGAACAGATTGAAAACTACTGTCCAATAATTACCCAAATTTGCAGGGCAATTTTTGGACACAAGTATATTTTTTTTCAACTTCTGCAGAGGAAATAGTAAATTACAGCAGTGGTACCCGACAGATATATCAAATAGTTATTAGAAAAAAAATTACTGGTTTGAAAATTACATAAATTGCTGCGGTAAAAGTTTGATTTTTATCCAATAATTACCCTGTGTCACCCTATAAGGTTAAATGCTACACAGTTGACATTATATATTTAGATTAAATAATGTAGTCGACATATTGGAATTTAAACTATCGACACTTATAAATTCATTTAACAAAATACTAACTTCTTTTTAGATTTTGGTGAAGTGCACTGAAACACGCTGGAAGCTGACATAAGGTTTTCAATATACTGTCCAAGAACTTGATTTTCAGACTTGAGTTTCAAGTTTTCTTCCTTCACACTGTCTACCCGTTGGGATAGATCTAAATGAGAGTAAAATTATTCCCTGTATTGTTTGATAAAATTAAAGTTTGTAAAGTAACCTTGAATTCAATTAGCTTTCAAGATTTATACTGCTTTTAAACATCAATCTTTGCCAATGTTTAACACTTTTCAATCCAAATGGGGAATATCAGCAAATAACTTATAGAATGATAATAATAGCAAATAAATATCCTCTATAAAATCAACTGGTACTGTAAGCAAATTCCATCTAAACAAAGATTTTTGTAGTGTAAGTTACAAGTTTAAAAAGTTTTTTAAATTAAAAAAAATTCAAATTAATAAAACAGATTACTACATTATTTACTTGAAGTAAGTGTAGATCAACTATTCTGCTAAATTGTTTTCCTTTAATGTTAAATGTTATAGTGACAATCACTTTTTAACATACATGACCAACCATTGACCATGACCAAACCTAAACCATTGACCATGACCAACCAACAGTAATGTGGAGCATGTTACCATGCTGTATAACCTCATAAGAGAGATTTGTCACAATAATGAGGTTATTATCATGGGATTCTGGATGTTTTAGATGATTGCTTTTTGTATCAGTTAGTTAGAGAGTGTACTAGAGATAATGCTATTCTGGATTTAGTTTTAAGTAGCTGTGAAAATAGAGTTCATAACCTTATTGTCAGTGATCACTTAGGGGAGAGTGATCATAATAGTATTAAATTTGATATTATTTTTCAGGTTATACAGATTAATAGTGAAAGAGTCATCCCATGTTTCAGAGATGTTAATTTTGACAACTTGAGACATGATGTAGCTTTAGGTTTTTATAAAGGACTGGTAGGTACCCATACTCTTGAGCTATGGGATGAGTTCAAGGAAAAACTAAATGATGTGGTGAAAAAGCATGTTAAATTCAAACGTAAAAGTTCACAAAGGAAATTGTATCCTATGTGGTTTTCCAAGGATATTAAAAAGTCCCTTAGGTTAAAGCAAAAGGCTTACAATATGCTAAGCAAACTGGTAGAGAGGTTGACCAGGAAGCTTCAGAGTTGCCAGGAGAGAGTTTAAGAATCTTAGTAGAAAACACAAATCTGCATTAGAGAGAATCTAGCTAGGGTATTAAGGATAACTAAGGATTTTTTTGCTTATGCTAGAGGTAATGTAAAACAGGGTAGCTCCATTAATCATTCTTATGTTTTACAGGGAGAAAGTATTCAAGATAGTGAGTTCGTTGGAGATTTAGGAGTTTTGGTGAGCAATAATTTCAAAATGAGTAAGCAGTGTATTGAGGCAAGTAAGAAAGCCAATCGAATGTTGGGATATATTAGCAAAAAGTAATATTCTGAATCTAAGGTAGATAATTTTGGCATTGTTAGGGGATTGGTAAGGCCACATCTGGAATATGCTGTTCAGTTTTGGTCTCCCTTCCTCAGAAAAGATATAGAGTTGCTTGAAAAAGTTCAGCATAGGGCTACAAAAATGTATAAGGGTCTATCTGGTATTGATTATGATAACAGATTAAGATCTTAAAACATGTATTCCCTGGAAAACAAGATAGCGAGGGGTGATTTAATACAGTTATTCAAGTTCATAAAACAGGGAGACATGGAGGGCTTAGATTTTACTTTAAATAGCCGGACCAGAGGTCATGATCAGAAATTGAATAAATCGAGCTTTAGAAGGGAGGTAAGAAAACATTATTTTTACAATAGAGTTGTCAATGAGTGGAATGCTTTACCAGATTATGTTGTGCATCGAAGAGAGTAGAAGATTTTAAGAAGAAACTTGACGGACATTGGAAACTGGTAATGTATTAGATTTATTTTGGATCAACCTTGCTGGGCCTCTGGCCTGTTGTTGGTCGACAATTTTTGTATTTGTATGACTTACACTACAGAAAGGGTAATTCTGCATGGTATTAGCCTGATAACTTTCTGAGGTAGTTTAAATTATGATTATCATTTTAAGACTTTTCACTCTAAATGGAGAACATCAGCAAATAACCAATAATAAAAAAATGAAACAATAGTAAATAAATATTATCTATAAAATGCAACTGGTTATATAGTTTTCTGAGATAATTTGCATAGTAGTTGGGATATATACCTTCAAGTGTGTTCTGCAATTCCAAAACCTGAGAAATAAGCCTGGATTTTTCTTCCATTTCATCTGGACTGAGGTCAGGATCCAATACTAAAAAACAAAAGTTTAAAGTTAAAAATTAAACACAGAAACATTATTAGTTATTTCTTATGGCTGTGTCAGGCAGTAGTTTTCAACCTTATTCATTGAATGGTCCTATTTAAAAAAAAAACAAAAAACTTTTTGACCTTGTTTGTCACACAAGTTCTCAAAGGATATTTTATTGAATGTGAACTATAGCATATTGAAGGTCACTTAATTGATCAATTGTTAAATATTTCTACACTTTTAGTACTTTTCCATTTCGCAGGCACAAATCTCGCCAAAAGGAAAACTTTGGTGACAAACATAATTTTCTGTTCAAAAACACAGTGTGCACAGTTAAAGGACCACAAATACACAGATAAAAGTTACGGTTCAAAATATTCCATTTATTGGTGGATTTACATTTTTGGCTTTTATTGATTGCCCCTCGCAAAAAGGAAAGTATCAAAATTAGTCATTCTTATGTCTTCAGATAAGATTTTTTTCTCTCCCCATTTAAGAGCCTTCATCACAAGAAACAAAGTTAATGAACAAATTTGTATGAAACTTAAAAGTTTTTCAGGTTTGCAATTATATATAATTGCTGGATGCATTCTTCAAGAGTAAATAACAAGTAGGTTTGTAACAGAATCTGTCACTTAACTCGCTTCCACATATTTGTGTTTAACAGGAAAAAACGCGCCAAACACAACATTAATTCTATATTTAACATTTACAAGCTAAATTTGGCAAGTTTCATTTATTTTATTTCGAAAATTCAATAATTATTACTTATCGTTTGCAAAAATTAATTTATATTTTAAAGAATAAATATGTCATATTCCTCGCTTTTAAATAGAATGAAAACATTTCATATCAACATACAAGGATTCCGTAGTGAAATATATTTGACGTCATTTCAAACTGATCGATGTCGCAAAAAAAATTATTTTAATTTGTCTAAAAGAATTAAAGTTTCTCGAGCGATTGTTGCGAATGGCAAATGTGATTTAATTCTAATAAAAACAGGGCCTTTAGCTATTTGTAATTCAAAGTTTTAAACGTCAAAATTAACTATTTTCATTAATCTTCTTTCTCAGATTTAATAATTAGACTTTATCGTTTGCTAAATTTGTTTGAAGTTCGAAGAATAATGATGTAATCTTTTTTAATAAATATTTTTGTCGCCACAATTTCCCATTTACATTTCTTTCGAAAATTCACTTATTTATAGTTTGTTAAATTTATTTACAGTTCAAAAAATTTATAATTTGTACAATTGATGCTTTAAAAATAAAAGCGAAACTTAGCATATTTTTTTTTTATGTTAAGTTAGAATTCTCTATGCATCTTTCTACATACATATATATAGAACCATTAAAAGAACTCTATTGTGATAATACAACAATCCAAACCGAATTATATCACATAAATAAATATTTTTTCAAAAGTGTATTTTTATTTTAACAAAAGTTTCTCGTACGTTTAATGAAATGGCAACAGTGAAAATATTGAATAAAAATGGAATTTGCATGTTATTTCAATGTAGATTAAATTTTTAGTTATTTAAATTTTAAATAAGCTTCTAGTTTAAATTTTTTAATGAAATTTGGCATGTAGCCTAATCTGATTTTTTGCTTCAAAATGGCGTATCCCACTTGTCTGTGGGACTTGTGGATGACAACAGTGAAAATATGAATAAAAATAGAATTTGCATGTTATTTCAATGTAGATAAAAAAAATTTTAGTTATTTAAATTTTAAACAAACTTCTAATTTAAATTTTTTAATGAAATTTGGAATGTAAATGAATTAAAATGACGTATCCCACTTGTCTGTGGGACTTGTGGTTCTTTCTGTGAAAGTGGGTGACAGACAGACGGACTGAACGATTATAAAACCTTCCACTTTTTACGTTATAAACGTAGTGTGGAAGCTAAAAAAGGCCTCAATGTGTATTTTCAATTTGCTTTTAAAACAAGAGTTACTGTGAAATATAGTACAGCTATGATATAATGGCTGGTCTGTTCATTGGCAACTTTTGGGGAGCTAGGAAGTTTAACGTAAGGGTGATATACCTATCGATTTGTATGAAATAAGAAGTGGAATGTTTATAACATTTGTGCAATTTTGTTACTTGGCGATGTAAAACAATCGCCAAATCGAGACAGACCATTATATCATAGTTGTTCCTGAAATACTAATTATAATTCAAAGACTAATAACATAGCATTTATTGTTGCAAACTTATAAAATTTTGGGGTTACTCGGCTTAACTTTATTTAAACAAAATATTGCTTGTAAAACAAAACACTTACATTGTGGAGCTGGACTATTAGAACTATTTGTATACGCTGATGGTATGGATTCAAAACTTTGGTGCCCAAGATCATGATGATCATCAATGCCTTCTTCAGTTTCATCATCACTTTCATCTAAAATATATGTTGCAATTTAATTTAAAATGACTTTCTAAGATATAAAATTAGGTACACTAAATATCTTCAAACCCGAAAATAAAAAGATAGTTCAGCAAACCTTGAGCGTCTTCATCAGCTAGAGGGATACTATTTAGCTCCTCTTGTAATCTTTTCATGTTTTCTGCCATATTTCACACAACTCGATAGGGTTGGAGGACCCAGTCGGTAAAGACTTTCGTCTTGCATGCGGTATGTCCCAGGTTCATGTCCGGGCATCGCCAAAATAACTGCCGACCTATAAACGGCTCGTGCAGCCAAAAATTTCCGACGAATAATACCCCGTATAGAGGAAGAGCACTTTAAATATCCTCCAAATTCCCAACGCTGCGTACGATGTCGCCCTTAAAAGTTGCATTGGGTACCTACTCACGTGTCAGCTCGTAACTTGACTGTGGTTCTAAATTACGACTCCCGTTTCCAATAGCACTTGTGTGTAGCTTTAATGCGACGATAATTCAAACTAACCCTAACCCATACAACTGGATGGGAATAGCTACAATATGTTAAATTTTCAACTTCGTCAAAAGCCGCCAATGCCAAAAGTCAATCGACCATTACGCCATCTTAACATCAGAAAACAAAACAGACATTCATCTTCTTGTATGGTTGGAAAAGTTTTATAAAGTACAAATTCTTTATTGATGCCGAATATATTCCAGTTAACCTAAAGAATCATGGCCGGCTATTTTACGCCAAATCTGGTAACCCCGCCGAATTGGTATTATGGCAACCTTTGGCGAAATTAGCAATTGCATTGACAATTTCTAAATGTTAATCTATTTAGATCTTAAACGCATATAATTTATTCTGAAGTTTTCTAAAACTAATGTTTTATTAATTAGATGCTTATAATGATTTTAAAATAATTATTTCTTTTTAAAATCAATCTTCGGCATTTTAAAGTTCCACTTTTTTATGTAATAATCTGGTCTGCAATTTAATGAATTTTCCCATAGATATCATAGTTGATAAGATTAGATTGCTGTCCGGGACCTCCAATGCTAACGACGGGACGCGCATGGAGGCTTTTTAAGAGGGCAAAATTGCCAGTGTTGCTGCCACTTTAAGGAGATTTTTATGCTACTAGATGCTTTTATGCTTTAGATTTTTATGCTACTAGTAGGTCTCCAAAAGACGACACCCATATTATTAAAATTTAACTTAGAAAATAAAATTTAAGTTTTCTAATTTTATTGCTGCAACCGCAAATGATGCATTTTTTGAAAATCGATCTAGTGCTATACACACGTGCCTTGTTTTGCTGAAGTGCATGCCTCGGGTTTGATAAACATCAGGACCGGCATAAATGTGTTCCAATAATTGCTGATATCATTCATGAAATATGATTAACGTTGTTTGATTAACAATTAAGTTAAATAAAAGAATGTTATGTATGTCAATAAAAGTAAAATATAAAAATTTGTTTTATTTCAATCTTTATGGAATTCGACACCTATTCAGGAAATGTAGCCAATCATTGCCATTTCAAACTTACTTGTCTCAGTATGAATATTTTTTATCAGTTTAATTAATTTTTTGAAAACGCGTTTTACTAGAGTGGATTTAAGTAATACTTTAGGCAAAATATTAAATTAAACAAGAAGTTCATAAAGAACTAAAATAGCCTACTTTCCTGTTACTTAAATACTTACTGAAGTTCTAATCCGGAAAAAACTAGGTTCCTAACAGTAAATATCATCAACAACCGTTTCTACACTAGATTTATACACATAAGAAAAAAAATCGAAACACAGCATCCAGCTATAATTTAAACTTCTAAAAGCCAAAATCAACTATTTTCCTTAATATTCATATAATTAAGTAAGTTTCCATATAAATTAAGTTAATATTATTTATCGTCTGCTCGATTTATTTGTAGTTCGAAGAATAATTAAATATTTATTAATAACAAAAGTAATGAAACTACTCCAAACTGCATTAAAAAAATAAGAAATGTAAATTAAAACTAAGCATAATTGTATGCAGAAATATGCCTTGCCGCTTTCTTGGTAAACAATTAATGAACAGTCAAAGAATCAAATTGTGCTACATTTTATGACGTCATTCCAAACTGATTCATGAAAATATTTTGCTTCAAATATGTTTAAATAAATAAAGTTTCTCATGCCATTGTTGATTTGGCAACAGTGATTTAAATGACTCAAAATTGAATTTCAATGCTAATTCAATGGGAAATTCGCCGAAAGATAGTAGATTTATGTCCGTCCGGACGTACAGACAGACGGACAAAAAGTATGAAAGTTGGGTATCTGAGGTCATAGCTTTCTAACAAAAAAAGAATTTTTAAGATCCGAGGGATAGAACCATTTTGGAAGAGGATACGGACAGACAGACAGACAGACGGAAGACAGACAGACATACGAACGACAGACAGACAGATTTAACATCAATCGCATTTCAATACCTACAGTGATTTAAATGATCAAAATTGAATTTCAATGCTAATTCAATGGGAAATTCGCCGACAGATAGTAGATTTATGTCCGTGCGGACTAACAGACAGACGGACAAAAAGTATGAAAGTTGGGTATCTGAGGTCATAGCTTTCTAACAAAAAAAGAATTTTTAAGATCCGATGGATAGAACCGATTTTGGAAGGGGAGTACGGGCAGACAGACAGCGACAGACAGACAACGAGACGAGACAGAGACAACGCATTCATACTACATGATTAAATATCAATGATTTCATGCTAATTCATGGAATCAGACGATAGTAGATATGTCCTCCGATACAGACAGACGGACAAAGTATGAAGTGGATCTGAGTCATACTTCCAACAAAAAAAGATTTTAAATCGATGATAGACCATTTGGAAGGAGCAGAATGACACGACGATTTATCAATCGCATTCATACCTAATTTTTGCAATATTTCAATGCTAATTCAATGGGAAATTCGCCGACAGATAGTAGATTTATGTCCATCCGGACTACAGACAGACGGACAAAAAGTATGAAAGTTGGGTATCTGAGGTCATAGCTTTCTAACAAAAAAAGAATTTTAAGATCCGATGGATAGAACCGATTTTGGAAGGGGGTAACGGACAGACAGACAGACAGACGGACATCGACCGTCATCGTTCAATACCTAATTTATTCAGAATTTCATGCAATTCATGGATGTTAATTTTTCTGAATAAAAAACAAAAAGTAAAAGTAAGGCTAAAATAATCGATGAAGAATAATAATATCAACACAAAAGAACTCTGTCATACTATTTAATTTTTAATTAATAGCTTCTTATTTTCAAATTAATATTATTTTTCATTATTCATATTATTGATTTTTATTGTCCATAATTATTATTTGCATCTAACCCATTAATTAAACCCCCATTCCATAAAGCTTAATCCTTCTAAAATGGATTTAGCTTTATTGTTATTATTATTTATAGTCTTTCCGGTTATATTTAAATCAGAAATATCAGCTAATTCAGGTTGGGTCAATTTGTGACTTGAAAAAAAATCCCAAATATAGTAATCAATAACCATACATCATGAATGTGATGAAAAAGTAATTAATATTAATTTACTAAGAAGCCTGGATGTTAAATGACTCTTTCTTAGACGCCATCAGGTAATAATGCTTTCTTATTTTAATGGATGAGTTCACTCAACTCTTCACTATTCATGGATATGATTTTTTTTTGAGCCTTTGAATATGTTATCAATCCAGACAGACAGTGGCTAAAAGAAGAGAAATTCTTTCTTCCTTCCCATCTCTTAGCTGGGTGTAATTGTCTGGATGCGGAATTAATGGGACTGATTCCGCCCAAGCGCGCATGGAAATAAATTGAAATGGAGTCAATTGATCCGCACAAAACATTCCGAATAGTCAATGTGTTTAAGAGTAAAATGAAGTTAGTTGCTGTTAGAGTTACATTACTTTGCTTCTGAGAAATCTTCTCTTAAAATTACTTAACAATTGAAATATTTCGAGGTAAAGGGATGTAACTATTAGTATAGGTTACTTCATTATGCTCCTAAATATTCCGTAAATTATATAGTTAAAAGCTGGAGTTTGCTTTTTGTTATGCAACTTTAATTATGTATTGTTATCGTTGATATCGTTATTGTTATTGCTGTTGGTGAAGAAAAAATTGAATAATTTGTACCTCATTCAAATACACTTATAACAGGATTTAATATAATAAAATATTTGTGTTGAAATTTGAAAAGATCCGAATACCACTAAAACAATTTTTCTTATTAGCTAAATCTTACAAACAAATGGGTTTGTTAGTTTTCACTGATACTATCACTTGGAACCGTTTTCATAAAATTGTTTCGTATTTTGATTGGTTGCAAAACATGCATTAATGATTGCTAAAATACTTTGGCCGAAAATCATACAAGCGATCAAACAATCAACTTTGAAATAGAGTATGGCATTTAATATAAAAAATTGCAACATTATGGGATTTTAGATTTTTTTTGCATCGAAAAATAATCGATAATAAAATCTAAAATCCACCGTGACAGCACTAAATTTATTTTAACATAATTATAAGAAAATTTTCACCTCATCAAAACGCGTAATTTATTATTCACTAATTGATATTTCTGTAACTTAGTGGTGTTCTATTTAACCTTTTATATCGATCGTATTTGTCTCTTTAAATAGCATGTTGCAGTTATATATTCAAAATTTCTTATTAAAAGACGTTATTCACTAATTATTTGCCAGCATTTCTTTGTTCATGCTTTTTTAAGAGAAAAAAAATGTACTTAATGTAAGGAGATACTGTACCCAGATAATTATTTTGGAAATTTTCAATTGTAATATTCAATAAAAGTATTTTTAAGTAAGTTTTACCAAAAAAAAAATTATATTAAAAAATGTACTTGGAAAGCAGGTTTTTTTTGTAATATAAAACTTAAAAAACTTTTACGCCATCCTATATTTTAAACTGTTGTTAATGATTTTAATTTTTCATGATTTTTTTATTTAATTACTAGCAAATAAATACCCGTTCTCCGCACGGAATAAAAAAAAGTTGTAATCAATCCAAGTATATGTACCATTTAATCCATTATTGGATAATAAACTTATGTTATTGATCCCGCTCATTATAAAGTCAAAAATCCTGTAACTTATATTACCTTATAAATCTAAAACAAAAAAAATACCCTATAAAATGCACGCATAAAAGTCATCGTAATTTCCCTCATAAACATATAAAACCTTTTTAGCTCTTTTTGGCGCGTTTTCGGTAAGAATTTGGCGAGAAAAGTGATATAGCTACAAACACACTTATACAGCTCTAGCACGATGACCTTCGAACAATCAACCAACATTATAAATTTAAAAAAAAATGGCTCATTTGGCGAGTTCGGCAACGTATTTGGCGAAATAATGAAAACGTTAAACTCTAATATGCAGCTCTAGTACGTTAGGCTTTGAACATCCATCATAGTTATAATTCACGGAAATAGATAGCTTAAATATGCATATTTGCAAACAACAGAACCATGAAAAAATTATTACCTAAACCCACAATAGAATCCTAGAATGGAGAATTACGTCACTTGAAACGTGTCAATTATTTTTTGAATAATTAATTTAGTTTCTGAAGGCAACGGCAACTGAATAAAATAAATATTTTCGATTTTAATTATTTCTGTAAAAGTTTTATTTAATTTTTTCAGTAGATGGCATCAGGAAAATAAAAAAAATGATCGGATTTGAGCCAAAGTGGTGTAGTTTTTTCAGAAAATTCGAATTTTTTTTCAAAAAAAAAAAAACATTTTGAAAACTGAAAGTTCAAAAATCATAACCCAAGTATGAACTATGCCTTTGTGCCAAGTTACTAGTCAAACAAATGTCTAATTTATGAATCTATAAGGAACACACACACAAAACTTCATTTTTATTATTATAGATTTTAATTAATTATTTTCATTAATTATTTTAATTAATTATTTTTATTAATTATTTTCATTAATTATTTTTATTAATTATTTTCATTAATTATTTTAATTAATTATTTTTATTAATTATTTTCATTAATTATTTTCATTAATTATTTTTATTAATTATTTTCATTAATTTTTAATTTAATTATTTTCATTAATTTTTAATTTAATTATTTTCATTAATTTTTAATTTAATTATTTTTATTAATTAATTATTTTTAATTTAATTATTTTTATTAATTATTTTTTATTAATTATTTTAATTCAACTAATTATTTTAATTAATTATTTTCATTTAATTATTTTAATTTAATTATTTTCATTGAATTATTTTCATTGAATTATTTTAATTTATTAAATTACCAATGATCTTGCTTCAACACTTTGTCAAAGAAAACAAAACAACCAATGAAATTGCAGTTCGGAGCGTGTGACATCATAAGAAATATTACCATTGTCTAGAAAACTCTGAATGGATATTAAGATAGCATAAAAAGCCTATAAGATAGCATGAAAAAGTTTATGCATAAATATGTAAAAGACGTTTCTTAAAAAAAAAAAAAAAGAAATTGTAATACAGGGTGGCGTAAATAAAAGTGGCCCCGGCATGGAGCTACGAATGCATTAGGGAAATGCTTAGCGAGAAAAAATATTGAAGCCGCCTGAAAGCTTCCAAGTCGAATTAAGAAATTAATCAAGCGTTATTGCGAGCTGTGTGTGTGTGTGTGTGTAAGTGTGTGTTGATCAGATCCAGTGCAACATATAATTGCTACCGCATGAAAAAAAATATCAGTGCTCCAGCTTATTTTCCCAGATCCTTAGGGATTTAAGCAACGCTCGAACTGTTTAAAAATGAAATTGAAATATTTGAAGGTAAGTTTTTATTCGTTTATTTCAAATAGTACATATATTTTCTAATACTACTATGTTGTTGTTGTTGTCTTGTCTATGGATAGGTTGAGGTATTAGATGGTGACCGTGTGTGTTCCACACAGCCTCAGCAATCTGAAGGCAGTTTTGGGAGTAAAGGTCATCTAGCGAAGAGTCACTAATCTGTTGCATTTTTGCAAGGATGGCTGGACATGAGAAAATGTGTGTTGGACTTAGTTCTATGTCGAGGCAGATTTTGCAGGTGGGGTACTTTCTGGAGCCGTCTGGCTGGATTTTCATTCCCCCCAGATGTCCAGTTCTCAGTCTAGTTAAGGTTTTTGCTATTGTTCTGCTAGTTGTTAATTCACAGATTTGGTTCTTTAACTTATGGTCGTATCCCTGAATTTTGATTTTGCCACTGAGTTGATGTCGCTGAGTGTGACGAGATGAAAGGATCCTTCATTGAGATGTCTCGTTTCTTTGGCTAGTAAGTCGGCTGCCTCATTTCCATCAATACCAACGTGTGCGGGTATTTAGGGCTTCTTGGATGGTAATACTACTATATTTTCAATATATATTCTAATACTACTATATTTTCAATATATATTCTAATACTACTATATTTTCAATAATAGCTTCCACACTACGTTTATAACGTAAAAAGTGGAAGGTTTTATAATCGTTCAGTCTGTCTGTCTGTCCGTCTGTCACCCAATTTCACAGAGAGAACCACAGACAAGTGGGATTTTAAAGCAAAAAATCAGATTAGGCTACATTCCAAATTTCATTAAAAAATTTAAATTAGAAGTTTATTTAAAATTTAAATAACTAATTTTTTTTTATCCACATTGAAATAACATGCAAATTCTATTTTTATTCATATTTTCACTGTTGTAATCCACAAGTCCCACAGACAAGTGGGATACGTCATTTTGAAGCAAAAAATCAGATTAGGCTACATGCCAAATTTCATTAAAAAATTTAAACTAAAAGCTTATTTAAAATTTAAATAACTAAAAACTTAATCTACATTGAAATAACATGCAAATTCCATTTTTATTCAATATTTTCACTGTTGCCATTTCGTTAAACGTACGAGAAACTTTTGTTAAAATAAAAATACACTTTTGAAAAAATATTTATTTATGTGATATAATTCTTTTTGGATTGTTGTATTATCACAATAGAGTTCTTTTAATGGTTCTATATATATGTATGTAGAAAGATGCATAGAGAATTCTAACTTGGCATAAAAAAAATATGCTAAGTTTCGCTTTTATTTTTAAAGCATCAATTGTACAAATTATAAATTTTTTGAACTGTAAATTAATTTAACAAACTATAAATAAGTGAATTTTCGAAAGAAATGTAAATGGGAAATTGTGACGACAAAAATATTTATTAAAAAAGATTACATCATTATTCTTCGACTTTCAAACAAATTTAGCAGATAAAGTCTAATTATTAAATCTGAGAAAGAAGATTAATGAAAATAGTTAATTTTGGCGTTCAAAAGTTTGAATTACAAATAGCTAAAGGCCCTGTTTTTATTAGAATTAAATCACATTTGCCATTCGCAACAATCGCTCGAGAAACTTTAATTCTTTTAGACAATAAATTAAAATAAATTTATTTTTGCGACATCGATCAGTTTGAAATGACGTCAAATATATTTCACTACGGAATCCTTGTATGTTGATATGAAATGTTTTCATTCTATTTAAAAGCGAGGAATACGACATATTTATTCTTTAAAATATATATTAATTTTTGCAAACGATAAGTAATAATTATTGAATTTTCGAAATAAAATAAATGAAACTAGCCAAATTTAGCTTGTAAATGTTAAATATAGAATTAATGTTGTGTTTGGCGCGTTTTTTCCTGTTAAACACAAATATGTGGAAGCGAGTTAAGTGACAGATTCTGTTACAAACCTACTTGTATATTCTAATACTACTATATTTTCAATATATATTCTAATACTACTATATTTTCAATATATATTCTAATACTACTATATTGGCTTCCACACTACGTTTATAACGTAAAAAGTGGAAGGTTTTATAATCGTTCAGTCTGTCTGTCTGTCTGTCTGTCACCCTTATTTCACAGAAAGAATCACAAGTCCCACAGACAAGTGGAATACGTCATTTTGAAGCAAAAAATCATATTAGGCTACATTCTAAATTTCATTAAAAAATTTAAATTAGAAGTTTATTTAAAATTTAAATAACTATTTTTTTTATCTACATTGAAATAACATGCAAATTCCATTTTTATTCATATTTTCACTGTTGCCATCCACAAGTCCCACAGACAAGTAGGATATGTCATTTTGAAGCAAAAATTCAGATTAGACTACAATCCAAATTTCATTAAAAAAATTTAAATTAGAAGTTTATTTAAAATTTAAATAACTAAAAATTTAATCTACATTGAAATAACATTCAAATTCCATTTTTATTCAATACTTTCACTGTTGCCATTTCGTTAAACGTACGAGAAACTTTATTTAAAATAAAAATAAAACACTTGTAAAATATTTAAGTGATATGATTCAGTTTGGATTGTTGTAATATCACAATAGAGTTCTTTTGATGGTTTATTATGTATGTATGAAGAAAGATGCATAGAGAATTCTAACTTGGCATAAAAAAAAATATGCAAAGTTTCGCTTTTATTTTTAAAGCATCAATTATACTAATTATATATTTTTTGAACTGTAAATTAATTTTACAAACAATAAATAAGTGAATTTTCACCCGAGAAACTTAATTCTTTTAGACAATAAATTAAAATAAATTTATTTTTGCGAAATCGATCAGTTTGAAATGATGTCCATTATATTTCACTACGAGATTCTTTGTATGTTGATATGAAATATTTTCATTCTATTGAAAAGCGAGGAATATTACATATTTATTCTTTGAAATATAAATTAATTTTTGCAAACGATAAGTAATAATTATTGAATTTTCGAAATAAAATAAATGAAACTAGCCAAATTTAGCATGTAAATATTTAATATAGAATCAGTGCTGTGTTTGGCGCCTTTTTACCTGTTAAATACAACTGTTGTGTGGAAGCGGGTTAAGTGACAGATTCTGTTACAAAGCTACTTGTTTTCAATATATATTCTAATACTACTATATTTTCAAATGCTATATTTTCAAATACTTCATATTTTGTTCCTACTTAAGATATAAAAATGAATATATATTGTGACATAAAACGCTTCATAGAAATTGATTTAAATAGTTTCAATGTTACAACGTACTTGATTACCAACAAATTTGAAACCAGTTTAATTTTCAAACCATATGAGGTCAGCCAAAATGACATGGTCCTTTTACCAAAAAAAAAGCAGTTAAAAAATTGCTTTTCTAAAGACCAGTTTTTAACTGTAAAAAATATGGTATTTAACTTTAAAAGCAACATTTTTTATAGCGTAATTATTGACATTTAAAAAAGAAACTGATCCAAACCCATTTCATTGATACCGGCTCTTGACCTGGCCAGGACAGTTCCAATCATTTGGCGAGCAAACTTGGCGATCCTTTCCTATTTTACCCGGCAACCCTGCTCACCATCACCTATGTGAGATCCGAGAGGATGGGGATTCAGAGCGCGCATCCCTCCCATAGCAAGCCTACTCGCTTAATGATGACTTCGATCTGATGGGGAGACATGTGTGAGAGTGGCGATGGGAATCAAGGACTGATTCAAAGCGTGATGCATTGATTCGGGGGATTACAGCAATAGGATGGTGATTGTTAGAGGAGGATTCTACTTAGAAGAGGTAATATTATTAATATATGTGTTGTGAGATGGTGTTTATGTTAAAGCGTAAATTTTGATGTTGTTGAGAATGAATATCAACTGGGAGTTGAATACTCTTAAATTGATGTTATAATGCATTCATCAAAATGTTAGTTGATTTTGTGTTAAAATGTAATCTTTGAAAAAAATATATTTTGAGATGACAGATTTTAATCGAGTAATTCGGTTAGTCATTGCTATTTTAGTGTGGGTTGAAAATGAATATTAAATAACAGTGAAATATTGTATAAAAAACGCTTAAAATATTTTGTATTTTGATTGCGCATAACGTTTCTGTTTCAAGAAGTAACGTTTGGAAGGTTATAATTAATTTATTGTGATATTCATAAATTTTCTTAAATTTTGAAATTTTTGTAATGGTTTAGAGTGAATATCAACTAAGAGTTGAATATTCTTAAATTAAAGTTATAATTCATTTGTCAATGTTAGTTGATTTTGTGTTAAAAAGTAATCTTTGAAAGAAAAGATCTTTTGTGGTGACATATTTTAATAACAGTTAAGTATTTTTTAAATAACGCTTAAAATATGTTGTATTTTGATTGTGTAGAACGATTTTGTTTCAAGAGGTAATGTTTGGAAGGTTATAATTAATTTATTGTGATATTCATAAATTTTCTTAAATTTTGAAATTTTTGTAATGGTTTAGAGTGAATATCAACTAAGAGTTGAATATTCTTAAATTAAAGTTATAATGCATTTGTCAATGTTAGTTGATTTTGTGTTAAAAAGTAATCTTTGAAAGAAAAGATCTTTTGTGGTGACATATTTTAATAACAGTTAAGTATTCTTTAAATAACGCTTAAAATATGTTGTATTTGGATTGTGTAGAACGATTTTGTTTCAAGAGGTAATGTTTGGAAGATTATAATTAAAATATTCTATTATTATTTATATCTTTTCTGAAATTTTGATATTTCAGTGATGATTGAGAGCGAATATTATTAACTAACAGTTAAATACCCTTAAATTGATGTTGTAATGCATACTCGGCAGTTTATTTTGTGTTTAAAGGTAATATTTGGAAGATCGATGTTTTGTGATAGTAGAGTTTTAATCTAATAATTTGGTTTTAGCTTCCACACTACGTTTATAACGTTAAAAGTAGAAGGTATTATAATCGTTCAGTCCGTCTGTCCCAAACTACAAATACTACAGGCAAGTGTGATAGGTCAAAAAATTCAACGCATCGAAATTAGAAGACATTGAAAATCTCAGAAAAAAATTCAAATTCGAAGTACTTCAATTATTAAAATAACTGCAAAATGTAATGCTCATTTAAAAAACATAAGCCATTTTTATTAGAATTAAATAACCCTTGCCATTCACAACAATCGCTCGAGGAACTTCATTTCTTTTCAATAATTAATTAAGGAAATTTATTTTTGCGATATAAATCGGTTTGAAATGAAGTCAATTATATTTCACAAAGATGTTCTTTGATTGTATGTTGATATGAAATGTTTTGCTTCTAATTAAAAGCGAGGAATATTACATATTTATTCTTTGAAATATAAATTAATTTAGCAAACGATAAGAAATAATTGTTGAATTTTCGAAAGAAAATAAATGAAACTAGCCCAATTTAGCATGATAATGTTTAATATAGAATTAATGGCGCCTTTTTTCTTGTTGAACACAAATGTGTGTATGGAAGCGGGCTAAGTGACAGATTCTGTTACAAATCTACTTGTTTAGTTTTGTAAATTTTTATACTTCCAGATGGCTATGAATTAAGGTCCCCATATATAATCAATTAAAAGTTAAATATTCTTAAATATTTTTCATTTTAATTGGTGTAAAAGGTTTCTGTTTTAAGAGGTATTGTTTAAAATGTAACTTGAATTGCTAATGGTGATGAACTAATTCTGTTATTCATATGCTTTCGAAAATTTCGATATTTTAGTGATGGTTGCGAGTTAGTATAAACTAATAATTATATATTATAATACAATTGTTACAAATATTTATGGATGGAAGTCTTTTTCAAATTAAAATTTAATGTTTATAAAAAAATGCTTCGTAGAGGAAGATTTTAGTTGATTCTGTTAGTTAATCACATATAAGGTAAATTTTTACTTTTAGGTAATAATCAAGGGTCAATTTGCCTTGTGTCACGTGACGTAAATAATTTCTGCTTTCTCTCTGAATTTCATTGGTGGTTTCGGTGATTTGTGGTCTGACACGGTAAGCTCCGATTACTACATTGATTAACCAATTGAGACCATATTTTTTTTATTCCTTTGGAACTGTTGCCAATCAAGAAGTGAATCATGCCCATATCAACAAACAGTTCCGTAGATATTTAATTTAACACAAATATTTTTTTTCATAGTTGTGGCGATAGATGGCATAGATGCGTCTGTTTTAAGAGTCAAAGCTTAAAATGGGAGATGTTTTGTGAAGTAGGAAGTTTAAACTGATTCATTTGGTTTTCATATCTTTATAAATTTTGATAGTTTAGTGATGGTTGACAGAATATAAACTAACGGTTAAATATAGTTACAATCACAAGTACAATATTTTTAAAATGGTAAGAGGCGGAGGAGGATTTCGTTTCGAAATGTTATGTTTGAAACATAAGATATTTTGTGCTGCGGGATTTTAAATGGACAAGTTGCATGAAACGCGAAATTCATAATATATGTGTTTTTCTGGTACATTAGAAGCTGCAGATTCCGAATGTAAGGTTAAATATTCACAAATATGTTTAATTTCAACAAAAAATGCATTTGAAATTTGCCGAAAATGTACGTCACTGAAAACAGCTCTGACGTCAACTGTTATGTTTTTGGCGATGTTTCGATCTATGCTGTAATACACTTTATAAAATAGTAAACCTTACAATTTCTGCGAAACCTCATTAAAAGAAGAAGACAATATTATTTGTAACCAGTTCATATCAAGGAAGTTAAACAGCTTGTTCCAAGTTTGATTGTTAGTTAAAATACACACACTAGAGCTCGTATGAGCTATTGCAGAACTATTGACTGTTGGGTCTGATCGGAATAGTCGAGTGAAATCGTTCAACGTTTGAAGAAATTAACTGGAATGAACATGAAATTTTTCTGTAAAATAGCATAACTTTTTTAAGAGTTTATTAAGGATGAAAGCACGTTTCACAGTTTCAAAAGCGATACAGTGAAACGTGATACGAAATAACACGCCAAGAACAAAAAAAGCAACCGTGACGTCATCTGTTATGCTAAGAGAGGTTTAACAAGAGTGACGTATCATTAACTTTAAAAATGAATTTAAAAATAAATACATCTTTAAAACCAGAAATACTTGAGTTTTAGAGGTTTTTTAATATGCTTAATCGAATAAATATGTTTGTGGAAAACGCTGTAATTGTCCATTGAGTTACTGAGGAATTCGTTTTTCTAACTAATTTGTGGTTATATTACTATAATATTTTTTTTAAAGTTAAACAAAGATTTCAACATTCCAATATGTCTACACATCAATAAAAATATTTTTTGCTAGTTAAGATAATATCATCACATTCAAGTTTATTGAATTAGACTTTAAAAAGTAGTTTAAATAATTATATTGCTTGAATTTGTCATTTTCAACAGATAAATTTAGAGATATCTAGCGTAGAAAAATGGTTCGAAATGTTAAAGTTCAATATTATTGATAATCGTACATTTCATACCTTACTCCTTGATTTCGTTTTTCTATGTTCTTGTAAGAAGGTATGAAAGCATGTCTCTTAAATTAAATAATTTTGACTAATGTATTATTCGTACAGAAATTCGGAATTTTTGTATTCATGCAATTTCACTTCGCTCCAGCGCATATCCTTTTTTTACTTTCAATTACCTAATATGAAATATAAGGTAATGAAAGCATTACGATGGGGTCAAAACTCCAAAAGCTAGATTTTGTATTTTCTACACGTTTTGGAGGGTGCTAATACCAAAAAAGTGGTTTTTGAACATTGGTCCGCCTGCCTGTCTGAAACCATTATACAGATTGAACTAAAAAAGCCACGGACTTTCGTACACACAACTTCGTAGTACCAGTTGGACGTCATAATAAGGTTTTCGAAAAAAATTTGCATGAGGAAAGAATAGCTTTCATAATTTTTTGGTTTAAAAGAGAGGTATTGCTGAAAAACGAAAACCTTCTTGTACAAATCTTTTACCAAATTCTAGTGTATCAAATACCTATTATTGAGTTGTAATGTAAAATTGCATCGTGTTTCACACCTATAGTTTGCTTACGAAATATAATGAAATTACCTATAAGCGAAAATATATTAAAAAACTAATTGCATAATTTTTTTTAACTCCTTCGATTTTTCCGAAGTTAATAAAAAGTATTCTACTAAGAAAAAAGGCAAATTAGGCATTTTTTAAAGTATTAAATTTCAGCCAGTATTCTTCCAAAAGTTTAATTTAAATATTCGTCATAGTGAGAGTTTGAAACACAGATATAATATGTAAGCATGATCTTTTAAAATATAAATTTTTAATATGCTATTGCAAGTCTTTCATTCGAGAACTGGAAGATGTAGTAAATATTCAGTTGTAAAACTTGTTAGGAGTCGAGAGACCAATATATCACTTTTGAAATTTTTCTCGTGGGAAAACTGCCATCACTTGAAAGAGAAAATATTTATAATTTTAATGAGTAGCAAATAGGTATTTTCACCTGCCTAAAATAAACAATGACAGCAGGTTCTGGAACTTTTGAAACCGGCTCTCGATTGGATTTCGTAACTTTTCTAACATTTGCAACAATTTTCAAACTAGTTATTTCAACTGAGTAGGATGCTGAACTGAAAATAATTTAATGAAAAATAAGCTAAAAATTATTTCAGTTTCGTAGCATTTTAGTTTAGGAATCGTATTGTCAGTAAGAGTACAGTCACCTAAGTACTTTTTCTCTTATACTATAATAAAGTAGAGATTATTTTCTTTTAAAATGTAGTTTATTTATTTATTTTTTGTTTGCACATGTTGCATTATTCGAATTTTGAATTTGCAAGAATTATCTCCAAAATTATTTCTTGAAAAAATGCAAAGTTATCATTTTCACTATATGCCCCTAATATGGTGAAACTTGTTAACGATGATTAAAATATTTGGAACAGCTATGATATAATGGCCGGTCTCGATTTGTGGATTGGCGTTACGTTGCCAAGCAACGAAAGTGCTCAAATGTGGTAAATATTCCACTTCGTAGTTCATACAACTCGATAGGTATAGCAGCCCTACATTTTATTTTCAAGCTCGCTAAAAGTAGCCGATGAGCAGACCGACCATTATAACATATCTGTTTCAAATTTTTATTAAAAAAAGTTTTGAATAGAATTAATTAAAACATCGCATTAAAAACTCATTGCTTAATAAGCTGTTCCTAAAAAAAGCAATACAGAGCCAAAAGCAATTACTCTATAAACAGAACTCGCACATTACATTTCCAGACAAAACTCTCTGATCCCTAAGACCTATCGCTTCTGAATTTCAAGTTTGGGTTCATGCATTCACACCACATGGCACAAGATCTCATGCATAAGCAACACACTGCATAATGCATAAATTCCTCCTATGCATTGATGACTCTGCCGTATACTCTGGACGTTCGCACGCCAGCGTTGTGTCTAATTAAGTTCGATTGTGTATCGATCATTTGTGAGTTTAATACTGTGTCTGGATGTGAGTTTGTTGTGGAAGGGGTGGTTTTCTGTTTAAATAATACTCAGTCCCAAATGGTTGCTAAACGTTCCACTGTGACGTAGGGCATGGGTATATAATATTGATATGGGTATATAATATAGACCAGATTTGTTTCGGTGATTAACTTTTGGACTATGGGATCATCAATACATTTTCATAAATCATATTTTATTTACGTTTTTTTGTTTGAAAAAACTATAAAAAATAAGACAGAGACTATTTGAGCAATTTTTAGCCTCGATATATAGTTGACAACTAAACTAAACTGTGCTGTGAAATGCAGTGTTTCTGGTCACCCTAAATGTTGTATCTATATTTTCATATGCAATGTTAAAAATGTAGTGTTAAGTTTCACCAAAAAAAAAAGGTTCCTAGTAGCTGCAAGTTAAAATATACACATGCTTGTCAACCGATATTATGATTAAAACTATTTTAGATATATATGTTTAAAATGATGTTTTAAATTTTGCAAGGATAAACCATTCTCTGAAACTGTATTTAAATTTCTCAAAAACGTGACTGTGCCAATAATAGCAAAATTGCAGAATTAACAATAATAAAAATAAAATATTAATAATAATAAATTTCCTTTATATATCCGAAAGGAAACTGATAATATTTGTAATCTAATCATACAGTTCATCTTAGAAATTTATGAATTCTGGGAAATTGTGCCTAATGTTATGTGTGTTTGAAAGACATATTGAACATTTCAAAGTTCTTATCAAGTACCTTAAACTTCCATCTTTTAAAACTTTTAACTAAGGATAAAAATATATCACACATTATTCCGGATGTCACAAAGCGGATTGCTTTGAAGCACATGTAAACTCAATGTGACAAAAAATAATCAGATCCGTTTTTATTATAAGTGTAGACATTGCTAAACCATTCTTAGCCAAAAATATTCAATAAATCAATAAATACCTTCTACCCAAATCGTGATCAATAATCTCTTTAAGAAGATAATTCCGCACGCTTTCTTGTGGGGTTTCTTCTGGAATTCCCGGTGCTTTATCAGATTGAAGTGAGCTATCAAGCGCCTAATCTGTTTCTTTCAAGAGATATTAGGCGCGAAAAACATCAGGTGAGACTCTATATCTTTCAGGTAAATTTGATTCAAAAGTGTCTTCCTTGCAACTGGATTATCATAATTTGAGATAAAAGTTATGAAAGAATTATACGTCTGCTTTATGTTATACTAGCTTAATAAACCCCCGGCGTTGTACGTACGAATGTACCCTTCACCATGGGGATTTGTATTTTCTAATAATATTCCGATCAATATAAAATTTAACTAATACAGTTTTACTTTATGTCAATCGATCACAATGGTAATCAGCACTCTATTAGGATATTATAAACCCTCCGCTGATGTCACCATTATTTTTTTTTATTTGGATGTCCTGCTGAATTTCGACTCTTCTTTTTATGAAGTACAAACTTCACATTTGTACATAAATGTTCCTCAACACTCCATTTATTTCCATTAGTAAACAGCAACAATAAACGACGATCTCTAGAATTAAATCAACTTCGAAAATATTATGAGTAAATTTGACTAAGCAATTAAAAAATCAAATAATGTTCAAATTGCAAACTTACATATTACACTCACGTGAATTTTGTACATATAATTTCCTCAAATATTTTTTAATTAAATTGTAAACTAAGCCAACAATAAAGTCGTTCTTATTGAAATCACTTCTCCGAAAAAATTTGAGTAAATTTCGAAAGCTTTAAGAGCATTTAACAAAAGAATAAGTTCCAAATTGAAAACTTACACTCATAATTTCAGGCGGGGCGTTGATACTTGAGCTAGTTAGTCCCTTACAGATATATTAATATAGTTGTTAGCTTAGTGCAGGATACTTGATGCGAGTTCTAGTAAAATTGTTATTTTTAAATAAGATATTATTAAATAACAAAATTTTAAATAAGATATAATAATTCAATTCATATAGGCTTTATCAGACTGAAAAAGATATTTAAGGACTTGATATGATTTTACTAGGAAATATCAGTCACGAAAAACAATAGTAATGGAATGCTTAATCTTTCTAGGAAAATTAATTCGTAACTTTATCTGACGGCCCGATTCATCATCATCGTATGTTAATGGAAAAATATATAGTACTTTGGTATAGCATACTAGTTAGTATGCTATGTGCTGCAAATGGGAAAAATAATCTTTAGTATAATGGATCATAATAATTGATACTGTAGGATTATTTCAGAATATTTGATGAGGAATTTAGATTGTTAACCTTTTTGAAGAAAAGTATACCGAAGGTTAATGTATAATAGGGCAATAAATTATTAATTTTAGGTTTAGCTTTTATGAAAACGAAATAATTTTGTAATTAACATTGAATATCAAAATAAGTAGAAGCATATTCAGAAGATGCGAAAGTTTTTTTTAAATGAATTATTTTTTGAAAAAAAGATAATACATACACATAAAATAATTATTTTCAGTCAGTATAAAAACGTTTATATGATTTTTTTTTTATTTTATTGTGTATGAAAAATATATTTAGAAGAGTATTTAAAGGTTCTAGTAAAAATATATTTTTAATGGGCTACTTTACCTTTTTAAAAGGGAAAGCATACAATAATGTAACAGTGAATTTCCTACAGAAGTTCTCATGCTAATGTTTCACGTTTAGTACAGAGCATTAATAACACAGAAAAGAGAATTAAAAAAAGAAATACTTATTATAATACAGTATTAAAACGATTTTCTTTCGATTTTAACTAGAGTGAAGAATATAAATTAAAAAAAGTTTTTATTGGTTCTCGAAAAATATATTTTACTTCCAACATTAGCACTTTAAAAGGAACAAGAATGTCATAAGAACTAAAATAGTCACGGGCCCCTAACTTTTAGATACTTCATAAATTACTGAATTTCATAATCAGGAAACAAAAAATTAGTTAAATAAATAAATATCATCATAACAAGCCGTTTCTACACTAGATTTATACACATTGAGAAAAAAAATGAAAACACAGCAACACATGCTATAATTTAAACTTCTAAAATGCCGAAAAACTATTTTTTATTATTCGTTCTTCAAATTAATAAATATTATTTATCATCTGTCGAATTTATTTGTAGTTCGAAGAATAAATATTTATTAATAACAAAAGTTTATGAACTACTCCGACTCATTAAAAGCAGCAAAATGGTTAAAGTTTAGAAATACTAAGGGGTCAATTGGCATTCGAAATATGCCACGTTGCCGAGCTTTTCTTGGTAATCATTGAATTTAAATAAAAGTCAAGAAAGTCAAATATGTTATATCATTTTAATCGATCATTCCAAACAATTCATAGACAAAATTATTAATAATTTTGACTTAAATCATATTTAAATAAATTTTCCTATACCATTTTTGATTTGAACACTTCACTTTAAATGACTCAAAGAATTTCATGCTAATCCATGGGAAAATTTCGCCGACATCTCGTAGATTTTTCCGCGGAACGTATAAATGACTGACTAACCAAGTATTGAAATTGGCGTATACTGAATTATTTACACAAAAACAAGAATTTTAAGATGGGAGATTAGAGACCGAGTTTTAATATTAAATAACCGTGTAAAAAGACAAACGCCCGAGACAGGCGGACAGTACAGATTGGACAGAGCACTTACGAACGTCAGCGACATCCCCAATCAACATCACGGTGGTACAGAAGAAAAAGATCGAACTCAATCCGCATTTAACTTACCTAACAGTAGTTATGTAAAAAATACCCCAAAATTGAATTTAATTGTCTAATTTTCATGGAAATTACGCTTGAAGAGTAGTTCGATTTAATGATCGTCCATAAAGTTTTCAGTACATGAGAACTGAGAAGTACTGTATAAAGTAGGTATGCCGAGTGTCATATTTTATAAAAAATAATTTAAGTAGATCCGATATTTACAACCGTTTTGGATGGGGTACAGACAGACAGACAAACGGACAGACAGGCGGACAGACAGACGGACTGACAGACAGACAGACATACGAACAGACATACGAACAGACAGACAGTTGGACATCAACCGCATTTCAATACCTACAGTGATTTAAATGACTCAAAATTGAATTTCAATGCTAATTCAATGGGAAATTCGCCGACAGATAGTAGATTTATGTCCGTTCGGACGTACAGACAGACGGACAAAAAGTATGAAAGTTGGGTATCTGAGGTTATAGCTTTCTAACAAAAAAAGAATTTTTAAGATCCGATGATTAGAACCGATTTTGGAAGGGGGGTACGGACAGACGGACAGACGGACATCGACCGCATGTCAATACCTACTTTTCATTTTTTTAATTCTTTCGAATTAAAAAAAGAAAAGTAGGCTAAAAACGAACAATTGTGTAACAGTGAATGTCATACAGAAGTTCTTATGCAAATGTTTCCACGTTTATTAAGTGGCATTAAAAGCACAGCTAACGCATTTTAAAACAAGAAGTTCATAAAAAACTAAAATAGCCTACTTTCCTGTTACTTAAATACTTACTGAAGTTCTAATCGGGAAAAAAACTAGGTTCCTAAAGTAAATATCATCAACAGCCGTTTCTACACTAGATTTATACACATTAGAAAAAAAATCGAAACACAGCACCCAGCTATAATTTAAACTTCTAAAAGCCAAAATCAACTATTTTCCTTAATATTCGTTCGCAAATTAATTAAATATTATTTATCATCTGCTCGTGATTTATTTGTAGTTCGAAGAATAAATATTTATTAATAACAAAAGTAATGAAACTACTCCGAACTGCATTAAAAAACAAGAAATGTAAATTAAAACTAAGCATAATTGCATGCAAAAGTATGCCTTGTCGCTTTCTTGGTAGATAATTAATGAATAATCAAAGAATCAAATTGTTCTACATTTTATGACGTCATTCCAAACTGATTCATGAAATTATTATTTTGCTTCAAATATGTTTAAATAAAGTTTCTCATGCCATTGTTGATTTGGCAACAGTGATTTAAATGACTCAAAATTGAATTTCAATGCTAATTCAATGGGAAATTCGCCGAAAGATAGTTGATTTATGTCCGTCCGGACGTACAGACAGACGGTCAAAAAGTATGAAAGTTGGGTATCTGAGGTCATAGCTTTCTAACAAAAAAAGAATTTTTAAGATCAGATGATTAGAACCGATTTTGGAAGGGGGGTACGGACGGACAGACGGACAGACAGACATACGAACAGACAGACATACGAACAGACAGACATACGGACAGACAGACAGATGGACAGACAGACAGTTGGACATCAACCGCATTTCAATACCTACAGTGATTTAAATGACTCAAAATTGAATTTCAATGCTAATTCAATGGGAAATTCGCCGACAGATAGTAGATTTATGTCCGTCCGGACGTACAGACAGACGGACAAAAAGTTTTGAAAGTTGGGTATCTGAGGTTATAGCTTTCTAACAAAAAAGAATTTTTAAGATCCGATGATTAGAACCGATTTTGGAAGGGGGGTACGGACAGACGGACAGACGGACAGACAGACAGACGGACAGACGGACATCGACCGCATGTCAATACCTACTTTTTCATTTTTTTAATTCTTTCGAATTAAAAAAAAGAAAAGTAGGCTAAAAAGAAATACTTCCATTAAATTAATGAATCTCATAAGCTATAAATGAACATAAAAATAGAAAAACTAAAAACAATTTAGATCTAGAATATAAACAATAAATTCGTGATTTATTCTCATTTGCATTTCTCCTCGACTTGTATTTCATTCGCACTACTTAAAAAGAAATAAACAAGTATTCAATTTAAAACCTCAATCTATAAACAAAAAGAAATCATTGTTTCCCCCGTTAACAGCGTCACATTACTCAAAACTTTAAATAAACAGTAATCCTGTTCCCAATAGACTTACTCAGAGTTATTATTTCTCACGCTTTTGAACTGTATTAAAGTAAGCGTAAGTGACAGAAACAGGCTTTGAAATCACTGCCGTCCATTTTAATAATGAGAGCTTTAAAATTGCGAAAAAGTAATATTATATTATTTTCCTATGTTCTTTAAACAAATTGGATAAATTTATTCTTGATTTGTAACGAAAATCTTTATTTTGATGTATTTCTTTATTTTTAAAAATGTAAAAAAAGAATACAAATTATAAATAAAAAACAATAAATATATAATCTATATATATAAAAGGCGAAGTCTTGACTGACTGACTCACTCACTGACTCACGTATCAACGCTCAGCCTAAACTACTGGAGGTACAGCTAACAAGTTTTAGGAGAATATTCTTTTTATATTGAAGGCGTCATTTAAGAAGCGATTTTTCGAAATTCGAACACAAACGGGTGTAAGAGGGCAAAACCTGAGCCTATTTCTCTATAGGAATCGCATTGAGCATTGCTATTAAGGGTACACCAGTGCAACGGCGGGTTTATAAAGCTAGTTGATTTATAAATGTTAAAATATCTTTTACAATCGATCAACAATTTCAATAAAAAAAGAACATAAATTATTAAATAAAAACAATAAATATAACTGATTTATAAATCATATTCACCAATTATATTTTATCAACTATTATACAAACATTTTATGTATTTTTTTTAGAACACTTTCACTTAAGGGGGAATGGGCGCGCTGGACCGGGGGTCTCCAAAGCAAAGTGTATCAGTGTTAATCCCATGGAGAAAAAAAATATTTTCTCTGACACATTTCTCCTGCTATTGAATATTTTTACAAGCGGATTTTTTATGTGATAAATGTAGCTGACTTACAGGTCCCGACCATCCCACTTTTTGAAATTGGTTCGAATAGTTTTTTTAATTTTCAATGAATTATTTTACACAAAATATTCGAAGCAATTTCAAAAAGTGGGAAGATAGAGACCTGTAAGTTATCTACATTTATTATTTAAAAATAACCGTTTGTAAAAATATTCAATACAGCCGGAGAAATGTGGCAGAGAAAATAGTTTTTTCGCCATTGGATTAACACTGAGGCACTTGAGTTTGGAGACCCGCGGTCCAGCGCGCCCATTCCCCCTTAATAATACATTCACGGTGGTTCAGAAGTAAAAAGATCCAACTTCAAATTTCCAAAAACATAATTTGAAACTTACCTAAAAAAAGAAGCAGGTAAACAAAAGTTTCCATGTAGAAACAATATCCTCAATATCCTAGAATTTTTTTAATTTGTTTAATTGTTAGTTGAAATAAAATACGCATTGTTTTAGTAAGAAGGTGTGAAGTCTTTCGATTATAACTAAGATCGAAATCCATAAAGTTTAACTACGATAAAATGAAGAAAACTTTTGAAGTAGAGTACCGTCGTATAAAAGTAGGATGGCCGAGTGAATAATATTTTATGAAAAATTAAGTTTACAGCCTAGTATTTCCGGATATATTTTACACCGTTTATAGGCATGAAACGATAACGTTTTTCCATGCTGTCTTTTGAAAACTTTTAAGGGCTTAAGACCAAATCTTTTTTAAAAACTTTTAAGGGCTTAAGACCAAATCTTTTTTTAAAACTTTTAAGGGCGTAAGACCAAATCTTTTAAAAAAACTTTTTTACTTAGAGCAAAGTATGAGGCCACAACTGTTGGTATAAAAAGCCCCCTTATTTCAAATCTGTGTAACCTCAGTTAAATCATAAAATTGCAGACAATTTTACAAGCTTTCATGACATCTTACGGCTGATAGGAACTGTTCTCTAAAATAATCCTGAACCCTATATCTATTGAGGAATGAATGAGTTCGTTATAAGGGCTCAGCTCGAAAGACCTGAAAACTTTCCGGTTCAAGTGACGCTATGTGTTCTGAAACCCGAGTAATTTCTAAAAAGTAAAATAAAATGGATGTGAAAGGGGAAAATAAGCTTTAAAAACTACAAGTAAAAACGAAGGGATTAGCGGAAAAAACGTTTCGTAACGCCCTGGCTGCTTTTTTTCTTAGGCAATGTTTTGTTGGTTGACTGTCTTTAGAGAACTTTCAGTTCAAATAATCCACCGTAATTGGAGTTGCACAAACTATTATTTTTTTTAATCTGTAACTTTATATTTCTTCTGTTGATAATTATAATAAGAAATGCACTTCAGTAAATTTATAAGAAATAAAATCAGTTGCATTTTATACTGCATAGTCTTCATAGTGACATTATTGTTTAGTACTAAGAGGTTATAATCCTAATAACATTGATACAATAACTTAAAAACGAAATTAAGTTACTCCCCCTACTGACGAAACACAATTCAATTAATTGTTCTTTCCTATTGTCCTCAAATCAGTAATATACTCTACCAACAAGACCCCATTGATAATTTTAATAACTGGGGCATTTTCAACATTCCTTACCAATGCGGCCCCTCTCATACACAAACTAAGAAAGCACTTAAAAATCAGACTTAAATAAAATGAAGCTTATGTTAAGTAATAGGAATGTCAATTATCTCCAGTCGCTACACATTCCCGGAAGTTTAATAATCTTTTAATTTCTCCTAAACCTTAATTTTAATTAAAACTTAGAGCATTGGGGGAAATTGATTTTTACCATATATTTTAAAAACTGTAATAACTTAGTTAATTCAGCCATACACGAATTACCATTCATTCGGAAAAGCATCGTAGCAACAGAATAATTTGTTTCAATCTTAATTAGTTCGTATCCTGTATCATGATCTGAAAAATGTTATTGGTTTGAATATGACAATACAATATGAATTTGGTTTTAAGTAAAACACATGAAAGTATAAAGCTATAGTGTCTACTGAGATTGCACAGAAAATATATTTTTAGGCTCATGAAACATTGCATATAGATTGCATGACATATTGATATACGGATATTTTTCACGGTTATAAATTATGATAAAAGAATCTAATACATATCTTCTGTTCAACAAAGTTTCGCATGAAGTATTTTTTTTAACTTTCGATCTTAGTTAATTTTGCTTTATTAAAAAAACTTCTTTTATCTGTAACGTTATTAAGAGGCTTTAAAATAATATTTTATTTTTAGAAAGTAAAAATATTTAAAACGAAATTATCAATACAACTTCGAAACAAGTATAGATAGCATAGATATGGGGAACCAGGGACATATGACCCCACTCGAAGTTTTTTGCTTGTAACTTTTAAAAAACACTATTTATGAATGTGTAAATGCAGATAATTTATACTTCATAAAGTAGTACACAATATATATTAGCATTTTTCTGTAGTATTAACTGCAATAGTTGTAAAATATAAATTATTTAAAACTTTAGTTTGGGGTCATGTATCCCAATGCATAGGGATACATGACCCACGTATTAGGGATACGTGACCCAACCCCAAAATGTGGTAGTATAACGTAAAATAATCAAAAAAACTTTTACCAAATAACAAAACTAATATCATATTATAAAGTTTAAAATGATTTTATAGTATTTTCAGACAAAATTATTACTTTTAATTTTTATCTCATTAATTATGCTTATATTAACGAAATAATCAAATTTAAAAGTAAATTCTGTTCGAAATACAAAACTGGGGCTTCTTTTATTTTGCAGAGAAAACACATGTAGTTGAAGAATCGCTACTACTTTATCAATATCATTTTGGGATGTATTATCCAATTTAGGACATTTAAAACATTTTCCATCGATTTTTTCTGCATATTGAATTGTAAGCTCGTTAAAAAAATTCCCTTGTACCTTCCAAACAAACCTTATACTTCGTTAAGGACCCATTCATGTACTTTTGGGACTCCCGTGATTTTTTAAAAAATTTACTTGGTCTACTTCTGTCTACTTTTGTGTTCTTTACTTGTGTCACATATCCCTAATTGGTTTGGGTCACTTATCCCTAGTTGCACTTTTTTTGTTTAACCCTACAACAAAGTTATTTGCGAATAATTGCATTAGCACTATTATGCAAGTAACTGTAGCTAATATCATGAACTAAACAAATAACTAATTGAAAAAATATTTCTTTTAAACCAAAAAATGTAGACCGAAAAACCTTACGGCCTCAAAAATTTACTTTCAGTGCATGAAAACGTATTTCTTAGCATAACTTAAACAAATACGCAATGATTCAGCTCGTTTTTTTCACCATGTGATCAACTGGCTGAAAGGAAAAAAGTGATGCCACTTTCAATTCACAAAACTTTTCCATTGCTGTGAAAAAGGCATTGGGTCATGTATCCTTATGGGTTAAATGTCCCTACTTCCCCCTATAGTACTTTTTGAAAATTGGAAAAGCCATTTAATAAATATAGGGGAGACCGGGGCTAGTTTTCCATGTTTCTTCTTTTTGATTGTATATTTTTTACTTTTATTTATTTTGAAGTAAACAAGATGTCATTGTCTTCCTCACATTCTTGTCTACAAATTAGCATTACTACTTTTCCAAAAAGTAAATATAATATTTGGCAACAAGTGGTTAAATGCAAGCATGTTGAGCTGGAAAACATGCCCATATGCTGGGTAAATTTTCTCAGACTGACAAAAAGTGATGGGGCAAATTTTCCAACTATTTTTTTAAAAAGTTTTAACTCATTTAAAAACAATTTGTGATTTTTTACGTCGATTTATTGTAAACTAAAATACCCAAAAGAGTATACCCAGAATATAGGTATTTTTTTTAAGAAGCCAGATTATTATACCAAACTACTTTCAATACTACCAATACTACCAATTTCATTAAAGGTCATTATCATTTGGATCCCTTGAAATTTACATAAAACCTCCTCTTTTGTGTAACTATACTTTGGTGCTCTTTTCTAGAAAGTTGTCTAAACATTATTAAAAATTACAAAAAATTAATTGACTAAAGAATGGTGTGATTGCTTCCCCCCCTTTTTTAACAAGCCAATTGACTCAAAATTTTGGGTGCAACAAGACCCATTATTTTTTATAGCGTAATTATTCACAATCTATGGGGAATATTTAAGTTTCTGGAGGCATATCGGCCACTACATTCATTACTGATAGTTTATAGTGACATATTGTTTCAGAATAGTAAAACTTTATTCAGCTTCCTTTTTCATTACTTTGCAGAAAATTTTGAATCTGGAGCAAACTTTTTTTCAGTACGTGGTCATACGATAAAAAGAACTTGATTTCTGGAATATTAAGCTTAATTTACAAAGGTTGGAGAACGCTTTTCTACAATGCATTGTTGGAAATCTTGCCCCGTGAAATTTTGGAAAACATGCCCCGTCATCATATTTTGACTTTAATAAGGCCTTGGCGAGTGAAATTTCAAATTATTTTGAAAACGAATGTATAGTTATGTAGAGAGATGACCCACCTTTTATTATACTCAGTTATAAAACTGTAAGTTTAATAAAAATACGTTTGATTTAGGTTTGAATGTAAGCATGAAAATTCGCTCAACGATGAAAAAATCACAAAAGCAGCTCTAACGACAATATTACAACACCAACTGAGAAAAAATTCTTATGGGTGACATAAAACGGGTTGCTTCATTAACCAAGCAGCCATTTGGCGCCTCATAACGGCTCATTTTTCGTATAAGGCCTGGTGAAAAACTTACCCCATGGGAAATCTAGCCCCGATCTCCCCTAATAGTTTATCACATTGTACTTCTTAAAAAAAAATAATCACAGTTATTTTTGCATTTAAAAATTACTTACTTTCCTTTGTATGGCAAATTGGATTCATATGAACAAAAAATTTGAATGTAAATTTATGTTTTTTTGAGCGTCAAACATGCAATAAGAAATCCGTTAAAAACTATTTAAATTATAATTTACAGGAAGTTACAAAAGTAAAAAAATCTATTTACGAAAATGAATTGTAAAACATAAAATTTTAGTACATTTTTCTTTTAAATTCTCGAATAAAAAAATATAAAGATAATTATTTTGTTAATTGGAGTTTATATATAAATAAAATAATTAATCAGAGAAAACTTATTATTTTTTCTAAATTAAAAAATATTGGTATTTTTTTCACAAAATATTTCCTTAAGGAAATAAATAATATGTATTTGTTTTGAAACGTTTTTCAATTGCACCCAGTAAAAGTCCTAAAATGACTATTTTTATGTATTTAGCACCCAAAACAATTAAAATGCTTAAAGATTCAATTTTTACCTCTGATGACTGTCAATAAACAATACAAATGACTACCCTAAAAAGTAGTCTTTTACCAAGTGTTTTTATCAAATCAATCACGATTCGTCCTTGATTTAACGCTGAAACTTGCATTCCGTGTTAGAAGTTTCCTTGTTTTGACGGCTGTTTTGCCTCTTAAACTGACGAGGAAGTTTTTAAACATAATAATATCTATTATTTAACAGTGCGTCATTAAATCAGTACACTAATGCTAAATTCAGAACAACAGTCCGGTTGTATATACATGTGTGTTTTAAAATTTAAAGACACAATGTAACGAATTTTTTTTATTATCGTAGTCTAACTCTACTTAAAACACTTACACTCAGAAAAAAAAACTTGTGTTCACTTTTAATACAAGAAACTGTCTTTTTGAAGTTATTGCAAGTTGTATTGGAACAATAAATTTTTTTTATTGCTATCAAATAGTAATATTAGCACAAAAAGTGTGTTGAAGGTGCTGCACGCACCAAGCACGTCTTCTTCCGAAATGTAGTTCAGCATTTGCTCTTTAATGTATCGGGTATAGTCCGCCTGCCACAACTTGGCATCCCAAATATTTTGATTGTGGAAGCGTCCACTTTGTAAAAAGGTAGAGAACCTAAAGGAGGCAGGTTTGCCAATCCTATGGTGTTTGGCGAGCCTGCGGATTGTTGGGTTAGTTTGGTTGTAAATAATGTGGCACAGTAAAACTAGTCATATGTTATTAGTGAAAGGAGGATTATAGTTAATTGCTGAAGGTCGTCATCAATTGCACGTGCATTTCTTTTCTATCTTGACTTGATCGTCAATAGATTTGCATCTGTAGTATGTATTATTTACCATATTTAGAATCCCTTCGGGGAACGCTATAAGTTAAAAAATAGCTATGCAATAATAGTGAACCCATGCAAGTTCGAACTACCCTTCAGTTGAGAAACTGTTTCTAAACTTTAAAGAAATATGCACCTGCAAAAGCAATGAATCGCCAAATATAGTAACTCTGGTTGAAACCAAAATCTTACCCCTTCGTTTTACGAGTGATAGTTTGAACTCGTCTAAAACACACGTCATAGATGCCAAGAAGTGGTGGGAGGACTATAGATAGCTGTACTAAAACTAAAATTTATATATTATGGTACTTCACAATGAATGTTATAATTTTGTTATATACATTTTAGGAAGCAATCTAGTTTACAGTTTTGGGTCAATCGCGCGTGTATATAATAATCGTCTCCTCTCACGATCGTCAGTTGTGTCGTAGGAACAGGAATCTCTGTTCGTATGTCATCAACACAATTCTTGTATTGCAACAACACAATAGTGTATAATGTTGCCATTTTACACAATATACTTGTGTTCCACATGTGCTGTTTCGGTAAAATTTTTGAGTGTACTCTATTTAAAAAAATACTTTTTTTTAAAAATATCGTTCGGTTATTCCATAAGGCTGTATTTTATTTAGCGCCGTCATGAGATAACAAAAAGATACACTATGACGTAAATATCTAAGGCAAACAATATCCTTTGGAAACTGCACATCAAACCCATATTAAAATAAGCGATTCTTATGTACGAGGCATAAGCTAAAATATATTAGCAAAATTTAAGTTTGCACAATTTTTTCGTGAAATCGTCGAGTTTACAGGTTAAATCTGTGAAGTGGTCTTCACTATATAAAAAAAGTTATAGTTTCCAAAAGCTGGAAAATGATTCAACCGAATACCGAAAATATGCTCAAACATTTCACCACACAGCCGTTGCAGCTATTAGCAGAACCATTATTCGAGTGAAACCAAACATTGAATTTTTAACAGTATTGGTTCGATTACCGTTTAATGCTTTGTTCTAATTTGTAACCTTGAGTCTTGTAATGTGGTGTGAACCTCTTAGACTCTTTGTAATCATATAAATAATTATTATATTTAATTTGTCATGTTTGTAAATGATTTAAAAAGTTTGAAAAATGCTTTGGCTTTTATTAACTTATATCTTATAGCACTAAAGTTTTTAAAATTATTTTACGAATAAAATATCTCAATATTACAAACTGAAAATTCTTCTGTTTGATTCGATAGATGCCAATATTTTAGCGTTAAAATGATGCTTGAACGTTACTAATACATCATAAAATTAATTATTTGAATAATTAAATTGTAAGAAACTTTGTGTTTTTCTGAACTGATAATTGACGTTATAAACTTTCAATAAAAATAACTTTACAATTTTGTTTAAAAAAATGTCTGTGCATTCTATTTTTATAAAAAGAATACACATTCCTTCCAAGTATATTTAAGCTGATCCAGTATATCCAGCATTTTATTTATTAAAATGGGGTACCCTTTTGTATAGAGAATTCAATTTATGTTGTCGAGAAAGTATATCTTATAAATATGTAATGAAAATTTTTTCAAATGATGTATGAAAAACATGAAGTAAACGGCTTTGCAAAACTCTCCTGCAAAAATATTTATATGAAGCAAGATTCTGTTAAGTCACAGAGCTTATAAATTCTGTAACGACTTCTTTTTTCAGAGCTAGAAAAAAGTTTTTTTTACTGTATTTTTGTGTACAGATAAGTTTTAAAAAATTGTATTCTCTAAAAAGTATTTCGTAAAAAAAAAATTAAACTTTATTTTCTGACAGTTCGAAGTGAATTCAAAAGCAAATTCAAAAGCAAGTTCTTTGAAGCAAATTCAAAATAAATTTTTTAAGAAGTGGATATTTTTTATTTTTTTAATATGGTAGCAAAATCCGTTTTGTTAAGAATAAAATGAAAAAACGCGAGGAAAAAAAAATTAAACGTTTCGTTTAAAGTTAATGCCAAAATTTTACGTTACATATAGCAACTGAATTTATAAAATCTGCAATGCGTCAAAATTTTGCAGTAATTTTAGGTTAAATTTTATCATAAAAAGGATTATTTTGAATGATTATTACTTTTTTGTTCAAATGTTTGAACAAAAAATCCATTTTACCAATTGTAATTCAATGTTTGCTTTTTTTAATAATCTAACAATATCTACAATTGCACGAGTGTGTTTAAGAGAAAAATACGAATTCCTGTTATTTGTTGTGTTAATCAAATATTAAGAAATATATAAAGTTCTGCATAAATAAAAACAAGAAGTTCTAAAAGAGCTAAAATAGCCTACTTTCCTGTTACTTAAATACTTACTGAAATTCTTATCGGGAAACAACTAGGTTCGTAACAGTAAGTGTCATCTACAACCGTTTCTACATTAAATTTATACACATTAATTACAATTTCACTAAACACAGCATCCAGCTATAATTTAAACTTCTTAAAGCCAAAATCAACTATTTTCATTAACTTTCTATCGCAAATAAAATTAATATTACTTATCGTCAGCTTTATTTATTTGCAGTTATAAATAAATATTTAATTATTCGTAGAACAAAAAATATGAAACTACTCCAAAATGCACTTAAAATAAGAAATGAAAATTAAAAATAATCAGGATTATACGCAAAAAAGTATGCCTTGCAACTTACTTAGTAAACAAATAATAAGCAATCAAATAATCACATTCCTGACGTCATTCCCAACTGATTTATAACCAAAATAAATTGTGCTTCAAATAATATTATTTTTAAATGAATAAAGTTTCTCATGCCATTGTTGAGTTGGCAACAACGATTTAAATGATTTGAAATTGAATTTCAATGCTAATTCAATGCAAAATTCGTCAAAAAATAGTAGATTTATGTCCGTACGATCATACAGACAGACGGACAAAAAGTATGAAAATTGGGTCTCTGAGGTCATACCTTTCTAATAAAAAAAGAATTTTTAAGATCGGATTGATAGAACCGATTTTGGAAGGGGAGTATGGACAGACGGACATCGACCGCATATCAATACCTACTTTTTCATTTTTTTAAATTCTTTCGAATTAAAAAAAGAAAAGTAGGCTAAAAATGCGCAGTGAAAATTTTCTAAGTATTACATGTTTAAATAAAAAGGCAAAATAATTAAGTGGTTTATTATTATTTTTTTTTATCTTGGCTCAGATTGTCGATGCTTCACACTTTTCCTCATCATCAAATCGATAAAACTAGGCTATTTTTAGTTTCCGGGAAAGTGTAAAAACGTTTTAAACGATTCCGAATATATATATATTTTAATTTTAATTGAGTTTTGCAATTTTTTACAAATTAATGTAGTTGACAACGACGGAATGACTTTTCAAAATATGTGAAATCTTATGCACTTTTAAAAGGATTTGGTAAGACTTAACAAATCTTCGAAAAACTCATAACTTGTGATATACTATCCAGTTACTTATTAATGCTTGAGCTCACTCAGTTTATTACGAGACTTTTTTACTAGCGCGGAGATAATTATGAGTAAGATTTGCGAACAATTGAAACATTTGTTTCACAGGCCTTAGGCAATGTCGTTTCCGAAAACCGTAAAAACCAACAAACAAGGTAATTAGATTACTTCTCCCCAATGACAGCTTTAATAACTGAAACAGAAAGCTTTCAAGCTTGTTTTAAATTCATGCATTTATATGCTTCAATGTTATTTTTCTGGCATTTCTTCACTTAGTAAATAATCTTACTAAGGAATATTTAATTAAAACTATGTTTAGGGTGACTGTGATTTGACTAAATTAATGACCTAAAGCAGATACTGCTGGTTTCTGTGATTTAAATAAACAATTTAGTAAAATTTAACAACTGAAACAAAATTTCATACTATTAATAATTTAACGTAGTTTAATAAAAGTATGAATTTTACTATACAATAACAGTAATGCTTCTTATAAATTGATTTCATTAATAACTTGATTTACTTTGTTTAAAAATCAAAATATCATCTGATGGCATGTTATAGGTTTTGAGTGGCAACAGAAATGCTGAATGAAAATAGATTCTTTCTCGAGGCCTCTATTGGTGAATCAATCTGAGCAGCGCCGATCGAAGGAAAGACAGGAATGAAGACTGGAAGGAAATGCTTCACTTAAGCCAATTACATAAATTCTTATGGCAAGACAGACATAACTCAACAAATGGTCTTATCAATTTTAAATATACATTTATTCTGAAGGGTATGGAAATGATTCGACACCTGAATTATTAATACCACACCGCCATATCAAATCACAAAGACATATAATTCTGAAAGAACAATTTTCTCTTCGAGTTATATATATATATAGAATACTGTTCATTTACATCTTTGAAATTGAAGTTCAGTAGTTGGAATGCCTGACCGATCAGCTATTCATCCCTACTTTGAGGACAAAAATTTGAATACCCGGAGTAGCCATTTCAACAAAATGACGATTTCCTGCGTTTTTTAAATATAAATATATTGGATGTGAACTTTTTGAATATTTCGAATGGAATATTTTATTCGATGGTCAGAAACTATTTCCTGTTGGTTGATTTGGGATTGAGGAAAATTTCGAACTTTAATATTGAAAAATATTTTCATATACGATTTTCTGAATTTTTCAGTCGTAAAAAAGGGACGAGAAATGAATCGTAATAGTTTTTTTATGTTATTTTGTAAGGATATTGTAAAATAATATTGATTAATTTATTGAAGGGAAAAGTCTTGCTAATAATTCTCCTAAAATGTACTGTTCCCTAAATTTTACCACCTAAAATTACTAATATCTTTTAGTCTTTAAATTTATAACCTAATAAGAGGTCACATTATACTCTCTAACGCTTAACAACTTAAAACGTTTCTGACCTCTGATATATTATTTAGGACACTGATAACGCTAACCCCAATCCCGCGACACCTATTTATAAGTAAAATTATTCATAACTGTTCAATTAATTTTTAAGATCTAATTAAAAGTGTTTGCAATTGGTCATAAATGAAATTACAAATCATAAGTAAAGAATTAACATTTTTTCATGTATATAAAATATTATGTAGTCATTATCAGGTGACTTGATGTGAGACCATTTGTTTGGAACTTAACAAAATGAGTTGGAAAGTATATTTCTTTCATAGAAAATAAAGATATTCAATTGAGATGAGCTCTACAATAATTAACTTTTATGCTTTAATGTATATTCATTTAGTATTTATATTTGAAAAAGTAATCGATTTTCAAGATTTCATTTCAATATAATTTTGAATAACTTTATTATTAAACAAGGTATGGATATTTTTGCACAAAAAGAAGTTTCTTTGCTATACTTCAAACCACGAAACTATGTAAATGCAATTTTTCGTTCCGGCAGAACCTATCCCGCATATGTCAAAATGTTGCAAATAATCTTTCTTGAAATGGCGTCTGGTAGAAGTTGCGGCGAGTGTAAGGCAAAAAATAAAAATAAAAGATTTCAATCTCTTGAACTTTTTAAGGTACTAATATATTTGTGTTACTAAATATGTTATTATATATTATTTATCAAAATTGAAAATTAAATGCCTATACAATTTAAATGATTGTTACATTTATGATAATCATAATATATAATAGTAGAATTATGTAGTAGTTTTTCTAGAAATTAAATTTTATTTCCTGGTTAAAGAAAGCAGCAATTTAAGTTTAATAATACAAATGTTTTCCTGTCATATCAATAATAAATATTTGTTTCTGGATACTAGGTGAAAAAAGGCACGTGATCCACTCCAATTGCTTATAAAGTACAATCTTATAGGGCGTCTGTCTTTTAGCTTTTACACTACGTTTATAACAAAAAATAGAGGGTTTTAAAAAGGCTATGTCTGTCTGTTCCCCACTTTCATATCCCACACTATAAATGCAAGAACAACAGCGACAAGTGTGATAAAAAAAATCAGCGCATCAAAACTCAGGAAAAAAAATGAATACTAAGTACTTCAATTATTAAAAAACTACAAAATTTAATACTCAATTGAAAAACATGATGTATTTTTTTCATTACAAAATACAAATAAGCAGTAAAATTTTTCATCAAGCATCAAAACTGTAAAGTGGATTACATATTTTTTGTAAGTTAAATATAGCATATTACCTAGCACTTGAAGCAGGAACTTCAAAATAAGAAGTCTACTACCATTACTTATAACACTTGTTAATATTTTTTTTATCTAAAAAAACAAATTAAACAAGATAAGAAAACGACTTAAACGTGATCTATTTATTACCTCACATTATTTCAGCTTTAAACAAGGTCCAATTCATTTTCTCAGTAAGAAGTGAACCGATGTTCTTTATTATAATATTATACATCGGCCCATTTTATTCTAAGGCGTTTAAATTCAACAACTGACTTTAGCGCCAATAGCAGATATAATAAATTTAATTAAATGTTCTGAACAGCTGCGTTGTCAAAATTGTGAGTCGTCTTTTCAAATTATCTCCATAAACAAGCGTTATATATGCCAGTCAAGGAGGAGCTTACCAAGACAACGCCCAACGATAAACTAGAAAACGGTTCTCTGTCACAGACCGATAAAGCTGGGAATAACATCATTTATTTTAAGAGAATGGGTGTTCCATAGTCCGTGTTGGTTTTAAGAACTTTTCTAACAGAATGTCGCCATTAATTCTTTTCCTAAAAGAGTTAAAATGTAGTGTTTTAGGTAAATGCGTTCAGTAGAGTTTCCAATTTCTATAGATTTTGCAATGATGAAATAACTGAATAGAAAATCGAACTAGTATTTTTAATATTTTATGATATTATTGTTTATTAGGTCATTTGGTATAGTTGAGTTTTCATATATTTTATTGCAGCATTATTTGTTGTAGTTTTAAAGCAGGTAGGAAGGACAAGCACTTTTAAAAGAGTACCGTTTATTACAGCCGAACTTACAACAATCCCAATGGGGAAAAGCATCTCGCTTATATGTGGTAAAAAGGAATTATGCACTATAAGTAATTTGCATAAACAAAGGAAGTACTCAAATAGAAATTTAAATAAATTGAAAGACCTAGTAAAATGGAAATTTAAATTCATAACAGAAATGATAACAAGTAAAGGTAAGGAAGAGCCGATGCCCAAACCCGGAACTTTTTGTATATATTATATTGTGATATATTTATAAAATATAAAATTAACTTATTTATCTGCTTAAAAACTACTATTGAAACGTTTTTTTTTTAACAAACTCAATAAAAACATGTTCTGATAAAAATTAATTAGTACATGCTATTATTTATCAACTCTAATAATTAAAAATTAACTTATTAACTCCTTCCTACTCCCTCCAGTGAAAACGACGGGGTAAAGCTGTTGGGTTTTCCTAGAAAAAGCCTTTTCCTTTTTTAAATTTCAGGCAAAAAGCAAAGAAAAATTAAAAATGAATATATATGTACATTGTTTATACGCATATATTTATATAATTTTCAGGGATAAGAAAAATACACTGTTATGACCGTTATATTGAAAATTATTCAATGATCAAGGGGATTAACAAAAAAACCCTTTTATTTTAGTGGTATTTAAACATCCGATTATTTATATTTATTATATTTCAACAACATGTATAAACCACAAAACAAGATCCTATATTTAAACCGATACAGTGGTGGTTCTTATGATAAATAAAACCCTATAAATTCCATTCTTTAAAAGATTTAAAGATTTCGATAGATATAGCTTTTGAAAAGTATGATACGCGATGCTAAAGCTTTTGAAGAACAGAGAATAAGATTTACCTTCAGGGAGACGCTTAGCTATTTGTTTTATGCCCTGAGAGAAGGATGCATAATTTAAAAATCGTGGGATGGTCTCTCAGAGATGAGTTTGGCTGGTGAAGATTACGCTTGTTAGACGAGATTACAGTATTCGCCAGAATGAGACCAGGGAATAACGAGAGAGCAATTGTATCATAGTTGGAAATAAATACTGTGTTGTGGTTGGCTCTTATAAAGTATTTTGACGCAGAAAACGTTTGCTAGAATCGTTGGTGTATTTGCAGGAGTATTTTATTTGTAGTAAGAGAGATAAATATTGTTGTATTTGATTGCTTATGATATATCTGTAAATCAACTTACAGCTTCCTACAGAAATCTTTTAATTATCAAAAACTTTGTTGGTATTCCTTTGATAATGTTTTATTTCTTACTTTATATTATCTGTTATTGATCATTAATATATTCTCACCTATTAATAAAGTCTAAACTTTTTCACTTGTGTTGTGGTTATAAGAGTAATTGGTTGTGAGAGTAATTGGATCATAGTTAGAAATAAATATGGTGTTGTGGTTAGTGCTTATAAGGTATTTTGAGGCTGAAAACGTTTGTTCGTATAGTTAGAGTATTAGCAGGAAAAATTTGTAGCAAGAGGGAGATAATAGTTATAGTATGTGATTATTGATTGAGCTATAAATCAACTTACAGCTTTCTAGAATTTTTTTTACTTAATAAAAATTTTTGTGTTTATAATTTTGACAATATTTTATTTCTTACTTTACAATATCGTTTATTATTCATTAACCCATTAACGCCTTCATTTTTAATAAAAACGTTAACGTTTGGTCAATTAATAAAATAATCGGTCACTTTAATGTATTAAATTTTTTTATAGTTTTATAGCTAACCTTTCTTGTCTGTCTTAAACTTTTGAGGAGTTTAATCTAATTTTTTTTTTGAAATATTAATATGAAAATTATAATACTGAAATTCTACACAAGGGAAGTATATGTTTGATTAAGTTTAGATTGTGTGTGTGTGTGTGATTTCCGAATAAAACCGTTAATTCGAAGTTTTTTAAATTCGTTTTTCGTGTAGCTTAACATGTCATAATAAATTGTTCAAGGCTATGAACTTCATTTGTCTTATATTTCGTTTATCTAGATAAACTTAGCAGGAAGCTCATTTTCGTTTGGCAAATTTTCATGGCAATCGTCGTTAACGGATTTACATATTCATAAACATTTGCATATTTATATATATGGCAAACAAATGATTAATTATGTATGTGGTTCTGTATTCTAATACAAACACAGACTAAATATTTAAATAGATAATTTATAATATTTTTCTATCATAAGCAAAAACTATAAAAAAAATGTTTTTTGCCTTTATTCATTTCTAGGAAAGTTTAGAAACGATATGCTTACTTAGTTATCATTTTCTCTTTGTATTAAAGTATTTTACCAGTTTACTACCTTTTCAGTTAAAAAAATAGTACTCCTCGAGAATCTCTGAAAACGTTATGTTTTTTTAAAAACCTTTTTCGTTTGGCTTTCACTTTAGTTTGCAATGGACAATTCCATAAAGCATTTCGCAAAAATACTATTTTTATCTTTTAAAGTTTTTTGTGGAAGGAAATGTTGTTTGTAGATGGTGTATACTATTTGAAATATTAAGATATAACTTTATGTGTTAGGTACAAAAAAAGTGTTATTTTTGACAACAATTAAATAGTAGATAACTAAAACGATCTTAAAAAACACATTTAGAAAATTCACAAATTTATCGTTTTTCTATGATTAGGCAAGAAATCCGTGTATCTTTAAATAAAAATTATATTAATGAATGTTTTTTACTTTTTAATGAATGTGTCTTGGTTTAATGACGAATATTTGGGTAAACAAAATAATATCTTATTTTGTATAATAATAGTAAACCTTTAGCAATATTTTTGTGAAAGTTCTAGTTTTAATTGAAAAACTAACTAACTTGTAATTTAACTTGTAAAAGTTCTATTTTTAATTTAAAAACTAGAACGATCAATTCAATATCCGGAACATGAAGTCCTCAGAAAAATACACATAAAAACTCACATTTTTCTAAGAATGTTATTTAGTTTTTTTTTCTTTGGATGCATTAACGAATTTTGATGCATATTACTTGAATTAATTTGACTATGTGAGTGTTTTAAAAGAAATAAAAAATAAATATTTAAATACTAGATAATGTTCTATACGAAACATCTTTTAATCATACCAGCTTTTTACTAAGTGAAAAATCAACGTTATTCTTTTATTTTTTCACATTTATAAACCCTATCCCAGTGTTAGAGATATTCAAAACTATATCCTTTAATTTTTTTTAAGGCGTTTACTAATAAATTACAATAATGCAAGTTTTAATTTATTCAACTATTATGCGAGGTTGTTAAAACTAACATATCGTTCGAAGGATTTTCTTTTGAATATTTCATCCAATTATGTTTAATTAAGGGTTATCGTTACAAATTTTAAAGAAAACCAATTACGTTTATGCATCTGCCACTAAACGCTTTGGATCAATTAGTAGATAACGAGAATAGGATCCATTATAAGAACGAAAAAAAGAGGCGAAATGCGTTATCTTTATTGTTTAAACATTATTTTTTGTTAAACAAAGTTTTATTTATAGTTTTTACTATTTCACTCAAATTTAAAAGTTTTTCAATTATCGCTTCTTTCGTTTAAATAGTTTATCCACTTATTTTACAAACTCATAAGAAGTATTAATGTTTCCACTATTTCTATCATAATTAGGTTCTAATTTTTTAACTGTGTTTTAGTTTTGAATTTGATTTAAATTGAAGATTTACAGGGAATTATTGAATGTGTTAAATTATATTAAAAAAATTTCAGGATAACGGACAATAGGAAAAGTTTCCAAATAACAAATGAATTCCTTATCAAATACCATTTAAAATTATTAAGTTAATTATTAATTTTATTTTATATGATAAACTATTAATTTCAATCATTAATCTTATCGTTAAGATTTTAATAATCAAAATTTGAAATGTTTGCCGAATTTTAAGGGACATAAATTTCGTGCATCAAAATCGTGTACAAATTCGTTTTATAAAACCCGAAACGTTAGATTTGTTATTTACACTTTGCGGAATATATTGAAAGTTTTTATTATTTATTTTAATTTCTCCTTACCTTAATATGTAATTATTTTTTCGAAGTCAAATAATTTTGATTTTCTGGGTTCTTATAATAAAAAAATGAAATTTTATTTTTTTGCATTTATTTTAATTCAGTTTAAACAGTAGATCTAAACTTTCTTTATACCAAAGAAATATTTTAAGCTTAACATTATCATTATCATACCATATATAAATCGATACTAAGAAAAATGAATAACTAAGCTAAAATTTGATTAAGCATAAAATGTATTCATAAGTATAAAATGCATTAAAAATACATTTCAAGTAATTATACTGCACAAGTACTGACACTTAAATAAAAAGATGCATTATGACGACATTTATAGCTTTTACGAGTCGTTTTTTAGATCTTAAACGGAGGGTCTTGATACGGCTTCGAATCCTTACAAAAACCGACAATCCTTTTTTATTGTTCATTTAGAAAGCAGATGCCACTTATTAGGTTCGAATACAGGAGAAAGCATTTAAGGTATTTAAGATAGATTTTTTTAAAATATTCAATTATGTATGCTGGTATTCAATGAAATGAGAAAGTAGCAGTAGATAATAAATTTTGCGTTCGAGAAAAGCTTATTTTCCTGTTGGAAAAAAGTGTAATAGTCTTGCTTGAGTAATCTCAATAATTATTATTGGCATTGAAGTAAATTAAAAGTATTAAATTTATATTGCGATTTCATACTCTTGAATTTAGTTTTTAATGATGAGTGAAACTAAAATTTAAGTAATTACTATTGTTAATAACAGTGTTCCATTAAATTATGCATTCACCCGGTTTTAGAACAGTGTGAATTTAAAGAAGTAGAATGTTCATTTTTATTATTAGCAATAGTATTACTTATCAGTTAGTTAGTCATTTATGAGAAACAGTGTTTATTGTTTTAAATTTTTAAGAAAGTTTTTAAAATACTACCCGAAAAATGAAGCACGCATTTCAATAATCACACACCTGGTCTTTAAAAAAATATATTTACAAACATTTTAAAATGCGATCAAAATTACATTTAAACACAACTTGTTAGTAAGATACTAAATTAAACCTTTAACATAACTATGTAAATAAAGTCTTAAGAATACATTGGAGAAAATTGGAATGCAAATGTACTAATAAAAATACAGAGGAATTCTTAATTTATTAATCTAATTATCTATGTTTAATTTAGTCTACTAAATTAAACATAGTCCTGCTTAAAGCTAAGAATAATATTCATTCAATGGACATGTTCAGTCGCAACAGAAATGCTGAATATAAATAAATTCTTTTTGGGGACTCGATTGTTGAATCAATGTCACTTGGAAAGGAACACCAATTGGAACATCTATTGAAGGAAAGACAGGAAGGAAATCTGGAAGGAAATACGTCACCTGAAACAAGACAGTTATGTTCGGAGATGGTTGTTTCATGTCAACGTATTCACTATATGCAGAAAAATAACGTATCTCTCATTGAGTTTCCTTAAGAGAAGTGCTACTTTCTTTTGTACAATGTGGAAGGAATTTGATATAGGTAAATTATTAATTCATAAATACATGTATTCTTATGTACAGGAGAAAATTATTAATTCATAAATACATGTATTCTTATGTACAGAAGAGTGATAGTATATTTATGTTAATAAAAATCGAAAGAGTAGTTGCTTTTTAAAGTAGCTTATTTTGAAGCTAAATTTGATTTCGATATATTTGTGCTTATACATTCAAAGGTTTTTTATTATTCATATTTGATGGAAAATATGAACGTATAAAAATACTTTCTTTTAAAGTGCTATAGAAGAAAATCGAAAAATATACTTTTTCGTCTATTTATTTAGTTTCAGATAGAGTATTTTAATATTAGGTCATTTTCCATGCAGTATTTAATGCAATAGTAATTTGTAATTAAAGAATGATTTATAATTATTCTAAAAAGTAGCGCAGACATCTTAATTTTATGTCGTTAAAGGCTATTTTATTGAGTAACCTTTAAGATTGTTAAGTTAAGAAAACGATATAATAAGTTATGAATTATTGATTTCTGCACTGTAAAAACCACTATAATTTAACACAACACAGTGTTTGATAAAATTCTGCCATCACCACGTGTTGTGAATTTATATATAATTTAAAATTTATTGTGTGGGATCAGCAAAACTTTTGCTTCATTGACAGTGATTAGATGTACACATGTTTTCTGTTTAAACGCTATTGGAGTAAAAGGTTCATGTGACTCTGCCCGTCAAGAAAACCTCAATTTGCTGTAAAACAAACATTACATTGTTATGCAAAAAATAACAGCAAAACGTGATGCAATTTTACAGAAAACTTTTATTTTAAGAATAGATGTTTTCTTACAATTTCATATCGAAAGAATTTAGAACTAATTACGGACTTATTAGAAACTACTTTTTTATGGCGTACAACACTGAAAATATCATTTCAGTGTCTCATTTTTTTGTACTATAATCCTTACTGTGAAAAAAGGCCCTTATTCATTAAGAACGTTCCCCAGTCTTTCTATTCCATCGGGTATACAAGTCTTTCTGATTTTCGTCTCTAAATCTTTTTCTACTTCTTACTTTCTCTTGACTAATTACACCTGCAATCCGGAAAAACTCCACGACAAATTCCCACATGAAAGAGACCCAATCGAAATCATCCCTCTTGCTTTGTGTCTTAGTAATGGGACGTCTTGATTCTTCCTGTTTCTTAATTCTGGAAGACGTAAAAAAGGAGAGATTGGAAGGATAATTAAGGAGAAATGCGGTGGAAAATCAGACTTTTTGGTGGAAATTATGCCAGTTTGTTGTAGTGTAGGAAATACAAAACGATAATTGTCTAGTTTAATGCATTTTTTTCGGCGTTATTTATTCATATAAGTCGGAGGTAGTTAGTTTAATTTAAAACAATGTTATAACACATTTGCCATGGAATATATTTTAATGGAGAAACACAGTTGTCTTTTTGTGATAGGAGTGTCTTGTTGCCTTTTGGTAAAAATTATGATGTTTGTTGTAGCATGGGAGATACAAGTCGCTAATATGTAGTATAATGTTGAATATTTTCGCTGTTTTCCCTATTCTCTTCATATAAGTCAGAGGTTGTACTTAGAGAAGAAGTCAAAAGTTTTCGTTTAAAACAATATTTTTGAAAATTTGCCATGGAATATATTTTAATGGAGAAACACTGTCGTCTTTTTTGTGATGTTAACGTCTTGATTCTTTTTATTTCGCCATTAAAAAAGACGTAAAAAATACTGAAAGAGAAGAGGATAATTAAGAAGACGGGGTGTGAAATGAAAAGATATTTTCTATCAATTAAGCTGTTTGTTTAGTTGTGTATAAATACTCAATAAGATACATAATTAGGTTTGGATGAAAGAATTTTTGGTCCCTTTTTGTACTTGGAATAATCTGCTTCACATTCACAATAAAAAACATTCTATGAAGACATTCATGGAAGCTATGGAAAGCTCATCTTCTATTATATATTTTGGAAAAGAAAAATAAAGGCAAATTTTTTTTGTGACAAATAATAAAGTGGATAACATTGACAAAAAAGTCTTCATCCTAACCTTATGCAGTAAATTATTTCACAAATATGCTGAAAATTAAATTTGCTCTTTTTTTTAGTTTCAGTTTACATAAAGCAATTATTAAAATTCCCCCATAAAATTTTCTTTATATAATTTGTTTTGCGAAACACTGTGTGCATTTTATTTCTTTTTCTGAAGAGTGTATATTTAATTTTTATACTCTTATATATTACTACACCACTTAATTTTATGTAAAGTAATTTCGTTAGAACCCTTTATAGAGAAAATGTTTACATGATTTAGAAAATGCGGATTTTTTTTAAATAATAATATTAACCGCGGAACATTCATAACAGATCTTACTTAATTCAAATGTTTCTTTCTAAATAAATTTACCTGTTGAATTAAATTCTGATTTAACTAATTCAAACTCTTCACACATCTGCAATAGATCTATGTTTTTTTACAATTGCATTGATATTTGAAGCTTTAATAATTTAATAAAACTTGTTCTTATTTAAACTCCTTCAAATTTACTTGCTGAAGGAAATACCTTTCATTATCTGCAATTTCTTTTACATATCAGGTTCATAACTATGTGAAATTATGTGCTCTTTTGGGAAATCTTCTTGTTTTCTTGTATACATTTAATCCTACAAAATCCTTAAAACGTCCACCTAAATTAGATTAATAATTTATTTTAAAGTCATATGATACAGATAAAGAACTAGAGTTGATCAAGTAGAAATGAACTAAGAAATATAATTTTTTTGTTAACGAATACACACATTCTAAATGGAAAATATTTGTGTATCACTTATACACTAAAGAGCTAAAATAACTATTACAGGAATGGGCATATAGAACCAATCAAAGTACGACTGTGGTTGGCAGGATCTATATAAGACATCAAAGGTCTGGCTAGATAGGATACTACAGCTAAAATGACAGGCTATCATAATTTATGTAAGTTTTAACGTGTCAGTTCACGAGCAATAAAACTTCATCTCCAATCACACCTGAGGTAGCGATGAACTTTGGACTTTATCCCATAGAATGGTTTGCCTGCACTATTTGATTTCTCAGCATTGAAATCTGCAGCAATTTGCAAAAGGGATGAACGTCTGTCACGTTTAATTGTTCTCGTCAGTCGTCGGTGGACCTGTTTTTACATGATCTTGTGGTAGATTTGATGTTTTACAGGATTCCTGATATTCACGGTATACTCGTAGAATAGTTGTAAGTGACAATTCAAAATTCATAGCTACTTCAAAGATGCGTGGAGATGCAGTTCCATCGCTGTGCGCGTTTGTCACATTCAAACTCACTTCAATTTTCATAACCTTCTACTGTAGCAGCAGTAAGCGATAAAACCAGACCCATGCTGTCTTAGATTTTTATCAATTATAGTACCGTACTTTGATTGGTTCTATATCCCTTTATTTGCATGCACATTGCACATGCATATAATAACTTATTTTGGCTCTTCAGTAATAGCTTATGCTAAAAGAATTAGGGTATTTAAACTAACGACACTTTGGTGATCGATGGTGTTGTAGTTAAACGAAATTTTTTATTTCATATGTTAAATTTTTTATCATATCTAACATTCATTTAATGAAAATGTACTCCATAAAATACTTAAAAAAGTATTAAAAGCATATTTCAAGTCTCTAATGTTTTTTCCTTCTTCATGATTACTAAATATAACGATGTTTATTTGCTCTGAAGCAAACTTTATGTTGTTTCCATGGGTTCAAACGATGGCCAATTCATCCCCTACTTCCTACAATGTCCCATAATGACATTTATTTCTCTGGCTTCCATGCTGCAGTATCTCGAGTCGGACATTTGTTACAGATCGTTGCACAGAGAATCACGCGCTTACCCTAGTATAAAAAGGGCCAATGTGTAATGTTACATAATTGGACATTGGACTTTTTGGTACTTGTACTTGGATGTAAGGATTCGCTTTTTTTTCATTCCTTCTTTCACTTCATCGGAATAACTGTTGGTCGTTAATGCTCTTTTTGAGAAATAGTGTGATACTGTTTCAAACTGGGAAAAATAATGTTGTTCTATAATTTACGAATGGATTCGACATTTGTTGACTTAAGTGTTGAAACGTTTCAGGTACATAACCTGATATATGAATAAAAAAAGTTGTTAAATTAGGTAATTTTTTTGTTATAAATAGTTTAAGTGTTATGTGGTTGTGTAATGCATAATTAATGTGAGCTATATTTGCCAAAAAATTAGTATGCATTTATATGAGACTTAATTGAATAAGTTAAGATTGCTACTTGGATATTCAAATATATTTAAAAATAGCATCCAAATACCTTAAAGAACCATTCGTATATATTTCAACGATACCACCTTTTGGATATCGGCTTTTCATGAATAGATTCTTTGGAAGTAGACCAATAAAAATAGATAAATCCTTATGAATGCGGTTAGTTATTCAAATTCAAATCGATAGCTGAAAATCTCTTATTTATCATCTAGTAAGCCCTAAAGATTTCCTATATTTAAAATTAGTTTGTGATTTATGGGATTTCCAAAATAACTCAATAATTTATAAGTTAAGAGTTTTATAATAATTGATTTCTGAGGGAGTCTATTAGTTTCATCGGATGACGGCTTTTGATTTTATGTTTATTGGTTAGATAATCTTAAGCAAAAGAATATCGTACTCTTTCTTAAACATCCCTACTTCGTGATGAACACACAAACGCTTCCCTGAACAACTACTATCTGTTCATCAACCCCTTGGTGAGCAAAAATTGGTGCGGAAATAAAGAAAAAGTTCCATATCTTTTTATAGGAGGAATCCTGTTTTTATCTTGTTCATTCGGTAATTCCGTTTTTTCGTGATACAGATTCTTTTTGGCATGTTTTGATAGCACTTAATGCAAGGGATTAGGTTTTCTGTTTGTGGATCGTTAGTATTGATGTTGGAATTAGTTATGGCATTGTATGTATTTTGTACGGATTACAAAGTCATTTATAACATTACGAAAATATATTGTGGTATGTGGTGAATTTTTTATATACGTGACTAAGAAGCTACTCTTAAAGTAGTTTCGGTAACTTTTTTAAAAAGAATCATGTTTTCTTAGTTGTATAGAGTTGTATAGAAACCTAGAGAAACGCAACATAAATTTTGTGAGACTAAACATTTCTTATACATTTTTTTTTAAAATTGACTTTATTGATAGCATCAAAGTTGTCTTTAAATAGTGTTAATTGTAAACCTTAAATTAAGATTAAGTAAACATTAAGTACTCATAAACTTCAACAAATTTACTCAGATACCTATATAAATATACGCATTTCTGTTATAATAAACACAGAATGAAAATAATAGTAATGGTTAACATTTATACGTTACAGTAAGTTTTACTAATTAGAAAAACTTAACTAAGTTAACCATACTTTTATATGCAATCATACATAACATATGATTTATTTTTAGATTTAAGGACACAATTAAGTAGAGTTATAATGAGAAAGAATAGGTGACTTGAGGAATTCTCATTTCTTTTATGATTAAGTCAAACTATATTCGAACTTTTTAACTACTCAAACTTCTTATTTAATTACATTATACGTTTATGAAATTTGTCTTACTTGTAGAACATATTCATAATGATTAAAAGTGCTATGAACAAAATACATTTTTCAAGAGGACAAACATATTTCATAATTGTTTAAAAGTAAAGTGTTTAAAGTAAGTTTAAAAGTGTAATTTTATCATAAAAATTTCGTAAGTGTTATCTATTAATTAAAGCAGCAAAGTTGTTGAATACAATTATATCCTCTGATACGTATATACTCTTATTTTAAAGTAACGAAGGTCCGGATATGCAATTTTGGTTTTATATTAAAAAGATAATGAATACATCCTTCCATTCTCAAAAACCCGATAGTGTGCTACAATGCAACGTTTTAATAATGAAGCCATTTACTTTCATCTTATTCCAAGATTCCAAGGCTTTCCCTTAAACCTAATTATTTCTTCATACGAAGCATCCGTTCTTGAATGTTATAATCGACTAAGAAAAGCAAAACTGTAATTATCTCTTTAGAAAATTTGAAATTAATTTTTGCCCTCAGAATTCGCTGTGAAGAACAAAGGTCCCACACACGTTATTTCTAAAAAGAAAGCGAGTAAGAAGAAAAAGGAACCCTTAATTGAGGTTACTGTTTGAGAATTTAAATTGGAATATTTGTTGACTGGCTTTTGGATTTAACCTTAACCTATGCGCTTCGTCAATGAATGAGAAAATATCCCGGTGACTGTACACTGTACTTAATTATGTTAATCAAAGAAGAACAGCATCGTTGTTCTTTTAAAAAAATATATAGTAAGAGCTTTATTCATGAGCTTTAGTTTAGCTCTTTGTTGGAAAACTAGTTTAAAACTTATTTTTTATGCATACAGACTATTAGTTTCATTTGCTGCAAGCTTCATAAATTTTTTTTATAGAACATATCAGTATATTTTGAAAAAATACCTTACATTTTGAAAAATATTGTTGGCAATATCTAGTGTAAGGTGTTTCTTTAATTTTTTGAATAAATATCCTATAACGATGATATACGTATTTACATATAATAGAAAGTTAAAAATTCCTAAAACCACAATGATCACAATTTAAATTGAAAATTAGAAAGGAAAAGTTTTTAAGTTGGTACAAATAAAAAAGCACTATTTAATATGTAATGGAGTAAAATCGAAGTAAATTACAAATATGTTATTATCACAACTAGATAATTTTATTTTTATGACTAAAAATGCATTTAACTATGTATTTATCTAGTTTAGTTTATCTTATATTATGATTTTTAATTTATTTGTTATCTTAATCAAAGTTCAAATTCATAAAATATATTCACATTTATTATAACGCTTTCAATATTATCTTTTTAACTAACTTATTGAAGGAATTATCTTTCAATGTTTAACTTTTGTTTGACAAATCTCTAGATAGAAACTGTAATTAAAGGTGATAAACAACACCTAAATGGTAAATAAATGACTTTTTGAGATGGTGTTTGATGATGTTACGATACATTACTATTTATATTTAAAAGAAGTTAGAATTAAAGTATCCAAATAATTTGAAACACAAAAGTTAATTATGCAAGACAAAGATACTGGAAGTTCAATTCAAAAGTTAAGTGCTGAAAAATTATCGAAATTGGATTATTATTCCATATTAGTTTGCTTTTCACCATAACCCTTTCTCTACTGGCTGTACTTATAAGTACCACTTATAAGGCCGCTGTTTTACTTTTCATTGTACACTTAGAGAAAATGTAATCAAGGTGAAACTTTTTTTATTGAATTGTATGATTCTAGCACATTAAAATCTAAAAGGGTAAAGTAAATTCTTCAGAAAATTTAACTTTAGTTACCTAATAGGGGCAACGGCAAATAATTAAAATAAAATCTTAATTCAGTGCACAAAAGGTTGAACTAATTTGAAATTATAATTTTCACTAAACTGCATTAAAAATAACATTGACCTTTTGAAATAAAATCACAAATTATGACACTTGGCTTTTGCACGAACATCCGTATTTGTATAGCATATGTCATTCTTACTAGATTTCATGAGTCATTATTGTTTTACACGAATGGGCAATACCGTTAACATCTGTTTCAACTTTCTTTCGTATTAAACGAACATTTATTTTATAAAGAGAGGTAATAGAATGTTAACTTTTTATATATTTATCGTAGGAAGAATATAGAAAGTATTTAAATAGATTGGGGAAATTAACTTAAACCTAAAACAGGATTCACAGGTTTGGCATTTTTATGAAAACGAAGTTATCAATTATTTTTGGGTATGTGTAAAACTTGAATTTAATTAACTTTGTGGTAAACTCTTTATTTTTCGCTTTTTAATATAGTCATCTTTTAATATAAATATAATAACAAACGAATGCGAAATTATTAAAAATTAATATAGTGAGCCGATTTTGTATTATTTTTTTTAATATTTGTAGTAAAAGCATTGTCATTTATTATTTCCAATGTATGACCATTTTCTCTATTGTTCGCAGTTTATTTAATCATATTTGAAAATAGTTTTTTAATGTAAATATGTAAATATTACAAATATACTTTCAATCAAAAGCTCCTCTTATGTACAAAAAACTAGGTTGTTGAAATGTCAAATCCTGTCTATATTCCAGACAGGCAATTTTTGCTTCAAGTCTTTCTGATTATTCTCATTTTATAGTTATTTCTCATCTTTTCAAGAATTTTTGAAGCATTTATTACTTTTAAAGCCTTTATAGATCTACAATATCATTTAGTTGAAGTCATTAAAACAGAATAATAATTCAATGAAAATCGCATTTTATTTTATTCTAATAAAGTAACTTTGAAAATCAATATTAAGTTTGTTAAATTTAAAAATAGAGGATGTCTGTTTAAAAATAGTTTAATACACCGAAAAAAATCCTGTTGTAAAATAATTAATAAGGACATTGTAAAACAAATTCCTTAATAAAAATATTTGCTCATTATTAAAAAATAGTTATAATGTTTATCTAAATTTTATATGTTATCCTACAAACTTAAAGATATTTTACTGATGTCTCAATAACATTTTATTATAGAAATTCTTTTAAATGAAAGTATTTCCACATTTTATTAAGGAGATTTATTACATTTATGTAAGAGAAATATTTTATATCGTATGGACCAACGAATATATTCGCAAATTCTTTTGCTAAAATAAGATTTTGGATAATGTGGTATGCGTGCCGATTAAATCCTCGAAGATTTAATACGATTCTTATGTGATATTAAAACCAAATATTCCCTACTTCTCATTAATTAAATTCTAAAACCATTCCAGTGCTAAGAATTGAGTTAGGGATTAATATAAATTATTTTATATTTCAAATAACTTTGGTGCAATGAGTGCGATTGCATTTATACAATCTTTTATTCATAATTGAAAATAATTGAATTACTTAGACACTGAACCTTGTACTTTCTTGTAAAAGACAATTTGAATATAAATTTTCAAATAAAACTTTCTTTTAAAAAGATGAAATTTACAGTAAGTTCTTTGGGTTTCTCTTTTTACTTTATGTAAAATTATATACTATGATTTTGCACTTAAAATTTATGGAAAGGGCATAATTATAGTTTTAAGAAAACAAAGCATTTATAAAAAAAATATAAAGCTTATTTGTTTATAAATAATTACAAATTATAGAAGACAGTCATTTATCAAAATTAATAATCATACCATTTTATCAGGATAATAACAACCCATGGTCAATTTTAATTTGAATTTCAACTGCAATAACTGAATCTTTAAAAACTGATTAGCAAAATTATAAATAATTGTTTTAGAACAAGCCAAAATAGACTTGAATGACTGTTTTTCCAATAACCATCTATCTACAACTTCTTATTGTACTCAGTTGTCCTCAAAATATATTTCGAATTTTTTTAGAAACTGAGAGACATTAATCGATGAAGAAATAAAACAACTGAGTGATAAGTGGTCGATAACACATATTTATTATAATTTACGTCAACACCAGATGGCGTTGAGGCTTGTTTGATATCGTACTTGCCGAGGGAAGATGTTATTGCGATAAATGTCGAAATATATAACAAAAATATATTTTTGTTTTTTTCAAATATTTTTTAATTGTTTTGTTTAGGATTTTAAGTTAATGAAAATTTTAAAGTTTTTGTTATTTGTTTTCTTTTTACCTTTCATAAATTATTTTCTTTTAAATAAAGGAAATGAGTTATGTTTGTGCCGTTGAGATATGAGTTTGTTATAGAAAATATACGGAATATCTTACTCTGTAAAACTATAACAATAACACTACAACTAATATAGGAAAATAAATCGAACCTCATCAAGTAAACTGTTTACATAGAAATTATTAAAGCTGAAAATCCCATTAATAAAAATCGGGAAATGCAAATATATGAAATTCATAAGGTGCAATGTTTTATCTAAATTTTAATGATGGAATACGTTTTTACGATTTGAAATAAACTAATCTTAAACTTATTTGAGGTATGATATTATTTTTTATCCTCTTCACTCCCGGCAAAAAGTCCTACACATATATTCTTCACAAAAACATATTTTTCAAAAACTTATACATTGAGTAGTATGTTTTGCAAGTAATTTCGAAAAACTTCTACGAAATCCATTAAAATACTGTCATTTCAATTTATTAAGTCTATTTACTGTCCATTATTGCTCTTAGCTTTACCATTTGATTAAGTTTCCTGTTTCTGTCATTCTAAAAAGCAATTTAAACTTTTAAAATATATTTTCCATTAATTTTTAGCATAACTTAGCTGATAACTGAAATGTATTTGTATTTAAATCCGTCGAGCTGTCAGACCCATATGGTAAAACTAGAAGCTTTAAAATACCTGAATATAAAACAGATGATATTTTCGGGAATTAATGAGTTTCTCTTGAAACATTTGACTTGAATATTAAAAAAAAATCGTAAAGTAAATTGAATGCAGATAAATTTGAAATACATATAATCTAAAATATTTTATTATGAATGAAATAGTTTATTAGTTTCACGATGTACATGAAAATGGTTAAAAAATATCGTTTCTGCCGAGTTAATTTCTGGTCAATTTTTCCCGGGATATTTCGTTGTCACAGTCCTTTTTTATTTTTAAAAAACTCAACAAAATTAAAAATCATAGAGATACTATGAACTTTATACTTTAGTTACCTATATTTTACCCATGTTAGGGGTAATTCCTGGTCAATGCTGTTTGAATCATTTATGCTTTGTTATTTTTCCTATTATTGTCATATTTCATTGATTTTAAATGTTTACAACTTTGCGAGTCTCAATTAGTAATGATATATATGTTACCGGTAAAGTATGAAATCCGTTATTTTATAGAATACCTAGTTATTCCATGAAATAACTGATCGTGTCCGTTAAAGTGTAAAACTCTCTTGTATTTCATGGTTTAGCCCGTTAAAGTGTGAAATAATCTATATAATATATCTCGCACAACAAATACAAAAGTTTAGGTACTCGTCAGGGATTAAAAAAATGTTCGTGTAAAACACAGTGTGTCAACAAAAATGTTTGTTTTAGAAGTAATGTTCTTTGTAATTCCAAGAGTCATTTTAGTAATTCTTGTTGTAACAAATGATTTTATGGTTCGTTTCCATAAATACCATTTATACCCTGCATAAATTAGATAAATTGCTTCTTTTTCATTTTAATTGTCTATAGTTAGTTTATTTATAGCATACCTAGTTATTTCATTTTAGATAAATTATTTATTTTACACTTTAACCTCATTAGTTAATTTATAGAATACCTAGTTATTTCATAGAATAACTAGTTAAAGTGTCAAATTAATAACATATTACACACTTTAACCGACACGATCAGTTATTTCATGGAATAACTAGGTACTCTATGAAATATAACTGCATTATATACTTTAACGGTAACATATACCTACATAAAAGTTTATCGATTTGCATCAAATCAGTAAGTGATCAGCAATTACCCAGTACGTTTCCTGGAATTTTCTCACCTTCGGGGTAATTCTTGGTCATTAATTAATTACAATTATTTAAATTTTAAGTGCTTAAACTATTAATAAAATAAATATTTTATTCTGATGACATCACAATGTTCATACTCCATGCCGAAATTGGCTATTCTAGCTTTGATAGATTTTCTAAGAATTGAATGTTGATTTTTTTAAACAGGAATTAAGCTAGAAGCGGCCACGAATTGACCCTCCACAGGAATAATTAACGGTCACGAATTAATTATAATGAATTAAATTACAAGTACATAATTCATACAATAAATATTTTATTTTGAGGACATCACACAACGGGCTTACTCTATTCCGAAATCGGTAACTCTACCTTCGATAGCTATTGTAATAATTAAATGATGGTAATTTTCAACTAGTAACTTAACGGGTGACACGATTCTTAAAAAAAGGTTTAGTTTGTGGGGAGTATAATTCTCTTTATTACAATCTTATGTTTCAAGCTATTTTCTTAAATAATGTGATATTTGACGTTTTAAATAGGAATAATTAAAATCGTTAGATTAAGATTGATATAAAGTAGCTTGGGGTAGACACTTGGTCTTTGGGGTAATTAAATATACACATTTTATTACTATTAAAATGATTTTTATATTTTATTTCGTATATAGTTCTATATAATACTTTTTATACTATCTCTCTCTTCAAATACTTCTATACTAAAATTTGAAAGGCTGAAAAATATTTAGATGAAAAACAGTACTCATGTCGTTTTTACTCTTTAAATATATAAAAGACTTTGGTTGGCAACGACTAAAGTTAATTTAAGTATACTAAATGAGGTTTTAAAATTGTGACAATATTTGTAGAGACATTATCATTATATGTAACCCAAATAATTTTTCACTGAATTATTAAAAACTTATATGGATAAAATATGTGCTTCCCCAAAAAGAGTTTAGTTTGTTTTTAGGAGTTGTTAAGAAGGGAAATAGTTATAACAGCGCTCGCAGACAATTCTTCTTTGGATAAGTTTTCGAAAATAGTTTATGATTTTATTTTGAGACACTAGGTATGTATATAAGTCAAGAAATAGTATTACTTTATGATATAATTTGCAATAAAGAATTGTAAAAACTTTTAACTGAATTACTATTACAAAAGTTTCTATTATTTTTTCAAATTGCATAATTGGCTCATCTGATACTTTCCGAACTTCTATGATCAAATGATAATTTTACCTAAATGATTGATGCACTACAAAATCAATAAATAATAAAAAATGTCCGTACTTTGAATTGTTACAGCATATTCAAAATTATTTTAGGTTTTATGACGTTTGATTGTTGATTGATGGTAGAAAATGTACTCTTGACATTAATAAAAAAATTGGTTTATCCATGACATTGAGTGATGTAATGATTTTGGTGACTAGGAAGAAAGCGCACAATCCAAAAATAATCCAAAAAATGTTATTATGGATATTGTTGCATAGGTGGTAACAATACTTATAAGAATACTTTTAATACTTGTAGAAATTATCTATGTATATGTATGTATGTTATGTATCTATGTATATTATCTATGTATATATCTATGTATGTATCTACTTGTAGGACTATCTATGTATGGAATCTCAAACATTTTTTAACCCTCCAAAATCATAAGATAATATTGGTTAATTGGGAAAGTTTGTATATATTTAACAAATTCCAAACTAAAGTTAAATGAAATGAGTGTTGATTAATTACTCGACGATGTGTCCAATAATTATCTTGCCTCTTTGATTAATGGGACGACTTCTTTTAGATTATTTTAATATTTAATTAGACCAAATGAAAAAAAAATCATTTTAGTTAACTTATTTACAGCAAGGTTTCCTAAAAAAAAGTCAATCAATTTCAACTATTCATTTGTTAGATATGAGGAAAGTTTCATTCTTGTCTAACTACTGCCCCAAGCAACCCTATATTCGTTACAAAGGTTCAAAAAGTAGAAATTATATACATTTTAACAAATACTTTACATTCATATTTCACAAAATTTGGAATAAACTGATATTTTAGATTAAAATCAAATGTTTTGAAATAGCTTTGCATTTCAGAGCCGATCTAATGTAAATCACAATGTTTAAACTTTACAAAGGAGTAATGAAAATAGGTTAACAACTCTTAAGGGGGAGAGTATTTCATGTCAATTGATGCGTTGAACAAGCAAGTGTTTTTGTATAGTAAGAGTCACCGTTCTTCAAAATGTCAATATCACTTCTACGAAACGACATTCTATTGTTCTCAAACCGGAAGATTGGACTTTATATGGGGATATTTTTTTGTTATAAAATTTGAATCTTTAATGTATCACTGTAATTTACAAACAGCTGTTTTAATTGAATTTGAATATTTATAAGATTTTAAAATCACACTAGGCGCGCAGATTCAGCTCCTATGATCGGCACTTTATTAACAAACAATTTAGTAATTTTCACAATTGTTTTGCTATTCTATATGGTAGCATTAAATATTATGTGATACACTCCGATGTTAATTTAATGTTATTCTGCTATTTTAATATCAAATTAATATTAAAAGGTGATTGAACAATATGTTGGGCCACTAGGGTACTATTTAAAAAAAAAAAGGTTTCCATTTAATCCATCAACTACAACTTTGTGAATACCCTTAACACCTTCATTTCCAAATAGAAACGTTAACTTTAAGTTTTTAATATTCACTTTTCGTGTTAGTATAAAATTGTCCTGCATAAATCATGACTAGGGTCTTTATTTGTCTTATATTTTGTTTATTTAGATAAATTTAATCAGAAAGCTCATTTTTTGGGTGGTAAATTTTCTTGCCATTTGTCGTGAATGAGTAATTAAAAAATATTTTTAAATAGTTATTAATAAATAGTAAAGCGGTGATAAAATATTATTAAGAAGTCCTATTAAAACAAAGTTAATTGTTTATCATCATTGCTAGTGTAATGGTTGGCATTTTCAAACTGTGAGGGGCTTAAAGGCACCATCACATTAGTTTGTCCATCGTCATACCATTTGAGTACAATGTTTCTTTAAGTAACCAAAATTTATTTTAAATAACATTAATATTATATAGTTTTATTTTTGTATTATTTTGGAAAAACTTCATTTTTATAGCTGGTGCATTAAAGATATTTTGGAACCTCTGTACTTTTATAAACTATTCAGATGAAATGCTCCCAATAATTTAAAACAAAGAGATAATAATACGTTCCATGTATTTCATCATATTAAACTGTTGACTATATTAACAGAACCTAGGATTTCTAGCATATAATTAACTGACTTTGGAATTGGCAATTAGCTTCGATTCTAATTACATGGTCTGTAGTTGTATAAGTTTTCCATGTATGCAACCCTATCACATTTGGCGCCAACATGATGACTGACTGACCCCTCTTGATTAATGCGAGATTTCCTTTTTAAAAGACTTCTCCTAAATTTTTCACATCTGATGGTAAAGTAGAAAATTGCGTCATCTAAGATTTAATCATGTATTTCACTCCTTCCGTGCCAAAATGATAAGATGATTATCTTTTTAAGGTTAAAAACAATTCAAGTAAGTAATTCTTCTAAGATAATGTGAATATTTTGTTAAGAAGAAGTAGGTTCACGTTTGTTGTGTGAAACTTCATGCGTTCAGAGAGAAATATGTTATGAAATTGGATGCAATTTCAGATTTAAAGTTTGTTAGATACTTGTTTAATTAGTAAAAATAGTATTGATAGGGTAAAATAGTATAAATAGGATAGAATAATATTGACTACCTAAAATTTTGTTCAGTCAAATTTAATTTTAAAGTGTTCAGTTCAATGATTTTCTAAAGCCTAATTATTTTAATTCCACTTATACGATTTCTTAATGAATAAAAATTCCTTTTAAAACCAAACTACCTGCAAAGTCAGTGGGTGATGAAAGTGTAGTATTTATAAAGTAAGTCAGTTATGGTGGCAAAAAAATTTAAGCTATAAAAAATATTTTCTTTTTTACTTTTTTCGATATTAAAAAAAAATATTTTCTTCAGTAAAAGATTTTTAAATTGTATAGTATATATTATAGCAAAGTTATCTTGCGCAATAAAATATTTACCGGGATAAACTAATTTATTGTCATAAGTTTTTCAAGTATAAAAATAGATGCACGTCCGGCCATTGTAAAGATATACTTCAAAAAAGTTTTTTAATTTCCTCAATTGATGTGTAAAATTTTAAATTTATGTTGGTCATGAACATGCACACATTGAAACAAACCTAACATAAAATTACAGTGCTTTTTAAAATATTTAAACAACTCAGACTGTTCTCATTAAGTTAAAACGATGGAGTTACAGAATCAAGTTATTTTTTCTACTCAACGTAGTTGTGAGTAAACGGCGAAGAGCGTTCTGTAATGTTGAACCGTCACGTTTTCTTGCGGATAGCCATTTCGAAGAATATATTGCTTCCCATTTCTGCCGACGTGGAAATAGTTTTATTTTCTCACTCTTTTAAGGAGTCGGATGGGTGTTTGGGTAAAAAATGTCGATTTTCTGTTTTTCTTTTTCTTAATTTTACATAATTTTAGCTTTAATTTAAGACCCAGATTATGGATTTCTGTTTAGTGGTTTTCTTTTTATAAGCAATTGCGAGAAACTCTGAAGATCAGTTCTTACCTAAACCTTACATTTCTTTTGCGTTTCCTGAAATATATCGTTTTTCAACAGTTAGGAACATTTTTCTCAGGAACTATAAAAGATATCAACATATTTTGTTTTATTATTTTTTCCCCAGTAATAGCTCTTTGTTTTAAACTGAGGAATTTTAAATATCTCTGCTAAAAAAATTATATAACTTTAAATCTGATTTTTGTGTGTTTTTTAATACATATTTAAAAAAAAACACAGTAAAAGTATTTTTTAATATTTTGAAATATCCTCAGTTTAAATGAAAGAGCTATATGTAAGAAACAAAATATAAAAAGTTCATAATGATACCTCATATATTTCCTGAGAAATTTTTTTCTAAAGTTAGGAAAATTAACATGGGCGAGATAGAACCATCTGACTCCCCTTAACAAGTCTTTTAGATGTAGTTAGGGTAAATAAGTAAAAACATTGTTTTCAAAAGAGAAACATTGTTATGGTTAAGGTTCAGAGTTAATTGAATAATGCAGGGATGAGATGTTCAGTTTTTTCTGAACATTTTTGCCGTGTTTTGCTAAATTAAGATTTTAGTCCGTATAAAACTTCTACAATGCACAAAGTAAGGTTTTTTTTAGAAAACAATATTATTTGTTTTTAAGGTGAGAGGATTTTATACTAATGTACGATTCCATAAAGCAAGAATTAAAAGTGTGGCAGAAAGTAAGCATTATGTAAATGAATAATTCTGAATTCGAAATCCTTTCACATTCTATTTTAAATCAGAATTTAGTTGATACATAATAGAAAACAACTTATAAATGGAAGATAATATTTAATTTGCGTCTACAACGAAAAACTTAATGTCGTTTTTAATGTACTTACCACAAACCATGCAATGCAATAATAGTTTACTACATTGCTCAGTATAGCTAAAAAAATTTAAGAAAGTGTTGATGAATTCATTAAATTATATGTTTAAAAATTATATATTTAAATAATTAATTTACTTTTTAATTGATTTTGTACTTTAATGTGTACTTAAAAATAATATAGTTTACCTTTCAAGTACAAGTACTTGTCTGCTTGCATTTAGCAGGCCTACAAGAGTTAACAATGCAAAAATATGCATTGAATAACGATACATAGTTACTGATTGTAAATATAACCTGAATAGTTTTTCAAATGTTTGTCTTATGACTATATCAAGCCATCAGAAGTTTACTCAAACTTGTTTCATTTTGGAAAAAAATTCACGGTGTCATAAACCATAGACCAGAGAAAAATTACATTTCTAAAAAATGTGTTTAAGGATTGAAAAGCACTTGCAACTTATGTACCAGAGTGTTAGTAGAATGAAATATTAAAAAATATATTTATTCTAACGAACTTTTAGAACTAAAATAGAACTAAGGTGCTAGAAAATATTAGTTCTTTAGGAAAAAAAAATCACATATTTCCCTATAAAAGTTTAAAGAGTTTGTCTGCATTTGTTGAAATAAAACGATGGACTCATTAGATTTTATTTCTTCAATTCAGTTAGTTTCATATTAATTAATTGAATGGTTTTTGTTTGGTATTTACTTACCGACTATTTTGAAATTTTAGAGTAAAATTTTAGACATCGCAGTTTTTGCCCTGAACAGTGGACCCCGTACCCTCATTTACCAGATTACCACTCACACTTAAACAGCTTCTCTCTCAATGAAACACAGAGCCAGCCGAAACTGGTTCAGAAAAAATTTACTCCATTCCTTCAAGGAAATTCTTCGTGATGACAATCACGAGTAGAAATTCCCCCGTGGCTGCAATGATTTGTCGATCTCTAAAACCTAACAACGAATCCGCGAGTTGCGCAATGTATAAAGTTCCAAGGCTTCAGACAACTCTCATCAGAGACACCCGGATGCCTAGAGCCTTATTTAGTCCTCTGATTATGAACCAATTGTCCATCAAGTGAACTGCAATTGAATTTGGTTATTTCGAAAAAAAACCAATGGTCGGTCGTTGCTTAAGTTTTACACTTGACGAATTTGTTTTAAACTGAAACGATTTCTTTCCATTCTAATGGTTCAACAAATGAAGCAACAACTATATTAGTTTATTACAGAAACCTGTCAATGGCTATTGCTTTAGTCTTACACTTGAAGGTATTATGAAATAAAACGACTCATTTCAATTTGACCCTCGTTCCATTTTAACGTGATCAGACGCAATTGTTTCAATTGAGAGCTTCCTGAATTTTATCAAAACGACTGCGCATTTTCGCCTCGTTGTCTGAGCTCTTTGTATAAATTGGAATAAAGGGCGCCTTGAAGGAAAACATCTTATCTTTAAATTCGATGAAGTGACTGGATTTTATGCGCTTTTTAGGAAGTGTATGGTTTAAACTCCTTCAATAAACACAAGTGAAGTTCTTTTTGACGATGACCAAGCACACCCATTTTTTCTATCACTTTAAATCGACTGAGGCATTTTGAAAGAGGGCTTTATTTATTCTTCCCCTGATAATGGAATTGACCTTTGAAGAAGTGGAAGTTTTTGTAGAAATGCTAGAAATAGATGCTACGTGATTCATTAAATAAGAAATAAGACAAACTTTCTTCAATTGCGTTTTTTATTATGTATGTAGTTGGTTCTTAAGCTTAGTTTAATCAGCTAATCAGTTAAATCTGTGGAGTCGAAAGTCCCGACACTGCGTATAGCGTACGATGTTGATCGAAGTTTGCGTTGGGTGCCAGCTCAAGTGTCAGGTGACCTCGTCACATGACCATGATTCTAAATTACGAGGCGTAATCGGTTGTGTTTAAGCTCCGCATGGGGGCTAGAAAAAGTTACCAGGAAAACGTATAACCTCTATACCTAGTAATCAGCTATCTAACACAGATTTACTACGGTGATTACTTGATAATTTAAAAAATAATATATTATGTAATTTCTTTTTTTCAATTTTTCAGCGTTTCATGGCACATTGATATTTAAGTGCTCGGTTTTATTTCTATCAATTTGAGTGAAACTTAGCGGCTTTTTAATTGTGCAATAGTAAGTAGGTTAACAATATTTGCAAATTTAAAAACGGGAAATTCGTCTTTACCATGTATAGATTACAGTGCGATAACATGAGTGAAATTCTTCGTAATATGCAAATAGTCGAAATATTTGACAACGTTGTTAACCCACTGACCTAAAACTAATGTTCGTTTCACAAAAATGTGAAATTTTTCTGCAAACTTGACCGCTATTAAAAGTGAAAACTTAAAATAAGACTGTCGAAGTTTGAATGTAAGATGTAATTAAGGGGTTGTATGAAAGTGATAAATTAATTAATTTTCAAAAGAGAGTATAGACTGAAATTGAATTTGAAAAAAATTAGTTATCCAATTACCAACCTAGTTTACATTCACAGGCTTTCAACATTTCATTCACTGACTATGTTGATATTCATTATAACTTACTAATAGTCAACTAAATTTAATTGTGTCATAAGTTTGTAAATCATTAATAAATAAATAAAAGTTCTAAGAAAACAAAAATCGTCTACTTTCCTGTCAGTTTAATACTAACTGAAATTCTTATAGAAAAGCAAGTAGGTTTGTAACAGTAACTGTCACCTAGAACCACTTCCACACAAGATTCATACATCTCAGAAACAAAATTCGCCAAAAGCAGCATTTAGTTATAATTTAACCTTTTAAAAGCCAAACTTGACTATTTTCATTTATTTTCTTTAGCAAATTCAATTGATATTGGTTTTTGTTGGCTAAAGGTATTTTCTGTTATAATAATAATTATGTAAAATTGCTTATTCCGAAAATGGAAACAAAATTCATCCTAATATCGTTTTACCATATAATTTTTATTTTTCAACCAATAATTTATAATTTCCGAAAAACCAGTATAACAATATTCAAACAATCTATCATCTTCAAACAATCTCTCAAATGTGTGACTTTCAAATACTTTCTGATAAACAAAAACTGCAAAAATAAATATCACAGTGAATAATTTTTATTTTGATGCCCATATGCAATTTAACATTATTACACGAAAAATGTAAATTAAACATAACCAGCTTTTTATGCAAAAAATGGAACTGTGCCGCTTTCTTAATAAACAGATAATGAACCATCAAAGAATAATATTGACGTATTAGGTATGTTTTACGGCTTGAGTGACAACAGTTCTACAGAAATGAAAATAACGTGTCGATAGGTTAATAAATGTAGTGGGTGGAGCTTACCGTGTCATACCACCAATCACTGAAACCATCAATGGAATCCAGGAATGAAAGGACTCTGAATATCATTTTTAAATTAGTTGAGGAGTAAATTTGTAAATATTTATATTGGTTAAGGAAATGAAGTTTCGTGATCTCTCTCACGTGTGATATATTTTGTATATTATAAATGTTTCTTCACTATTTTAAATTTAATAAGACTTTTTATTATGGAAATACTCAGTTAAAAATGTAACCATTGTTGTACCGTTGAATGGGATAACTATTTAACAAGCATAACAATCTAGTACTAACTTTTAAAATACTTTAAAATAAATTAATAATAAATACTTTTAGTACTAGTAAATATTTTTTACCATAGGTAAAGACAGAGTTGCCACTAATCGAAAAGGGCAAGCACATTTTTTTATCGAGTGTATTTATGAGAATATCCCATTCGAAGGTAGTTCAACTTATATACAAAGTCATTTTCATAATGAAAAATCAAAAGGAGTATTAAACTTTTTCGATAGCTTTAATAATTTTGCTCTGTAATTTTTGAAAATTGACTTAACCCCTTCTCTCCCACTGATTCCATTTGAAATCATCAGCTTGCGATTTCTTTTTTTCGTTAAGTTAAACTGGCACTTATTTCAAATAAATTTTATTGAATTCTCCACATATTTTTTTATAGAGTTATATTTTCTTTTTGTATCGTTAGATGGAAGAATCACGCCGTTTGAAGAATTAAATAATGTGTGTTTTAGTTAAATAAAAATATAAAAAACATAGTAAAATAAAATTTATTCTGAAAAAATTTTATTAAATAAATAGGGCCTAAATTCTTCATGCTTCCATTTTTAAATGCTTAAAAATTGAATTTTAACTATTTTTAACAAATCAAGTTTAAAAAATATTGTTATAATTTATTCATAAGTTATAATTCCAACTTTTAGCTTCCACACGACGTTTATAACGTAAAAAGTGGAAGTTATTATAATCGTTCAGTCCGTCTGTCTGTGTGTCCGTCTGTCTGTCCGTCTGTCACCCACTTTCATAGTCAAAACTACAAATAGCTACAGGCAAGTGTGATACGTCATAAAATTCAGCGCATCGAAATTAGAAGACATTGAAAATAGAAAAAAATTTGAATTCGAATATGAGAAAACTAGCCCCGGTCTCCCCACAATAAATTATTTTTACAGATTAATATAACAATTTTTACGCCTAAGTGCAATTATTTTTAGGTATAAGTGCAATTATTTTTACGCATAAGTATAAGTATCAATACTTTCCTTACCTTATATTTTATATTATTTAATTGAAAGTAATATACGTATATAAAACTTCACTGACCACACTTTAAGTAAAAAAAAATTGTTTAAAAAAATTGTTTGAAGGCTTCCGGCAGTTTACGTTTAATTAAGTTCTTTAGAAAAATCCACATATTCACGAAAATTCTAAAATTCTATTTCGCTTGGTTGCCAATAATCAAAAAGTGATTAGTTTGACTAATGTTTTGCATGAATTCGTTTGGAATAAAATATAATACACAACGATAAATTTATTGAAAACCCATTCTTAATCAATAACAATTGATTAATTAATACCTCAGCTTAATATACTTTGTTTGTTAAAGCGTTTGGCCCACTCGAAGACAATGCTCATAACTCGGGCCTCAAAGATATGTGGAATAGGCGGTCATGACAGGTCACTGACTGGATTAGTGACCTTTGGGAAAGGTAAGGTCATCTGATCCACGCCCTTAGAACACTTTCTTCAGAACGTTAACCTAGCAAAGGGGGTGCGTTGGGAACGAACGGACGTAAATTACCTAGGCCGGGCCCGCTCAATGGATCGGACAGTGGTTCTTGAAACACTTAAAATTCTGTACAACTGCTTTTGGGATGGCTAATTGCTAGAACTCGTTTTTGACGAGCTCTTTGTACGTACAAGTTCTCATGAGATTATTTAAACCATTGGGTTTATTTAATCGGCTTACGCGTACACGTGTTATTAAAGCAAGAAGTTGGTGAAAATAGAAATACTATTTTTTTTATATTTATAATCTTTCTTATTATATTTAGCAGATTTCCTGAAAATGTCAATTATATAATTTTTAGGATCACAGAAAGAAAATTTAGATTTCGAATCGTAAATTATATAATATTTATGATTAAGACAAGACAATTTATATTTTAAATGATAAATTAGATATTTTTATGATAACAAAAGGTTAATTGATATTTTAAATAGAAAAAATAAAACGCAACAAAACAGTTTTAAGTTAACATTATTCAACTGAGGAAGCCTTTACAGTACAATTTCCTGTAAAATGCAGCATATTTTATGGAAACGTCGTTAATTATTTGTTATTCCATTATAATTTACTATTAATAAAAAGATGGGTTATTTATTGTAAACTATATTAATGTTATGGTGACAGTTGTCATCACTACCAAATCTACTTAGCAAAAGACCTTCTGGTGTATAGTCTTCAGATTCTTGCAGTGAGTTGACTTTTCTTCGAACAACTTCTATCACTCATAACTGTAAGAAATAATAAAAATGATAAAACAAGTTCAATATCTAACAGTATTTATTTCCGTTATTAAAAAAGCCCCTGTTAAATTCTTCCGAAAATATAATGTAGAAACGCTGCCCTTTGTTTTTACTCCGTTTTTGTGGTGGAAAGTTACTCCATTTTACGAAGTAGTCTTACACTGTTAAAAATTTTGTGCTTGGTTTCACCATGATATTGGTTCCTAGTAGCTGCAACGGCTGAATGGTGAAACGTTCCACCATATTTTTGGTATTTGGTTGAACCATTTCTCATGTTTTTGTTTCCAAATCCAGAAAAAAGTTCAACCAAACCCAAAAAAAAGGTGAAACATTCACCACTCAGCCGTTGCAGCTACTAGGAACCAATATCATGGTGAAACCAACCAATATCATGGTGAAACCTAGCACCAATTTTAACAGTGTACTACGTTTGTAGTGGGGTACTCAGCTACTAATTTTGTTTACTTACCGTTGTTGCTGTAATTTAGTACATTAATCTGAGCATACACGCAGTCACTAGTTTTATGAAGTAACCAGGGCCTGATCTATGAAAACTCTGACTACAGGAACAGACAATTTATGGCCATTGCGAATGATGGAATGATTGCCCGTATGGTGGTGTAGTCCCAATGCATTATTCTACTACAATTTATCGCTTCCTTATACAACGATCAACATCACGCAAGGTCATGTCTGAGTCCAAAGTCAGCTAAAGCAAAGAGAGTTTAAAATTTACTGAAATTTTGGGGTCTACAGCATTCGATAATAGAAACTAAATTTAATGGGCCTAATGATCCGTATGGTATTTCAAATCAGGGCAAGAATTCAACAATGCCTTGTCTATAAACGTGCTCCACTTTATAATATTCAAAATGTAGTTAATTTTAATGTACGACCAAGTAATGTAACAATAATTAGTTTGAATGTAAAAGTTATTCTGATTAAAATTCTACATAGCAATAAAAAGGAAGCTGACAGAAATCGTACCATTCTGAAGCGATATGCGTTGCTCTAATAACTGGCAAGAATGGATTTAGTTGCGTAAAATCATCAAAGAACTTGAATATTCCCAATAGTTCGTAAATAATTGCACTATAAATTATTAATATATCATGTTGCACCCTAAACTTTGGTGTAAATTAGCCGGCAAAGAAAAAAGAGAAGCAATCTCACCGAACTTCAGTGTATGTGATTGGATTTTTTTTTGCAATCTTTAGCAATACTTCAGACCCCTAGAGAAGATAACCATATACTATAGTTACACAAAAGGGGAAGTTGCACCATTTCATTGATTTCAAAGTGATCCAGGCGATAATGACCTTTCTATAACAATTTGGTGTAGTAAACTGGCTTTTTTTTACGATTTTACCTATATTCAGGGTATAATATTTTGGGCTATTTTAGTTTACAATAAAATTTACAAAAAAAACCAACAAAATGTTTTTTAAGTATGTTAAATCTTTTCAAGAATAGCTGGAAATTTTGCCCCATCCAATTTTTGGCGGTCTGGGAAAACGTACCCCGTATACGGGGCACGTTTTCCAGCTCAACGGGCTTGCATTTAACCACTCGCTAAAAAAAAGTGCATTTACTTTTTAAAAAAATTAGCAATGCTTGTTTGTAGATAACCATGTTAGGAGGCAATGATATCTTGGTTTCTTCAAAATAAATAAAAGTAACAAATATACAATCAAAAAGAATAAAACGTGGACAACTAGCCCCGGTCTCCCATACTTTCTTACACTAAGCTCTTCAATTAACAGAATATGAAATTACAAACGTAAGTGAGCGGCTTTACTAAATCTGTGGGATACGGCAAGCAAAAAAAAGAGAACAGGAAGCAACTGCACCAACATATTTCAAATAACTGAAGTCGTTTGCTTGTCGATACTGTAGAGTGCTTGTCACTGAAATAATAGAATAGCAGAAACTTTCAAACCAGCACTATTCTAAACTTGATTTTCTTGTAAAGTAAAAAAAAAAAAATTCCCTAAGAGTTGTTTGATTCAAGTATAGATGATCGATAGGAAAGACGAATGTACTTTTATTCTTGCCCGAGTTTCAAGTACGACTCAAAAAGAAGATCGTCACCGATTCTGATAATGCTAGCACAGCGATTTCGATCTATTGCATACAATGCTTGAGTTTAACGCATACAAAAATTGAATTTTATGTAACGGATGGTATAGTTTTATTCTTTATTAAAAGAAAAGGTTGTAATGAATTGTAAGAACATACAGATAAGTTTTTTTGCTTCAAAACATATAATTGAAATTTCAATGATTGTTTATGCTTCTAATGTCATCTTGATTTTTAAAAACAAAATAGAAATTCAAATATGATTTTTAAACGTAGTTTTTTAGAAAAGTATATTTTTTCTTTTATGAAACGCAAAAATATTTTAGCGCTTCATTTATTTTTGCACCTAATATTCAGATTCTGTATTATAACAATGTTGCAAACATTGCAATATGCATAACACCATTATATGATAAATGCATTGTTATTTTTTATATAAAATATCAAGTTGCATAATTTTGTTGTCGGAATAAATATTGACTATTCTTCATTTAAGGAAATGGTAGTCATTTTACACACTGAAGGACATTATTTTTTACATTGAATTCTGTGGACTTAAGGACTTTTCAATGGGTAATTTACACGTCAGGATGATGGCATGCTTGTCACGATTCTCTTAGACAATGTTTGGTCATAAATTTTAAGGATTAAGAGATCAAAAGGCTTACTTTTGTTTGATGGACGGATCAATTCCTTCTTGGAGGAAGGTGTTGTGATAGTTTTTAACTCTTACTTTATTCGCATTTTATGAGTGAGTTTTAAAGTTAAATTATACAAAAGTTATTGGAATCTTACTAAAAATGTATCCATAAGAAGAAAAAATATATGTTTATTTTTGGGTTAGTTTTTTCATAGTTTCTCAGGTGTTATTGTAAAGAATACAATTGGCGCAAAATATTTTCAGTAACTGTTTTAAAACAGTTATATTTCAGATTACAATCGTGCAAAAAGGTCTGCGTCAGTAAAAGCATAGATTACTGATAGGGAAGAAAAATACAACGACAGCAATCTTCTATCTGGCATAATATATGACATCATCTCTTATATTATTAAGTTTTTAAATGGTGGTTTTATAATATTTTGTATAACTGAATGATGTCATTTACCAATTTCAATAAACAATTTTAATCAATTTTAAACAACACTGTTAAAAATTTGGTGCTAGGTTTCAATAGAATATGGTTCCTAGTAACTGCAACGGTAGCTTTTTGAAATTTTGCACCATATTTTTTTTGTATTTGGTTGAACCATTTTTTAGGATTTGGTTTCGAGTTTTTGAAAAATGGTTCAAACGAATACCGAAAATAGGGGGAAATATCTCACGTACCACACAGACGTTGCAACAACTAAGAAACATTTTATTTTGTGAAACCCTGCACGAAATTTTTAACAATGTAAATCATAGTGTAAGCACTAAGCATACACTGTGAGAGTAAATTATTTGCATGGTAACATTCATCCTGAATACATAGCTACCTGCCAATCCTGCAGTTACTTGCAGATTTTTCAAACAAATCAAATTCCTCAAAAAATAAATGCTATCCATTTCCCAAAACAAAAGCCTTCCACGAAACAAAAATACCACTTTCTTTATCCATTTCGCTTTGAATGAGCGATCCGTTCTAAATGAAGGCATTTCTGGAACAAAACTCCCCAAACAATGTCCAGAAAGTGATGACGGTTCCAGAAAGGGTTTCGGAAGGACACACCGAGCTGAACCCTCAAGGTCGCTTGGGACGGGGTGCATTTTTCTATCCTCTCCACATCGACCCATTTCCCGTTAGGCATTGACCCACATTTTGTTTCTTCGATTTTCGTTCACTTTCCAACCCTTTGAATTAGGAATCGCCAGGCCATTATAACTGAGTAGTTGGGTGTTTGTTCCTGTTTTATTTAATGTGCATTTTCTTATTTGAGTGAGATCTGTAGTTGCAAGATTCCCATTCTCAGTATAGTAGTCCCATTGTCAGTAGAGTAGTATAAAGCTATGATCAGGGTCCGGTTTAAATTTTTTATGTTTCCAAGGAATAAAAACTTCGGCAAACATTCCAATAGAATTCTGCAAACATTCCAGTTCAATTCCAATACAACTTACAGGTACAGGTTTTTTCAGCTCCAATGCACAATGCACCATCCCCTATATCATACTTTTACTTTGAAACACGTGTGTTTTGCAGTTAAATCCCTTGTTCTGTGTTCTTTTAAACAGTAGACCCCAAAAGCGAAGAATACTATGGTAATAACATTGTTGTATAGGTTTGGTAGGAATTATTTCGAAGTCTTTTATCAGCACTTTTGTGCTGGTTGAAGGTGCGCTTTAAAATTTGACACTGTATGGTTGAAGAACAGGTATAATGGAGAGAGTCATTGTTTCATCCACATCCTCGCTTTTAAATCGAATCTTCTCAATTTCTTAGAGATTAAGTGAGCATCTTCCAGCAAGATTCACCCGAACTATTTTTATTGCTGGTCCTTCGTAGAAAAACGACAGATGTTCCTGTCTACAACATTGGACATAAGCCATTTTCTTTCAAGTTCGAGAATGATGGACTCGAAAACAAGAGATGTACTGCATCGGAGACAAATATAACGTGGCTTTATGGATTCCGTTGAATGAAAAGTATTGTTTTCTTGTATCAAAATTTTCCCGGTGATCTTATGTCCTTCATTTTTTTCAATATTTCAATTGAAAGGTGGTTTATCGAGAAAAGGTTGGAAAACTTGCTGCTTATCACTCCTTTGAAATATGGGTTTTATTTATTCAGTATCTTTGTTGTTCAAGGATTTTATTTCAATTTTGAATGTGAGTTTGGTTTAGTTTAGTTTGAATTATCATCGCACTAGAGCTACACGAGGGCTATAATTTTGAATGTGATAGTGGGATTTTGGTTGCGATCAAAGGTGTGAATTATCAGAAAATTGGGAACAAAAATGCACATTTTTTTAAAAATAAATTCTTCCCATTGTATTGGGTTTTTGTTAGAGTAGTGTAATGTTTGTGTGAACGCTGGGTATTTTATTTTAGGGACTATTTACTTTCCGGGTGTAGTACAAATTCGTTCAATATTTTTCTTAAAAATACAAACAAACTGAAATGCATCGACTGCAATACCTTGTTTTTTTTTAATTCCACAAAAGTGAGTTAATGTAACTGCTATTTAATTAACATTAATATATTTAATTATTTATTATTTGCAAGCAAATGATTGTCTCATTGCAAATTAGAAAAATTACTTTGAACAAATATTTTTTTTTTAATAAAAATTTAGAACCAATAATGTGAAGATGCCTTCTCATGTTCAAATAAAATAAATTTTCCTTTTTGTATATAAGAAGAATTTTTAAGTTGTGAAACTCTTATAGATTTAAAATATATTCAAGTGAAATTATTTCGTTAAAACGATGCGTGGAAGAATTAAGTCAATTTAAAAGCAATTAGATAAAATACGATAGAATCAGTTTCGTCTTTCAACTCTTTATAAGAGAGAACCTTCTCTAAAAGTTTTTCAAATGTGACCCTAATGATCGATCTCGTTTTATTTAAATTTGTAATGGTTTAAGAAAATAGTGTAGCATTTATACGACTTTAATTCTAACTATTTTCCAATAAAGCGTATATTTGCTATTCAGTAAACTGTAATCGTAAAGTATCGGTATCATTGATAATCTGAAGAGACTCTTTTTAGGAAATGTTATTAAAGGTTTAAAAATTTACACTAGAAAAGTATAAAAAGTTTTCATCTTTAGGAGGAATTCCAAAAAATTAACCATCAAGTGCGCTGTAGCTTTTATAACCCATCTAAAATAAATTTATTTAGCTGAGAAATTGTTACAAAACATTATACTCAAGCAGTCACAATTATGTTAATATTAATATATTAAAATAAATAATACAGCATGCTTTCCGAACTACCAATTCTTTTAGTGCCCCAGGGCATATAAGAATGTAATTTTCCTCCACATTTTTTCTTGTTTCGATTGGAATTCACTGCCTGCTACAATCCTCCATTTCCAATATTTCCCATGTCTTTCCATCGGCTTACTTTATCAAAGGTCATTTTTTAGCCTCTCGTTTTCCCTAAAGAAGCTACGATGAGGTGACACTCAGATATTTGTAAAATTGGTTTTACTCAAAATACCTCAAATGTGGTCAGTGAATTTTTATATATGTATATTACTTTCAATTTAATAATATAAAATATAAGGTAATGAAAGTATTGATACTTATACTTATGCGTAAAAATAATTGCACTTATGCGTAAAAATTATTATATTAATCTGTAAAAATAATTTATTGTGGGGAGACCGGGGCTAGTTTTCCCATGGGGTAAGTTTTCCACAAGGCCTTATATTGGAAATGAGCCGTTGGGGGGCGCCAACTGTCTGCTTGGTCTTATGAAACAACACGGCTTATGTCACTCACAAGAACCTTTGTTCAATTGATGCTGTAATATTTTCGTTAGAGCTGTTTTTATGATTTTTTCAACGTTGAGTGATTTTTTTATGCTTACATTCAAATCTAAATTGAACGTACTTTCAATTAACTTTAAGTTTTATCATCACGTATAATAAAAGGTGGTTCCTCTCGTTATTTAAATATGTATTTGTTTTAAAAATAACTGAGACCTATAATCGTCAAGGTACTATTAAATTAAAAATATAGCAACGGAGCAGGTTTTCCAAAATTTCACGGGGCAAGAATTCCAACAATGCCTTGTCTATAAACGTGCTCCAATATTAAAATATTCCGAAAATGTAACTATTTTTAAAATATGACCAAGTAATTTAACCGTACATTAAGTTCTGAATGTAAAAAGTTTTGTTTCCGATTAAAAATTGTCTACATTGTAATAAAAAGAAAGCTGACAGAAATCGTACCATTCTGAAGCGATATACGTTACTCTAATAGCTGCCAAGAATTGATTTAGTAGCGTAAAAGCATTAAAAACTTAAATATTCCTAAATATCGTGAGTAAATGCACTGTAAAATATTATTATGTCATATTGCACCCAATATTTTGGAGTAAATTAGCTGGCTAAGAAAAAAGAGAAGCAATCTTCCCAAACTTCAATGCATGTGATGTAATTTTTTTACACTTCTTAGAGATACTTTAGACAACCCCTAAATAAGAGCACTGTACTATAGTTACACAATGGAAGTTGCACAATTTGCTTTGTGATCCAGATGAGAATGAAATTTATATAATAATGTAGTATATTAAGATGGCTTTTTTAAAAACAATTTTACCTATATTCATGTTAAAATATTTTGAGCTGTTTCATTTTACAATAAAATGTACACAAAAAACCATAAAATGCTTTTTAAGTGTATCAAATCTTGTTAAGAATAGTTGGAAAATTTTCCCCATCCATTTTTGGCAGTCGTGGAAAATGTTCTCCGTATAAGGGGCACGTTTTACAGCTCAACCACGGCCTTCTCAACTACTAAGGCCAAAGAAGCTTTCCCAAACACGCTCGGGGACGGAAATTTTGACATCATAGTTCCGAGTGACGTTGTTCCGAAAATGAAGATAACCTTTCTCGAAACCTGTTCGGAACTACTCGTTCACGGCTGACCACATATTTAGGGTTCCGAATGCGTCCGAACTAGTTTCTTGATCTTCGGCACTCGGAACAGTGGAAAATTTCCCATGCCATTTTGGTGGGAAAGTGTTCTCCGTATAAGGGGCCGTTAGCTCAACGTGCTTGCATTTAACCACTCTTTGCCAAAAAGTGCATTTAGTTTTTAGAAAATTAGTAATTCTAGTATTTAGATAACCATGTGAAGAAGGCAATGATATCTTATTTTCTTTAAAATAAATAAAATAAAAATATACAATCTAAAAGAAGAAAACATAGAAAACTAGCCCCGTCTCCCCTATTTAATGGGAAGTAAGAGGAAGACTCAAGATGACATTTCAAAGACAGTTAAAAAAAAGACAACAAAAAATGTGCGATTCCCTGGTCTGGAAGATGCCAGAGACTACAAGAAAAAATTTACTGTTCGACTTTACTTTTCGACTGTATGCCTTATGGGGCAGTAAGGATAAAAGCTTAATGCAAAATGAAAAAAAGTTAGAGAATAAGTTATGAAATTTATTTTAATTAGAAAATCGAAATAAGTTATGAAGTTTATTTTAATTAGAGTATCGAAATAAGTTATGAAGTTTATTTTGTTTATAAATTAGTTTTGAAATTTCGCAATTTTAACCTACCTGATTGTATTATTATACTGTATTTTGATATAACGTAATTTAAATTCTAATCTTTGAAATTAATTTTATTCAAACAACTTTTAAAAAAATTACTTTTATTTAGTCACAAGTCTCTAGACCTCACCACAGACCCCAATTTTCTTATCCTCTAATTAAAAAATGCACTAAGAAAAAAAACATATTCAATTTCAAAACAAAGCATCATCAATTTCTTTTCTTTGAGTTCTCCACTTCTAATCCATTAGCCAAGTTATCATTTTCTCCGAAAGGGTTCGTATGAAACCACACCCTTAAAAAGTATTACTACCTCGAGAAGTCCAAATTATGCTTCGTAATAACTGGTGTACCCCCTCTCTCCCCCCTAAAAAAAGAGTCCTGTTTACCACTATTCCTTTTAACTCTGTTCTTAAATATGTATAATGTGGACGCACTTACCACAAGCGATGATGGCCATGGTTGGCGAAATAAATCTGTTACTAATGAATGACACAGAGTGGACACTCCAGGCGATGCTTTTATGACTTGGCCGTGTGTTTGAGGGTATTGACTTTGGCGCCTTGGCAATGTGGTGTATTAATGAGAAGTTTCTCGAATATAATTCCTTTGACTAAACCTAACATGCTATTGCTTTCTATTTAATTGTTATCTCTTTAACTATTACTTTCGAGACCTGTATGTTCTGGCAATGGGAAAATAGAGCATCAAAATGTTTTATAATTGAAATATTTCAAGGGCTTTTTAGTCATTATGTTTACACATTTTTTATCATTTCAATAAGGAAACTTGTGTTTGCTATCCTAAATAAGGATGGTGTGTTCAAGCTCACTTGAAGTTACTTAAAATTCAATACGTAATTTTAAAAAGAATTTTGAAATAAAGTTTACTTGAAAAATAATTTTAACGTTACTTTCATTTTCCTGAAATAATTTACCTGTTAAGTTCTCCAACATACTCTTTATCTAGTAATAAGATGTAAGTAACTTAGGTAAGTTGAAAGTTTGAGCAACCATTTAACCCTTCATACTCCTTTGTGTCGAGCACAAACAAGTTGACATGTAAAAAATACATGTTGTCTATTCTATTTGACAATAAAATATGCATAATTTAGATTTTCTGTGGAAAAAATAAATACGCAGAACAATGAAGAGGAAAATGAAAGGTTCTTCTGGTACGAGTATTTATAATTCTCAACGAAATCGTAAACGCCAATCTTCCGCTTCAATGGTAGTTGAATGTCACGATAGCCCAAGCAGATTACCCAAGTTGCGTGCTATGCTCAATTTTACGCTTTTTTAAGATGAAACTTTAATATCTAATAACTCATCTGCACCAATAAAAACCCTGTGTCTCATGTTGTGTCCATTGTTTCCAAGTTGTAAGCTTCTTATAGTTTTACCTCTTATATTCTTTACAACTGCGCACTTGGAAATACCGTGATCTGTATAAACAAAATCATTCGTATTTCAGTTATTCCACCATCATTTTATTTATCTATTCGAATTTAGCTTAAATGAAACCTACGGTTGTTCTTTAAATTTTATCTACTTGAAATAGATAGAATTGGCATTATATAATTTATATTGGTAATAGCATCTGTATACATTCCTTACCTTGGTCGAATTTGACAAAATAAGGATTAGATTTTTAGATAAACTCTTTATACAACCATTTATTATGATATAACGTATTGTGAAAATATTCAACTGTCTAAATATGTTTTTTAAACACTTATGTATTACACATAGGCATTAACGTATCTTTACCTAACTTTGAAAAATGGCACGGATACTACAGATCTTTGAACACCTTTCCGATTGTGACCTTCTAGAGGTTCATTCATATTTCTCATTAATTTATTTTAAAAATTGTATATATGTATAGTACAGATTTTTGAACACCTTTTGGATCTTACCTTCATCAAAGTTTAAAATTACGAGGTGTGCGTGTTTGTGTTTGATATCAGTAAAAATAGTCTGAACATAAACAGACAGAAACTTTCTCAAACGAAACTTGTCTCAGAGCAGTTTTAGGTAATATTCATTTGTGCATTAGGTACATTCTTACAAAAAAAGTTATTTTTCTGCAAAGGATAAATCATAACATTTAGAAAATACTTAGCATTGATTATTTTCGTGACAAAATGCCCGCCATGTTGAATCCAACCATCCTCTTACATTATTCATGAGCTTCTGGAGTTTATAGACTTCCAGTCTTGTTCTTTGCGCTTGATTGGCTTCCCGGTGTTCAAGAAGCCGTTACGAGCATCACCAAAGAATGTGCTCCTAATGTAGAGGCTAGGGTATAACTTGTATTATGGTCTTTAATATATAATTCACAGGTGTTATTAATGATCTTTAATAGCTTTATGGCATATTATGATGCTAGTGAAGAGATAACGTAGTTTGATAATGGTTGTAGTTGTATCTCCAATATTATGAGCTTATTTTATGAAAAATAAAAAAGTGTAAGGGATGTTTTTTAGAAATATTCATGAAAAACACAAATCAGTTTAAATACTTTATAATTTTTTAGTCTGAAGACACAAAAAAAATTGCTGGTTCTGCTTTTAAAGTTATTCAAACTTTAAAAATACTATTTTAGTTTATAGAAAAACCATTAAACAGTATTCCAAGGAAAAACACTATCATTTTTCTTTCAGAAACACCTTGGTTCCTAGACATGTCGTTTGGAGTTTACGCCCTTTCTAAGAACCAAAATAAATAATGAGGTACTATATTCTACCATTTGTACTAAAAGATGAAAAGTCATAAATTCATATTGATTACAATTCGATAAAATATTTCAATAAATTTTGTTTTGGATACAAAATACATTTTAAAACATACAAAAGTGTAATGTTACCAATAACAAATTTTGGGAAAAGTTGTGCTTTGCATGTCCTTTTCGTAGTAACTTTATTAAAAATTAAATTTTTGTTACTTTTAAACTTTCCCTATTTTTATTCAAACAATGCGCCTTACAATTTTTTATGTTCGCCAAATTTGTATCGGATAACTTTTCGTTTCACTAACTAACAGTTTTGAATATACAAATCGTACATCAACCGATTTCAAATCTAACCATCCAATCTTTATTTCACTGTGGTTGCCTGAGAAAACAAAGAAATTTTTGAAAATCCAGGTTCTATTAAAAATATCTAGAACGATTTTTGGGAGAAAAACCGGAGCAGCCAATAAACTATCAACAGCCCAATAATCATATTCTCTTATAAAGTAACTTACAGTGCCGAGGAGTCGTAGATACTTTCTCAACTAAAATAGGCGGGTCGCGTGGCGCGTACGCACGTAAATCCAGATTCATATGCCACAACAATGGAAGAATAACATTAGGTTTTCGGAGACCTTTCCGGAGTCATTATGAATGAACGAATACTGCAGAATGAAAGGCGGCATTAGAAGTTCAAATGACTCCCTAAACTAAAAAAAAAAGGGGTCAAGTAGCAGAAAGATTTAAATATAAGTTTCTTTTTTCACTAAAATATTTACAGTAAAAAGTGTAGAAGGAAATTCTTCAATGAAATTGATTTTTGTTTACATTTAGCGATTCAAAATTATTTGGATAACGTCGTACTGGGTATTGGCGATGTTATATAATCAGTTTAGAGTAGTAATATATTTTGCGATTTGTAATCCCACTAAACTAGGTAAATTTTTTCTATTGTTAGTTTATTTGAACTGCTAATTTCTTCCTGTAAACGTATCTGTCACTTGTTCAAAATATAAAACATCTTTGCATATCAACAACTTGATATATCTGTAAAATATGGTTCGTACAGGATCATTTTGATATCAGCATTTAACAATATTATTTTGAATATAGAATATCGAAAATAATCGCTAAAAATTTAGACCACGTCAAAATAGAATTTTTCCAATGGTAACCTTTAACTGCGTATACTGTGTTTTGTCCCTAGGAAATCCCATTTGTTCGCAAAGAATCCATTCGGCGAAATTTGCACCCGTGAAAAATACCCTTGAGTATTGTACAGTGGTACATATAGAATTAGCAATATTAGAACAATAATATTTCTCCCTTCAAAACATAACCTTATTTTCTGAAACAGCCGCAACATATAAACCGTAAACAACCGAATATTTTTACCGGGAGTCCAAAATTAACTAACAACTTTGAGCATCATTTCGTGATTGCATCTTCCATTCGTTTATTTCTGAACCCCGCTTCCATTTTAATTGTGTGTTTCTGCATTTCCAGAAACGTTACCTTTCCAGGTCGAGTTAAAATTATGCGTTTTCATGCGGGACTTGAAGAACAATGGTGAGTCGTAGAAAACAGTTTTCGCCGTGAATATTTATGTTTGGGCTCCCGACGTTGTTTTACGCTCCTTTGAAAATCAAGTTTTCTAAGGTATAATGTTAGGAGGCGACAGCTTGGTTAATTTTAAGGTGTGTTTACAGATGTTTTGAGTCTTTTAAAACGAACGACTACGTGGAAATGACCATTTTTGATGAAATTTAACATTTTTCTTTTTATTATTATAAATTATAGCGGAGATTTTTAAGAATCCAAAACTGTCCCTATATTGACTCTGCATAAAATATTGACTAAAAATTATGACACGTTTTCTCCTTTATACAGTTTGATTACTTTAAATTGATTTTCTGCAAAAGGAAATTTTTGAAAATTTTCTTCTCGACAAACCATATTTCTCAAAAAGTACTTAACCGAATGTTTTGAAATTTTTTGTGCATATTTTTTGTACTATTATCTAAGTATTCTAAGGAATAGACTACAGAATAGTAATTTAAAGCATTATTACAAAAATTATAACACTTACTATCATAAATAGTAGAAAAAAAGTACATAAAAATCTTTAACTTAGCTTCGACAATTCATAACTTTTTATTGTTTCGATAAATATCTTAGATTGTAGTCTATTCTCTAGGTATCAAATGAAGATTTATTAATTTATAGTTGTTTTAAAGAAATCTTAAATATTTTTTAGTTAGAAAGTCTATCGTAAAGGCGAAAAATATCAAAACTTACCTGAAATAGGTAACTATTTACCTAGGATATTAATAATATTACTAAAGTATTATGCAGGAACTAAAAAAATCTGGCAACTTATGCGTTGGCTGTTGACATGTAAACTGCAAAGGACTCAATAAAAGTGGGAAAATGTGTCTTCACTAAATTTACATCTCGTATTGAATACATTAACTAATAAAATCTCCTTTAACATTTATATATTAAAAAAACTTTGAGGGTAGAGATCATTCTGGTGCTACGTTTCTCCGTAAAACTGGAGGCGTCAATGGTAGAGGCAATAGCCTAGCATTAAGTCTGGCAGGCGGACTAGAGGGAACTTAACGCTGAGATGTAAAGTTACTCCAAAAAAATTGTTATTTCATGATGCCTCCAGTTATATAGAGTAACAATACACTGCATTTTTAAAATGTTTACCAGAAAGCTTTTAAAAAGGAGATGTTAAGTAGCTAATGTTGTGACGTGGGAGTTTTTGAAACACACCATTGAACAGCTTTTTGAATTTATTCTTTTCTCATACAAAGAAATGTAAGCTATTATTATCATATCGTTGGACAAAGTTTGTGTTGCTATCAGTTTTATGGAGTAACGTTACACCAAAATTTTATCCTGAGAAAAAGTGCAAGTTTTTATGAAAAACCAAGAACAAGTTGCTTACGCTATTAAAATTTTCTTACTTGTTTCACCAAAAGCTGGTTCCTAGTAGCTGCAACGTCTGTACGGTGAAACGTTTCACCCTATTTTCGGTTTTCAAGTTGAACCATTTTTCCGATTTCGGAAACCAAAACCTGAAAAATGGTTCAACCGAATTTCGAAAATACGGTGAAACATTTCCCCACACAACCATTGCAGCTACTTGGAACCATCTTTTTTTGTTAAAACCTCGCACGAAATGTTTAACAGTGTATTTTCATTTTGAAATCGATATAATAGAACTCGTGTTTACTCTGCGTTAAATCTGCGCAATGATCGAACCGAACTTGACATTCATATTTGTGTTCAAAATGCAGAAATTGTTGAAGCTTTAGAATTGGAAGTTGATTTAAAATTAGTCCTCTCGGGCATTATAGGCATATTTGGTATATTTGTTTAAAGATATGGGTATGTGTTTTCTCTGCATAGACGCAGTTTAATATCATGCAACGGAATTTTAATTGGAACGGATAGTCGGTTTATATTCGCATTTTTATTAAATTGGTATGTGTATGATTGAGCATACAAAATTTTGGTTCACATTTTATTTAAAACTTAATGGAAATTACTTTTTAATGGTAGCTGTCATCGAAAATGGCAGTTGCGAAATAACTTATTAGGTTTAAAAGTTATTGAAATTAACTTATATATTTACCTTTAAATGTATAGATTTTTTTAGTGGTAATTGTGTGAAAATCTTGTAGCGTTACACATCCCTCGTTTTCATTTTACCTACCAATCTCTTCAATGTCCCCCTTCTTTCGAATTTCCACAAGGGAGCTTATGAAAATTACGACTCTATAAATCTCGATCAAGTCAAGCCTTTCCCATTTATAATCTCCTAATAACACTCCTTTAAAGGCCAGTTAAGGTTTATGACTTTCATATCTCAGACAAAGTGTGAGAAAAGAATACGTGTATTAATTACACTTTCTCGAGTGTAAAATGATGGCACTTTATGGGAACATCGCTGTTCTCGCTTAGGAATGGTGAATCGGAGCGAAGCCAGGCTTCCCTAACGCTGGCAGGTCACGCATGTGTAAGGATAGGAAATTTTAGGATGGAAAGTAAATAATGAATTTATACTTTAAAACTCTCTATAGTAATACACCATATCTGAAATTCATTTTGTGTTAATTGATATTGTGATATCGAATTAACATCAGATTGTTGTCGCACAATGTAGCATGCTATTATAGGGTATCTTTTAAAAGTAGAAATATATGGTTTTGAAATTAAATAAAAATTAGGGTTGTGCAACTTCTCACGACTTTTAATTACCACTCAATAATGATATTTGATATGCTGTCTGTTATGCACGTGCTATTAAAAAAAACACTTTATGTTTGGGTCTGACGTGTAATAGAACCTCGTGTTATAAGTTTGGAGTCCTTAGTTTTTTTCGTTTTGAAGAAATATTATTAAACCCTAAAAAAATTCTATAGCATATACCCTTTGGGCATGTTAGATATTAAGGTACCATATTTGAAGAATTTAGAACTTTTTGTTTTTCTTAAATACCTATAAAACCTAAAAAAATTCTATAGCAGTTACCCTTTGGGCATGTTAGATATTAAGGTATCATATTTGAAGAATTTAGAACTTTTTGTTTTTCTTAAATACCTATAAAACCTAAAAAAATTATATGGCAGCTACCCTTTGCACATGCGAGATTTTGTGGAAAATCTTAGTATGGTGTCCGAGTGTTAAGTTATTTGCATTGAATTTTATGCATGATATTAATTTGAAAATCTTTTGGGTTTAACTAGGAATTTGTTAGCTGCATAATTAAAGCGATTTCTTTCAATAAATTCTCCTCAACTAAACAACTAGGCTTGATAGAAAAAAAACTGTTTACATTTTCGCAATCAGTATCAAAAATACATAGAAAAAGGCTATTGATTCCCCCCTCCCTCACCCCCCAAAAGAACAACAACAATTGGTAAATAATTTCCGAAAAGAGCCCGGTTCTTCTAATAGTAACTGGATTTTCACTTTTGTTTTCAGAGATGCGACACACAGGGGATGTTTGACCTTAGCACGGTTAAAAGTCAGTGTACCACTTGGTGACCTGGGATGACCCCGTTCTTGATGACGCCAGGTAGGAATTGTCACGCTTTTTTCACGGCCGCTAACTACTAGATTGCTTCAAAAGGCTGCCGTTCGAATTTCATACAACATGGTGAATGTTATTAAAGGATACAAATATATCGATTCCTATGGAAGATGCAGGTATTTAGGAATTTTAATAGAAACAGTTTTAGTTGAAGAATTTGTATTTATAGTCAGAACATGGTTTTGTAGTGTTAGGAGTAACTTTTCGGAGAGTTTTTAAGTGCTTAAAACTTTGAATCAACAAATATTATATTTTCTAGTATCCTAGAACCACTGATAAATGTCCCAGTTAAAGTGCAATCATCATGCCTTTTGCAAATCGGCATATTCTCTAAAACTAGAGATATTTTTATTGTGGCATCATCTAGGCGGCTCTCGCTAGCAATTTCGACGCTCAGATTACAATTAATCTGAATTCTCTGAGGATGTTAAAGTATGCCGAGATTTAATTTTACCGAGGGAACCCAAGCCAAACATGTACTCAAGGAATCTTTTACATGCCTCTTACTCATATATAACATACATACCGAAGATTTTCTGATTCAGCGATCGCGGGCTTATGAGGCGGAGACGTAATAAATACCTCACAGCCACTGAGCCGATATACACGTAGTTACAAATATTTTTATTGATATTTTACCATGACCACAGTTTCTGCAAAAACATTTAAAAATTCGCATTTTTGAATAAATAGTGTCGCTTTAGGATCCAACAATGGAATAGAGCTTCTTTGAGATAAATGTGTTTACTTTAATGGAAAATTTGAATTTCTTTCTATGAGAAAGTCTTATTTCTTTCTTACTGTCGCAAAATTAATTACTTATTTTGTGACACCTATTGTATATGAAAAGCATTAGTTTGTTTCTCTTCCCCCATGGTCTTGTTCTGCTCCGAACAAGAATAGAAAATACTATTTGCTTCCCATAGAGTCTTCAGAAAAATGTTTTTGATTAAAGTGTGGAAAGATTGTGAATCAACAGGATTAGAGTTTTATAATTCATTCAGAGGAATTCGTCTAAGTGATTATGCAAACATAAAACTGGATCTTATATCGATTGTGTGAATAAAAACAATTGAAAATATCATTATATTGTATAATACAATTCACAGTTCTTTATATTATCCACTTTATAAAATATAATAATAATCTACAAAATTTCTTTAATGAACAGAATTTGTTTTTTAAATTTAAAATTGGCAATCATCCTTTATCCCAGTAATTTTGGAACTAGTGTTTTTTTTAAATTTGGAATTATATAAACATGATTTTTTTTTTGTAATTGTTGAGTCGGATAACAAATAAATTCAACTACGTGAAAGGCCAAGTAAACCTATAGAAGATATTCAATAAAAAATTACAAGCTTGTTATTAAAGGGAGTAAAATAGTTCTTTGTCTAAACATGGAATTTTTTTAAATTGTAAATCAATTAAAAAATTCAAATGGAATTTTGTTTCGAATAAAAGAATCAACAATTGGCCTTTTTTCAAATGTAATGATTTAGTGAGAAATTTACTTTTTTTTGTTGGTTATGTTCGTTTTCTTTGTAAGGTTCCATATAAATTATTTGATTTTTAAAAGTACCTTTGTATTGAAAAGAAGACAAATAAAAAAAATAATATATTTCCATTTATTTTGAGCGTAGGTCTCAAAAACGGAATTTTTATCATTTTTAGTTGTAGTTTTATAAAAAAACAACTGTTCGTTTCAGTTTAAAAACCTCATGGAGAGGTATTTTTATTTGTGTCTAAATCCTCAAACACAGTTGAGCTGGGACTTACTAATTTTATTGTATTGTTTTTGTTTAAAAACTTTGGTATTTTTTATTCATCACACTTTAAACTTATATTAATTTAAAGATCTAAAAATCAATTTTTTAGACCAATTAAATATTTAGTGGTGAGTGGCAATGCCCCTAAATGTGAACTTATTTTGCACTCTTCAGAGTGTTTTTTGGGAATGAATTTTCCCATGGAATTATTGCATGTGTTTATGCAATTTGTGGTTTTGTAACATATTTTCTTTTATAACTAGCTAATTACGAGTTAAGTAAAATTGTGATATTTATAAAGAGAAATTTTATGTTATAAATTTTGTGCAAAATCAATAATGTTATCATTGTGCAATCAATTTTCTAACATCGTATTAATTGGCGTTTTTTAAACGATGAACGTTATAGTCACGAATATATTAGTTCTAAATTATAATGCATTATTTATAATTTATGTGGTGAATAAATAGCTTAAAAATGAGTACTATTAGTAACAAATTGAAAAAGGCAGTACATCATTGAGTAATTATGACTTATGACTTATGACTTGAGTGGGGTGGCCCGTCAGGGCCAAGCACCGCGACCACTGGTCTATTGTACTAACCCCATCGTTTAACCTTGAAGCAGGCCGATTGCTGAAATGAACTTCAGAATATCCCTGATTGATAAATTATCAACCTCCCAGGCATCGATACAATGGTACCCAAGATACTCAAATCTTTGTGCAGAGTAGTTGTCACATTCGCAGAGAACGTGAAACGAACTTTCCTCAACCTGTTGACAAGCCCTACAGAGAGGGTCATCTTTCACACCCATTATACTCAGATGTCTATTGAGAGCACAGTGACCTGTTAATAAACCAATAGCTGCACGAATCTCTTTCCTGCTAAGGCTAAGTAACTCCTTGGCTCTCCGCCATGGAGCACTCTGATTAAGCTCCCTAGCCTGCCTTTGATCGGCTGCCCTTTGCCAATTTGTAAAATTATAGGCCTGGAACAGCCGTCTAATGGTCTTTCTAACAGAATTATGTGGAAGACCTAGCACGGGCTCAGGCCCTATGAAAGCGGTCTTAGATCCCGCTTTTGCCAAAATATCAGCCGTTTCGTTTCCTTCAATCCCTCTGTGCCCGGGTACCCAAAATAAGGACACTTTATTAAGGCGAGCCAAACTTAAGAGGGACAGGTGACATTCCCATACAATGCTAGAAGAGAAACATTGTTTGGACAGTGCAAGCAATGCTGCCTGACTGTCTGAAAAGATCCTAATCTTTTGGTCCCTAACATTCCTGTCAAGACAGTTGTGTGCACAGGCTAGAATAGCGACAATTTCAGCTTGGTACACTGTGGCAAGGTTCCCAAGAGAGAAAGAAATCTTTGTGTTATTAGAGACACAATAGGCCCCAGCGCCTGTTCCTGAGGACGTTTTAGACCCGTCTGTGAACCAGACCTCATTAGCACTCTTAGTGTTAATCTGGCAGCTATCCCATTCCGTACGTGTGGGAATATGTATGGAATAGCTGTCCGCAAAACTGTATCGCTTAAGAATCCAGTCCTTGTTTGCATTAAGGCAAAGATGCCCTTGAACATGAGTTCCAAGGTTTTTAAAAGTAGTTGTTTCATTGGCAGTCTTCCAGTCACCAGTAAGTTTAAGCCTATCAGCACACAAGACTGCCTCCATTTCGACTTTCTTTGGAAGGGGTAACAAATCAAGTAGAATCTCCATGCTTTCAGATGGTGTGGTTCTAATTGCCCCTGTAATGGCTATTGTGGCCATTCTTTGGAGACTGGTAAGTTGCATTCTAACAGTGTTATTAAGAGTTTTACCCCACCAGACAATGGCCCCATACGAGACACTGGGACATACAATCGCGGTGTATATCCAGTACATTACTTTAGGAGATAATCCCCATGTTTTTCCAATAGCCCTTCTACATGCCCAAAAGACCCTTTTTGCCCTATTGATGCAGTGTTGAAGGTGGCTTGAAAAAGTAAGCGTTTTATCAAAGATAACTCCAAGATATTTTACCTCGTCTACAAGAGTAAGGCTTTTTCCGAAGAACTTAAGAGCATTAATGTTATTGATTTTATTAGCTCTCATTCTAGTGAAGGGAACCAGGTGGGTCTTATCAGGATTTACTGTCAACCCAACAGTATTACACCATCCCTCTACCTTTTTAGGGCACTTCCCATAAGATCACCGACTGTGTTTGGGAACTTCCCTCTTACGACAATGGTGATGTCATCAGCATAGCCGATGCAGTGAATGCCCATGGTGTTAACTTTGCAAAGAAGTTCATCAACAACAAGGCACCAAAGAAGCGGGGAAAGTACACCCCCTTGTGGACAGCCCTTACAGCTATCAACTCTGACCACAGCACCTAGAAAGCTGGATGTAACAATTCTAGTTTTAAGCAGATTTTCCACCCAAGAGCAGACAATCCCATTTGTTCCAACTCTATGTAAGGCTCTTACAATGGCTTCAGTTGGAACTCTGTCAAAAGCCCCTTCTATATCAAGGAACGTAGCCAAGGCCAGTTCCTTTTGGTTGACTGCCCTATCAAGAACCGTAAATAGGTCGTACAGAGCTGTTTCAGTTGACTTACCAGGTTGATAAGCAAATTGAAATTTCGATAAGGGTTTTTGTGGTAACACCTCATCACGAATGTATCTGTCAACCATTTTCTCCAGTGTCTTCAGGAGAAAAGAGGAAAGACAGATTGGTCTAAATGCCTTGGCAACAGAGTAGTCTGCTTTACCAGGCTTTGGGATGAAGACTGCCTTGCTCTGTCTCCAGGCCTCTGGTATGTGTCCATAGACAAGGCAGGCCCTGAAAATTTTACACAGGTGAGGAGCTAAGAGGTCGATACCCTGTTGCAGTAGCACAGGGTAAATACCATCCACTCCCGGAGATTTGAAGGGTTTGAAAGTGGAAATAGCCCATCTGATCCTTCGATATGTAACGATATCCTTTACCACTTTCCATTCATCCTTGCTTTCCCTGGGAAGAGAAGGTGGATAGTAGGTTATCTCAGACCGACACACTTTTGATTCAGGGAAGTGTACATGCAATAGTTCTTTAAGTGTATCTTCCCCATCTTTGGTGAGTTCTCCGTCCGATTTACGGATGGAACCCAATTGACTATAATCGTCTTTAGTCAGTATCTTGGTTAGCTTTGCGGCACAGGAGATACCTTCCATTTGGCTACAGTAATCCTTCCAGGAGTCCTGTTTTGCCTTTCTGACAGCCTTATTGAACGCTGTAAGTCTCATCTTATAGACAGACCAGTCACCAGTCTTTTTGGCTTTATTAAAGAGTTTCCTACACTCTTTTCTTAGATCACCGAGATCTTTACTCCACCAGGGCACTCTTCTTGGCAACCCTGAAGAAGCTACCCTAGAATTGGAATTAAATGACTGCACAATAGCACTCTGCACATTGTCAACAGTCATATCTATATCGGCAAGAGAGGGAAAGTTAAAGACATTACCTCCAAGAAGCAACCCCAGCTCCTCCCGGTAGGAATCCCAGTCAACCTTTCTGGGATTCCTGTTGCCCGTAGGCGGTGTTAACAGCGGGCCTGAAAGGTTAAAAAGAATTAGTCTATGGTCTGAGAGATAGTCTCTCTCGGATACATGCCAATTCGAAATGCAGTTCACTGCTTTGGCATTACAGAACGTAACATCTATGACCTCACTTCTTTGAGAAGTGATAAAGGTTGGACTATTTCCCCTATTGAGAATTGAGAGCCCATTGCTTAGAATATATAAAAGCAGTTCCTCACCTCTATTGTTGCAGTCTTTACTGCCCCAAATAATGTGATGTGCGTTAGCATCACAGCTGACAATGACTTTCCAGCCAGACTGAACACAATTGTCAACAAAGCGTCTGGCAGGAGCCGATAGAGGCACAGTTTCCTCGTATGGGAGATAACAGGACATTAAACATGTTATTTCACCTTTGCTATCTGTTAACTTGATGGCAACATTGTCCCCATCTAAAAAGTTAACCATAAACATAGCATTAAGAGACCTACTAGTAACAATGCATGCTCTGGGTCTCTCGCAAGTGCGGTCGTAAAAAAGATTACCAGTGCCTCCAAGGCCAAGAATTTTTCCATGGTGCACCCAGGGCTCTTGAATAAGAGCGATATCGATTTTACCCTCAATCAAATCCTTGCTAATAAGAGCAGTAGAGGATTTGCTGTGATGTAGGTTGATCTGTGCTACCCTAACAGGGTTAGCACTACCTAGGTCATTTGAAACATTGGTTGTAGTAAGGGCCATTAAATAAACAGTCAAACAGCAACCAGTCCCTCTAGAAACTTAAGTTTCCTTTACTCCGCCAGTGAATTCATCGGTTTCCCTCAGAAGCTCACTGCCTGAAATAACTGTAACATCCGAGCCGGAGTCAGAATGTATATCCAGATCAGATTGTAAATCAATGGAAAGTTTACTAACCTCATCAGACTCATCGGCAGGATTAACTACCTTTGAGTCTGTTGGAGCGTTGTCAGCGATGTCGTTGCTGACCTGCATCGGAGTTTCCTCCTCGACAACGGCTGTTGGCGGCTTTTCCACCGGAGATGTGACGGTGGAGCTTGCGGAAGGGCTTGCTGTGCCAATCAGCTTGCAGATTCCCTTGCCGAAAGCACCGCAGAACAGCTCATTGTTGTGCTGCCTTATGAAGGTGGCCGCCTTCTCTGGAACTTCCAGCACCCACCTCATATAAGTGGGTGCCTTGTCCTTTGAGAGAACCCTCCATCCAGCCGTGGACAGGCCAGGGTTCTGTTTGGCCAACCTTCTGAGGAGGATAGATTGGTCGGTAAGCCCATGGTTCTTCGTCTTGAAGATAAGCTTGTAGGGCTTTGGGAGCTCCGCAGCATCAAGGGTTTTGACAGCTGTGTCCAAGCTGCCAAACTTTTTGCCATTGATGGACTTGAGGAGCTCCACCGCATCCGCTCCGATGCAGTGCATGATGAGTGCTCCGTTGGACAGAGCAGCGTTGCTGAAGCGAGGCTCATGTCCTTCAGCAGCATCATCGATGAGGACGTCCAGCTCGTTCTGCAAGTTGAACGCCTCTGAGGTTGATAGCAAACGCTCCGGGAAACCTTCCAGAATGATCGCCATCTTCTTTGCGGCAGCAGCTTCTGCAAAGGATCCCGAGGCCTGCTCCAGGTTGGGCCGCTTTACAGGTGCGCCAGGTGATGGAGTAGAGGCAGAGTTCGTGGGTTTTCGCGGGCGCTTCTGCCCACGGAACCTTCTCTTCTTTCCCTCCTCCATCTTAGGATCTGTAACAGATACAGAAACATTAGAACCTGACCCCGAAGGGGCCAGGGACGGAGTGCTGGGACCCGAAAGGTCTCCAGCACGGTTTGGGGTGTTAGTGGCCAGGTCCGAGGACTGACCACTTAACTTTACAGCAGAGTCTATAGACTCATGTTGGGTTGTGGTAGAGCTTGAGAGCTCGGTTGAATCAGATCCCGATTTGCTCAAGGTGTCTGACGGTTTTTTGTTTTTTTTATTATATTTTACCATAATTTTTTAACTGGGAGCATTTATCCGTCACTGCCTACCTGAGCTCCCAGATGTAGGACCAGAAGGCTATTTACAACGAAGGGTCGCCACTCCCCCCGAGGTTGACCGTTAGAGACACACTTAACCCCTGTGCCCTGAGCACTCCACGTGCCAGATACTTCAGCACGGTCAACACCTTGTATTTTAGGTTGCCGTTCACACCAAGGTAGCAGAAACCATACTGTTGACAAGCCCAAAGAGCCAGCGCTCAGTGACAGTCCCCCCGATGTTTAGGTCTGTTGGCAAGAAGATGCCAACACCTTGTTGGGGCGCCAGTGAGCCCGCCAGCACGAATGCCGACAGCAGCTACACCCGCAGGACCACACTTCGCACCGGCCAATCAGACCCACCCCAGCACGGATCCGCATTCCAAAGTGCTATGCCAGGGCAGAATTTAGGCACCCTCCTCATTTGGTCCTATATAGGCACCATTCGGGCTTGGGACCGGCATAGGGGCAAGGCAAGCCCTACAGCACCAGTAGGGACAGCCGACCTATGGCTGAGGAATTGTTACTCATTTAGCACCACCCGGGAAGCACGTGTAGCTTAAGGTATGCTACGGACGCGAGTAACATTACAACCCAAAGTAGTTGAGTAATTAGAAAATACTATAAAGAAACGAACAAAAGGAGGCGGAGAACATTCCGAAAATACTATTTGTAAAAGTAAATATAAATTGGTAAAACTATTTTCCCTTCTGCGAACACTTTTAGCAAACAACAGAAGAGGAAAATGTTTTTTAAACTATTTTTTTTATCACTTATAGATAAGAAACACGTTCCAGGGATTCGACGTCGATTCTCACGATCTCCACTATAAGACCGTTTGTAAACTAGTCTGAAAAAAAAAGCTTTCATTCATGTCACTTCTTGCAGTGTCTTCTTTGTAAAATGGGAATAAAAAAAGTTGCGTAGAATAAGTGTGTTTGAGATTATATAAAAAAAATCAGGTTTTTCTAACTTAAGTATGGCCTTTTGCAGTTTTTCCCAGATGACTAAAAGGTTGACTGTTTGCTGTTCAGTCTTAACTATGAAAGAAATTCGTCGAAAACTTTAGTGCAATTCACTGTTAATAAAAAGGATTTTGAAGCCCTTAATTTTAAAGGAAGTTTTTTCCAATTATTTTTATTATTCACCATGCATACTTTTTATTTTTGGTTCATATATAAAAAATTATACATAAAATGTTTTTAAAAAAGTATATAAAAAGAATTTTGACGTAAACTTCACAAAACTTTAGTTAAAATACAATTAGTAAAATATGCATACTTTTTATTTTTGGTTCATATATTAAAAAATTATCCATAAAAAGTTTAAAAAAAAGTATATAAAAAGAATTTTGACGTAAACTTGACAAAACTTTAGTTAAAACACAATTAGTAAAATATGTTAATAGGAATATCCATAGATGGACTAAAATTTAAGTTATTGGTTTGTCATAGAGACTATGGCTTTCGATCAACTATATCTTTTTATGCTATAGCAGAACCTGAATACAAAGAATTATAAATCACGTTTTTAACTAAAAACTGAGCATACTTAAAAAAAAAACCAGACTTGGAATTATTAATGATAATTTAATTTAATTGTAGATGAGTGCTCAATTTTTAAAAAAAATATCTAAAAACTTATTTTTTTTGCCTAAAAAGAATTATACAATGATAAATCTAAAACATAGTTTAAATGGACGGATCATTCACCACCATGATCCTAAGTTGCCCAATACTGGGTTATAAGGTGACAAACAATTTGTTTTATACTAGTTACACATTTAGACAAAAGCATATGAAACAAATAAATTCAACAGTTTATAATTAGTATTCAATGTGAAGTATTGCTTTTATTTTTAAAAATTACACATTTGAGTTACAGAATTCCCTAATTCATATATCATCCATGATAAATATTAAACTATAGTAAAGATCCCATATTATTACTACAGTTTAATTTTTATATTTGTTTATTTTAAATTTAAAATTTTTGTTTCATTATTCTTAATATTATTCTGTTTATGGTTCTTATCGTTAAAATTATGTTATAACTTATGCAAATTTTAGAATGACTCTTTATTTAAAGTTTTAGGAAAATTCTATTAAATAGATTACTTTATGAAACATATAAACAATGTTTCAATATAAACTGTCTCGGAAGAATAATTCCTCAAAATACTTATTACTTTTGAAAGAATTAAATTTTTCATTTCATTCTGGCCTAACTGAAAAAAACAGCTTAAACTTCATCACAATAAGAAAAACCACCACTTATACAAAATTGTTTTTAAATGTAATAAACACCAAATTGCACAACTGAAAGTTAAAAAAAAATATCCTTAAAAGGTAGTGTATTAATTTAAAATAAAACTGCAATATGCACGGTTGAAATGTTGATCTATCTCTAACAAAAACGTGAAGTTTTTATTTTTATTGATTGATCGAAGAATATCATAACTCTTTCCCCCTTCTGACTCGACTACTCACCCATTGGTCATCAATCTTGATGTCAGTTGATATTTCGATTTCAATGCTTTTAGAGTGAAAACTTCAATTTCTAACTTAGAATTTCCAACATTTGTCACATGAACTAAAAATGTTTTGGTGCAGTGAATGAATTCGTGAAATATTATAAGATTTTAACTAAGATACTTGTTTTAATTTAATTCGTACTTTAAACCTTGTATTGAAGTTTTTACCTAAAATGAATTAAAAATTATTAATAGTATCAACACTAACAAATTATTAATCATTAATGGCTTGGATTAACTAGAATCAAATGCAAAATTGTATTAAAAACCGACATCTACATCAAGTTAGTATTTAAATTGGTTCCACATACGTAAGGGTTATAAGAAGTAGCATATTTATAAAAGTATGAAAGAAAGTATGACACGGTCATCAATCATTTGCCTCACTATTTAATATTAACAATAGATTAATATTTTGTTGATGTATTTTACGTTTTTTTATGTATTGTTTAACAATTCTACAAATGATACAACAAAAGCGAAAAACAACACGAAATGATAGATGAATGATTGTATGACAAAAATGTTGGAGTTATGTAAGCTCTGCGACGCAATTAAACTTGCTTGTTAAGGATTTGCACACACTTTAACTAAATTGCTAAACATATCTCGCTATTTAAGTGAATAGTCTGATAGTCATTTATTTCCAAAACACCATATAAAATCAGAAGGGGCAATATTTGTAAAAATGAATTTTGTAAAAATGTCGATTAATATTTATTTATTTAAATATAATAACTTTATTTTTATTAATAAAAACTTTAAACTTATGTTTCATAAGTTTCTGCAAAGCATTTTATTTTAATTAATAAGATGCTTTAAAATACGGCTTTCATCGCAAGTAACTAAATAAATTTCCAACAAATTTAATATTCGCACTTTTAAATCGGTTTTACCACATAATTGAATCTCTATTTTATGTTTCAGTATCTTATCTATCTTTTATTTTATTTGTTAAAGTTATTTTCTTACATAAGCTTCAACTACTTATTCATTATAAGATTTTAATTTTTTCCCCTTTAAGCCATGATATGCATACTTAATACGCTAGGAACGCACGCATCGTGAATAATAAGTATTTCGGTATTCCGTTTTAATTTTTTTCCAATCATGGAGATTTTTTTCTTTTCGGCGGTTATTTTCTAATGTGGTTAAATGAATAGCATAATTTTTTTATTTTGAAAAAATTGTCGCCTCTTTGAATCGATTTTTTCGGCGATGTAAAGTTATAAGACTTTGAAGCCATCGTAAGATTCTGTAGAACTTTAAGATTTTATCATTTAAACGGATTAGGAAGAATTTGGTGAAATGAAGTACAACTGTTTATGAAAATGTTTAATATAACTCAAGACTCAAATTACTATAGTTTAAACAATGGAGTATTATGAAATTATTAATATTAATACATCCATCATAGCACTTGTGCAATGAATTTGTTACACACAAAGGAAATTTAAAAAAGAATTTTGTAACAATAGCACCGATAGTATAAATTTTATTTCTGTACTTCTGATAAAGGCATAGACCAGTATTAATAATTTTGAATCAGAAAACTGTTACAAAACTTATGGCTAAGGAAATCATAGTTTTAAACTTTCAAATTCAAGATCTTTATAAAATAACTAATTAGTTAAGGTGCAGGGACAAAACATTTTAAAGCCCAAGTCTGATTTCCTGTCAATAAGTTGTGTAACAGTTTTCTGATTAAAAACTATGAATACTAGTTGATACCTTTATTAGACGTACAGAAAAGAAAACTATACTATCGATTCTATTTTTTAATGTTAATTATTGCATTTAAATACTAAAGAAGATTAAGAGGCTATAAAAATCATATTATTCTAGGATAAAACATAACTTGTCAAAAACCTTTGAAGTATTTTCGTTCACACATTTGTTTTATATTTAATTTTGAAATATTCATATTCGTACGAACAGACTGATGAAACGATATGAAGATAATTTTTCAAATAAATGAAACCTTTCGTAAACTCCAATTTATGAACCAATTATAATTAACTAAAAGTTCAGAGTTTAGTTACGAAAAATCTGATTATCTCTCTTCTTTCCCAAGAAGCAGACGAATCGTGAACAAAATGTACGCAAGTTTTCGCGTCACCCTGTGATTGCTTTAATTAATCACATACCGTGCAACCGAAGTGTAAAGATCAAGGATGCCTGCAATACGTAAATAAATAATTAGAAAAGATTAATTTATAGAACTAAGCCCGAATAAATATTGTATTAAAATTTAAATGAAACTAATGTAACTTTTTTTAAAATTATTTATGATAGAACTAAATAATTATTATGCTTTTGTTGTTCATTTTACAGATTTATAATGAGCATGTTTCAGGACTTGACTGGCAACAGAAATATTGAATGAAAATAAATTCTTTCTTGAACCTCGATTGGTGAATAAATGTCACTAATCGGATCACCAATTGATGGACATGCGGAAATAAAAGCTGTAACGAACTACGTCACATAAAACAAGCTAATTTGAGAAAATTTAAATTCGCATTCTTTAGGAAATAAGTCAATGATTTGATAATTCAAATCAAATCGAAAATTAAATTGAGTCTTAAAAGTTTTTTGAGTCATTGAAAAAGAAATATTTGCCTTTTATAATAAAAAAACACCTATTAATATTCCGAACTTTAAACCAAGAGTATTGTTCTAAATTAGCAAATAAAAAAAATATTTGACATTCATCGAAGTAACTAATTTCCAAATTCCGAAGCAATTAAAATGCCTTGATAAGATACTAGTGCTTAGGTTTTATATATGACTACATAATAATACCATTCTACATTTATTCTGAAAATTCGCCACAAAATCGGACTTTAAAAGAAAAGATCGCATATCAAAATAAATTGCATAAATAATATATGTTCCTAACATCTGCAAAGGATCGTCTTTCAAGAAATAAATATGGGCCTGTAAAAGATGGCTTTCTGATGTCGTTTGCGGTAAGTGAATATTAATTCCAGTTGTCATTATCTTAACGATCAAAATTCTGTTTTTCAAGCGCTAATGACAATTAAATGAAAATGAGCTTCATTACCAAGTTGTTTTTTCGTTGATTAAATGAGCTATTTGAAATTTAAATGAGTTGCATCAAAGTTTTTATGTTGAAAACTTTGTTTGGAGACTTTATAAGGTAAAAAAGAAATAGTTTGCAATCCTTTCGAATTGAAGTGAGTTCAATGAAAGTTTTTATTAGAATTTTGTTATTAAGCCTGTTTTTGTAATTTGATCAATTAATCTTTCAAAGAACTTTTCCTTGAAAACAATGAATTCGAAGATTTTTTTCATATTGTTTTTTTAGTGAAGATTATTTTTACGAGAAATAGTGCATTTTTGCTGAGGTAATTAAAAAAAATAAGTATTTTGTCATGAACTTAAATGATATAGAGACGTTTAGATCATAAAAAGCATTTACTAAATTATTTGGATAATTTTATTTAAACTAGTGTTTTATCGAGTCAGTTTATTGAAATGAAAAGACTTTCTACGAAACCCTAAAGCTTTTGACAATTTAAATTAAACCGGAAATTTTTCAGAAATTTAAATTAAACCGTAATTTTTTTAACAGAAACTTAAGTCAAACATTTATAAAATAATTGCTATTCCTCCACTTTTATAATGATTTAAATGTTCACAATATAAACTAATATTTAAAGAAATATAATATGATGGGAATGTTTCTTACGATGTTATGCTCTCCGTACTGCGATTTCATTGGTCGTTTCGTTTTCTTTCCGTACTACGATTTCGTTGAATGTTTCGGTTTCAATTCCCGATCAGAATGCATAAATATATATATATATATATATATATATATATATATTATATATATATATATATATATATATATATATATATATATATATATATATATATATATATATATATATATATATATATATATATATATATATATATATATATATATATATATATATATATATATATATATATATATATATATATATATATATATATATAATATATATATATATATATATATATATATATATATATATATATATATATATATATATATATATATATATATATATATATCTTCTTTTCGAGCTTTTTCTATGCGAGTTTTCTTCAATAAATGATTAAAACAACCAACAGCACAGCAAGAAGTTGGCATTTAAAAAAATAACAACTAAACAACTAAATTATTCTTAGAAAAATCACTTTCGAATACAAAACAAAAGTAATTCGAGAAAAGAAATACATGATCGCAGAGCTGTTGCCAGATCTCCGACGTGAAACAACCCCATTACATTAATTCTTAAAAGTTCTTTATTAAATTGTAGATCTTCATTATTCTCTAACTTTTGTGTGGAAATGTTTAAACATCCACAAGTAATTACGTAACAGTTTCTGAAGTTGAACTTATGTTCCCAAAACTACAACAAACTCTTCAAAAAGCAACGATTATCATCTCCAAAATTAGTTGTTAAAATTTTAATCTGCGACGCTGTTCAAATTAATTTTTTCTGGTTTATAGTCGTTATATCAGTATGGTATATTCGTTAAATGTCTACAATGTAAAAGAATATTTAACAAACACACAATAATTATCTCAATTCTTAAAAGTACTTTATTAAATCTACGTATGGCAACCATCTTCCATGGAATATCCATGGGCACGACCAGGGTTCGAAATTCACAGTCGCTTGTTGCAAATTGCGACCAGGTTTTTTGATTTTGCGACAACATAATAAATTTAGTCGCAGTTATCGCGACTACAGTTTTTCAAAATATATTCAATACTAACTTTTTTAGATCATAGTTTCCAAGAATCTCGCCAAAAATAATTATCTTAAGATCTGAAATCTTCACCGATCCTGCATTTTTTAAACCATAGCTGTGATCATATAATCGCAAAAATATGGCAGTCCAAAAATCGATCTACAGATTTCGAACCTTCGGCGAGCTTCATAAAATCTCCTAATTGGGGCTATTGTAAAATCCCCAAATTGTGGTGATTGTCAAATATATATCTAAAATATATAAAACTCAGACGACCTTATAATATCCATAAACTCGCAAATAGTCTGTAGTAAATTGTCATTTCTTAAATTTTGGGGCTCCAGTTATCCTAAAATGGCGAAACTCTTGTGATTCCATAAAATCGCGAAACACCGGTGACTCTATAAACCCGCCAAACCGGCGATCTTAAAATCGTCTATTTGGACACTGTAGACTTCCAAAAATAGCAGAGAAATTTTTCAAAAAGTTTTTTTCATTATGATTAAAAAAAATGCTCTTAGATAAAGTGCATTTGCGCCTAGTTTTTTAAGTTAGTCGCACAGACTGCTCCTAAATTTCTTTATCCAATTTTGAACACTGGGCACGACTACAACAACATTAAATCTACGGATCGTCCTTATTTTATAACTAATGGTTTGTTTAAACTTTCATAAGTAATTAAGTAACACTTTTTGACGATTAACTTATCTGTTTAAAAATTATCTCAACTTCTACACTTTACAATGCAACAATTATCGTCTCTAACAATTAGCAGTTAAAATTTAACGTGCGACGCTGTTCAAAGAAAATTAATTATTTTTTTTACTCGATTGTTGTTATGGCAAAACCATGCAGTCGCGCCTCTTAAAAAGCCATATTTACGACCTTGGCAGCGTAAATGCCGATTTTGTGATAAGACCAGGGAAGTATATCATTAAGACAGAATGAATTTGTATGAACGTGCAGCCAATCTATTATTCTTTACTTCATGCCTCAACGGTGACGCTTGCTTGGAAACGACCGACCCATAGCTGTTGCGAAAGCTAGAATTGTGATAGGTATGTTGCGAGTTTGGGGATGGTTGGATGATTATTAAACAAATAACGAAAAGATTTCCTACTTCGTACAAAAATAGCTTATGCTGAAAGTGAAAGAAGATATGAGATAAAAATTCCAATAGCATTTGTAGAATTGTTGTTGTTGGATTGTGAAACGCATGTGAATGGCGCCAAAGAAAGCTGTGATTTAATTGTTAGTTTATTCAATTAATTTGTTTTCGACTTACCCATTCTTATCTCATTTATGATTCATCATATTCTTGTGTGAGTAAGAAAATGTCGCAATGTTTGGGAATTAAATTCGTCGATTGCTAAGGAAATGATTCATGTATGTTGGGTTTTGAAAGTGTTAGTAAGTAAGATTGTTTGTACATTGTTTGTGGTTAAAATAATTTCAAAATGATGCTTTTATATCTCTCTTTTAATCTATCTGACATCATTTAAATTTGATTCCATATTCATCTTTTAATGTCACCGTTAGATATTTAAATTATTCTTTTAGCTTCCACAATACGTTTATAACGTTAAAAGTGGAAGCTTTTATAAATTGTGTGTCTGTCTGTCCGTTTCCCACTTTCATAGTCCAAATTAAAAACTCTACTGGGAAGTGTGATGCGCGAAATTGAAGCAAAAAATCATTCTTAGTTACATTCTAAATTTCTTTAAAAAAATCCGATTAGAAGTAGATTTAAAATTTAAAAAAAAGCCAGAGAGTTCTATTTTTATTTAATATTTCACTGTTGCCGCACCATACACGAGAAACTTTATTTAAAATGAAAATAAATTTAAAGGAAAATTTTTTATATAAAAATTAGTTTGTAATGACATTATAGTATATATCACAATAAAGTTCTTTTGATGGTTCATTATATGGGCATTAAGAAAGCGTCAGTGTTCAAATGTCTTTTTTTGCATATATGATCTAGTCATTTATTAACATTTCAGCGTTTATTAACGTGCAATTGTCTACAAACCTTAAAATACAAATTATTGATTGTTTGTTCGAAAATTGAAAATCTTTATTTGTAAAAATAAAAAAATATGTGTATGATAAATTTCGCTTCTTCTTTTAGAGCAAGCATTATTTCTTGATATTTATTCTTTGAACTGAAAATTAATTTTACAAACGATAAGGAATATTAATTAAATTTAAGAGAAAGAAAGTTAATAAAACTGGGTAATTTTCGAGAATAAAAGTTTAAATTAGAACTAAATGCTGTATTTACTGATTTTGTTTTTAAGGCTTTTACATCGTGTTGGAAGCTGTTCTAGGTGACAGTATTCGTGACAAGCCTACTTGTTTTCCGATTAAAACGTTACTAAACATTCTGTATGCTTAAACAACACTGCTTACAACAATGTTATTTCTAAACATACGACTTCAGGGGTTACTATTTATCGACGGATATAATCCGATCGTTTCTAGAAAATCACATTTCTGCAAACAACAGATAGCCATAAAATCAGGCCAAAGACAACAGTCATCGATCGCAGGAAAACCCACAAAAGTTATCTTCACTCTCAATCAAATCTTCACACTTCTATTTCATTCTCATCATTAATTTTTTTTACTTCTAAGCTATAGTGGCCCAACTCCGTTCTGCCAACTTTACAGGCAAGCGTTAATATTACAAATGCTTTGCTTGCCTACGTAATTTTAAAAGATACCTACCTTTAAAAGATAGCAGTCGTTTGAAATGTTTTTAGTTTGGTATTTATGCTTCTAAATGCAAAATTCCTTTTTTATCGAAAGCTACATAAAACACACACCTGAAAAGTGCAATTTTTGGAGAGTTTTGCCTGGGCCTATCTTGCTCTGAAGCGGTTTGCTCTTTTACGGCCTGTTTTGTAACTCTTTCCTCTTACTTTTCTAGGCGGTGAAAAAAACAACCACCGTAGTTCCTCAACCCTAAACCAGATGGCGCGGCCGACGGAAAACAGGTTGTCCGCCGCCCCACCTTCCCCCCGTCGGCTTTTCTTCCTTCCACGTGCCTGGATTGGTTGTGTGTGAACGACGCGCAAGGGCCGACGAAGGCTTGTCTCAGAATGCCATGACAGCCAGCATTTAGCCAAGCCTACCTCCATACCCCCACCCCCTCTTGGATTAACGCCTGGTGACATCTGTGTGTGTTTGTTGATGATCATCAGCTGATTGTGTGGACGCTTTCTTTTTTTGACGACTCGATCCTTTCCCCCCAGTGCAATGTGGTTCATCAACGGCAAAAAAGTATGGCCATTGATGTTTGTTGTCGTGCAAGGATAACCCAACAAGAATGAAGTTTGAAATTATAAGTGAAAATATCGCGTGCCATCTCTGTCTATCTATCTGCTGGATTATGCCACTGCTCAATATACCTTAGGGTCTATTGACAACAGTATGAAGAATAGATCGGAAACAATTCTTATTTTTAAATTAAGTTTAGCTGATATTAGTTAGAGTTTTATCTATGCTTTACGTCTCCTAATCATACACACAAAAAATATAGTAGAGTTTAATTATAGTTAAAATTGGTGTATTAGTTTTCCAACTTACTTTAATACTAAAAGAAGATCAGTGATTACTTTACTAATTACTCAATAGAGTTTCATCTTTGAAAACAGATACATTATATTAAAAATTTCAGTAATTTATTTCGAGAGTATTTCTAAGTAATGGATGGAGAAGTAGCCAAATATTTGTCGGAACTTAATCAGAAGATTCGGAAAGGATGCACAGCCCATATCACCAGGACGGGAAGGCTCTACTATATGAAGTAAGTACAGATTAATTTAATATAGTTTGAAAATAGTTCTTCAATCATAATCATTTAATGCAGCACAATTGTTTTGTAACTAACTACTCCAGACTTGAATTGCCATTAAAACTAATATTATTCCAACCACATAAAATTCCTGTTGAAATCTCAGATTTTAGAGACGTATATAGACTGAAGTAATGTGAATAAATTGTAAAATATAAAAAATGGCCAAGATTTTGTTAAAAATTATTAAGATAGACTGCTACATAAACTAATAAATCATCGTGGCTAACAATCATGTTTCCCCTCAATATCCTTAATTATTTTAAGATTCAAAGCTGTCTCTCCTTTAAAAGGTCAAAAAAGACGTTTAGTATAACCGCACATTATGATTAATAATTTACAGTATAACCTTTTCTATTCAATCCCCAATTTAGAAAGTTTTATTTCAAACGAAATAAAAAGCTTCCTGATCTTAGTAAATATGCAATATTTCTTTATTGTTTAAGACCAGGCATGCATTTATAATTTAATTAAAAAATATCAAACCAAACGCATGAATTAGGATCATACGCTAAACAATTAAATAAAGTCTTTTGCTGTTCTGAATTATACGATTTTCGTAGTTTTCTACATTTCTGGTGAACTTATATGCTTTTCTTTTCTGCATACTTATATACTTATCAACAGTCAGTTGGGCATTAGCCCGGAAAAGGACTTTCTATTTGTATTGATTCAGAGTCGAGAATCTTATTTCACTAGAAAAACTTACGAAGGTTCAAGCTAAACAAATCAAAAATGCATTTAACTTGTCCGTTTCTATAAATCTTTGAAAGCGAATTGTTCCAACTCAGATGACAGGCTTATTCGAATGGAAATTGAATGCCTTAGTTTGTGAAATTATTCTTTAAAAATCTTTTTAAAAAACATTCTTTTGCGTTTCGTTTTCCCGTCAATTTATTGGTAAATAGGAGGATGATATTTTTAATTAATTTCTTTAAATTTAATTATGTTATACTGCTTTAAAATAAAATCATTTTAACGTATTTACACCAAAGTAATAAATATTTAAAATATTTTAATATTGTATTATGGAATAGCTAGTAAATAAATAGCTCAAGTAAATGCAATCACTGTGAGTCATTAAAAAATACACGGCATATCGTATAGTATGTCGGTGAGTATAGAAAAGCATAAATTCTAGATTCAACGTTATTAAAAAAAATAATGTAAAAATATGCAGTTAAAAATGCATCCTAATAGTTAGGTACACGTTTTTGAAATTTTATGTAGAGCTCTTATGCGGTCGTAACCGAACCGTATGAATTTCAAGTGTTATTTTTAAACAATAACTCTTTCTGTTTAATTCTACTGTATATATTAGAACACCTGCTCTGATGTTTCACCGCCGGAAACAAGTTTTCCTCGTTAGTTTCCAACATTCTGGATAACGTAATACTAGTTAATCAAATTCACTAATTCACAAAATATATGATATAAATTATATTACAGTAGAATCCCTTTTAATCCGAATGACGGTTATCCGGAATTCGGCTTAACCGAAAGGCTCTGGGATTTTTTTGTGCTAAAATATGAAGTGTACGCATAAATAAAGAAATAATACACAAAAAATACGTACTCACAAAGTTGGATTTATTTCTCAAAATATGCAATAATCTTTTTTTTTACTGATCAATTTTGGTTCATTTTAAAACAGCCCTGTCCTACCTTCTTTTAGACAAGAGAACGTCTGAAGTACTGGCTTCATTTTGCGCTTCTATGTATCTAAGGTCCTGGTCTACGATTTTTGTAACGAGGCAAACACTCTATGACGTCAAATTTTCTGTTCGCCAGCGTTTTTCTAGGCGTGAAGTGGATGATTCCCGATTATCCGAAAATTCCTATGGAATCTTGATTAACCGAAAGTGCTCCGGTTCCGTACCTTTCGGATAAGCGGGACTCTACTGTATTAAGAATATTATTTTATGTGTTCACAATTTTAATTTGTTTATGCATGTTTATTTCTTTTAAAACTATTTTTTTAAACTTATATACTCGTCTTTAAAAGCGATAAAAGATATTAAACTGTTTAAAAATTTTGCTGTAAACATTATCTTTATAGAAAATAATAATAAGCAAAGAGTAGCTTCAAATGTAATACTATTACTAGTAGAAGTCTTGATGTTTATTTATACTAGAACTTGGTTTCTTCAACCTTAACTATCTGCCAAATTTTATACTTTGAACTAATTGTAGAATCAACATTGTGTTATTTTTTTTATCTATCCTATTCTTATATTTCTTAGGTCTTTTTGATGAAATATTTACAATATCTGAATATTAATAAGCATAAATAAATAACGTTTTATTTTCAAATGTTATTATTTAATCAGAATTATAATAAATTGAGATATTTGTAATAAAAATCCATAATTTAAAACTTTATAGTTAAAAACTCTTCTACAATGATTTTTAAGTTATGCCTTTTTTTCTTAAACTAATATTAAATTTATAGATATTCAAGCATAAAAAATACCAAATCGTGCTAATTGCATTTTTTTTTTTGTTAATCAAAGTAATTTTCTATTAGTAGTTTCTATTAGTCCTTAAAAGAATAAAATTAGGTTGGCATGAGCATTTTGCAACAAGTTGTTTCATCAATTCTATAATGACTGTAGTAAATTCACTGCCATTCAAAAATATATTTACTATACGAAAGCTATACTTATCTATTGAAAGTATTGTCTTAACGTATGATTGCGATGATAGTTGACCTTGAGCGATTGTCTGTAAAATGTAAACAAAGTTTCGTGTCATTCATACTCACAAGGCCTATCTTGCCATAAATTTGCCGGCTTACACGTTCATAATTCGAAATATTTATAAAATAGTGTGGTGGTTTAAATAATAAGTGGGTTGTAAATTACATGGCCTAACTCTTTTATGGAAAAATGGTTTAAGTTCATCAACATCATATTTAAGATACGTCATCTATTACTAGTCTAATCGTAATCTGTATACTGCAGTAAAATAAAAATGAGAATTTTAATAAAGTTGTACAGCGATGAATTGTCAATAAAAAAAATCTTTTGATGATGTCAAAATTAGATCAATATGATGTCAAAACAAGCATCATTCCCAATATTTTAAGCTATTTAAATTGTTTTATAAATTTTTGGAATATGGGGTTATTTAGTGTAAGAGTACTTTTCTTCGTAACTGAGCATGTGAGTTTGAATTTCGCTAATGTCACGCAATTGGCCTCAAAAGGCTTGTTAAGGTAACGGTCTAATTAACTCTTTGTGTACGGACAGAAAAACAAACTGTAACACCCCCCAATCAACCAAATCAAACAAATTTATCAAAATTTCATTTTTTTGTTGTTGTTAACATTAAGTTAAACAAAGTACACCACTCATCGGACGGCCAAATGCTTTTGCAGCCGATATAATTGTCGGTCGGACATGCTTCTCTCGGCATCCGATTGACCAGCGACATGCCACAGATTCGTCAATTTTATTTTGCCATGCTTCGTCGGACGAGAAGGGAATGACCTTAAATGAAGCATGGGGAATAAAACATGTGATTTAGTGGAAGAAGGCATTCCGCCATGTCGCCGGAGCGTTCCAAGTTGCAAGACGTCGCGTCGTCGCCGGTCTTGGAAAGTTTTTTTTCTCTTCTTCTTGTAATGCTTTTTGCAGGTTGTTGGTGGTCCCGGTCGCAGCGAATTATGAAATTTCAAGCTTGATTTACAAAGTAAATGTTTGAGGAAGTCACCTAGAACGATGTGATGACCAGTTTTTTGTGTATCCACTATGTAAATATGTCCTGTAGAACAAATATGCGTTAATTATGGTTGGTTTTTTTTGCCCTTGTTTGGGCTAAATTATGGATGATGATCGTTGGTGAATATTTCTGAAAATGGTCATTTAGTTAAATTATAACTTATCAAACGAAAACTTCATCCATATTCTTTTTTTATTGTTCCGATTTTCGACATAAATATGTTACATTTGACTAATTAACTTTTACATTTGAATTTTAATTATATATTTAAATATGTATGTACTTTTGAAGATTATCCAGAAAAATATAGCCATTCAAAGATAATATACATATATTTGAAAAATTCGAAGACTTATTAAATTATTTTATATAAATTTACTACAAAGATATTACTGTATGGTATAATTTTATGTTGAGTTCCCAATATAACCTCAATTCTATTCAAATAATTTCACAGTTTTTCAAAGAGTTTATATTCTTGAAATTAATGGTAAAAAAATAACTAATTTTGTGTTGCTCTGCATTATAAATCAAATCGATTAGAATTGTTAATCAATATCGAATTGTTTATAATTATTACTATAGTATGGAGTGAAAAGTTAAAAAAAAATTTATAGAAAAATTTAATGTATTTTTTTTAAAGGTGGAAAATCATGATTTATCAATTTTCAGTTATTTTTGTCTGGAAACGCTAAGTTTCAAATATTCTTTTCCTTTGATCTTGGAAATTTTTCTTTTGTCGTGAGAAACCTTCTTTTGGGATTGAAACGTGTCTAAAGTGGTTTGTTATTTCTAACTATTTTGATGTTTATTCCAAGCACGTCAACGTTACAAGGTTTTTTGATAAGCCAATGGCATTTGATCTTGAAAGATATAACCTGTTTTTTGCGACAAATGACACGACATGACAATCTCACGACAAACAGGGCATTGATTTGTGGATGTTGCTTTTTATATTCTTTTATAAGTATTCCTATTTATTAATTTTCTTGAATTTTTTGTTCCCGAAACATTAGACTTTAAAAATAATGATTATATCCCATCTTTATTTAGTTTAACTTTTTTTATGTAAAATATAAAATAATATGAACGATAATTGTTTTTTTTAATATTCTGATAATAGTAAGTGACACAATAGATGATATAATGTTTCTAAACTTTCTAGATGTATTTTTTTTTAAAATTCAAAGTTACCCTCGATGCAGAATTCAAAATGCTAATGACTAATTTTTAAAAAGCGCAGTTTTAGTATATTGGTTAAAGAAAACTATTTGTGATAGAGAAAAATGCTTTCAGTGATTTTGTCAATTAATATTCAGAATTAATACCAAATGTAAGTAGGAAATATAAGACAATTTAAGGTAACATGGAACAAAATGACCACTCAAAATATCGAATTTTCATTTAAACTTTAGTTACTGAATCGTGCCGTTAGGAAAAAAAAAACTTCTATGATGCATATTTGAATATGGGGCTGGAGTTTGCAAATTTGGTAGTTAATTTCAATATAACTTTGTTGCCAGCTTTAAATTTCATTATTCCAAAACACCAATTTTTAGCCTTAAGGTACACTTTTCTCTTTTTCTATTTTAATAGAAGAGTTGACATTTTCTGTGATGTTGTATACATGTCTATTTAACACAGTGAACCAAAAATATTCCAAAAAATATTAAGTGAGTAAAAATAAGATGATTTTACTAATTTAAGAAATGCACAACATTTCTATTTAGTTTAATAACTTAAAATTATGAATGTTTTATCGTCAAACTTGAGGTTCATTGCGTTGAATAGACTTTTTTTTTAATTTCTATAAAAAAATTATTTGCAGATACACACAATAGTTGTGTTGGAAAGTGTACCTAACAGCTAAAAATCGGTGTTTTAAAGTAATGACTTATGAAGCTGTAAACAAAGTTATATTGAAATTAACTACCAAATTTTCGAACTCCAACCCCATATTCAGATGCGTATTATATAAAAAATTTCGTAAACATGCATTTTAGTGATTGAAAGTTTAAATGAAAATTGTATATTTTGAAGCGTCGTTGTGTTTCCCCTTAATGTATTGTTATAAAATTTATAGCAAATACAAATATGTCCAGAATGTATGCATGACGTTATCTAAGGAACTTGAGTGACATTTATGGAAGTTCTCCCCTAGCACATAAATAGTAACTCAATCGTTCACTTAACGATACAATCTTCAAACATGCTAAAAGTCCGAAACGACGTAACTTTCCCTTTTATTTTGGCTATGAATATAAATTTAGTAAATCTCGTATTACAGAAAATTTAAGAGTTAGTATGAAGAACATCAAATAGAGTGACTGAACACAATATATGTCCACTGTTCCTGATAAAATTCAATAATTTGGCCAGTCCACAAATATCTATTTTGTAAATTCTATACATGGAATCCCATTTAAGTGAAGTTTATGATTTATGATATGGAAAAGCATATTCGATATCGATTCTCCGAAATCTAAGACAGATTTTGTCTCATATTGTAGGTTATGGAATTCTGAAGAAGTGACAGAATAAATATTTGATATTTTTAAGGATTCATAACAAAATTTGTCGATGTATGACAGCTAAGCGTGTGTTTTTATAACGTATTATAATATGGGTTTATTGTGGCCATGGATTTGTGCATATACAAAGAATAATAGAAATATATAATGTAGGATTCATCATTTCTTATTTCCATTTGCAATTATATTACCTATTATAAAACTAATTTATACTTACATTTTATTTTTTATTTAAGAAGTTATTTTATTTAAAAAATACTACTATAAGTAATTTATTCCTTTTTAAGGAATTAATTTCCCTTTTCCGGGAGAATATGATTTCAAACTATGACGTTATGTTAGAAAACAATTGAATACTTCTTATTATTACCCTACCCTTATTATTACCCTACATAAAAGGGTTGGGGGAGACCGAGAATCGGGATTAGTTTTCAGATGGGGCAGGTTTTCCAATCAAAATTATTATACAAAAAACAATGAATAATGCAAGTGGTTGAACTGGCTTTCGTAGAAACCCACCATGGATCCTCTTACAAGAGAATTAATTACAAAAAAGCTGTCATGCTGTCGAAAGACATGATTTCTAATTTTTAGCCTACTTTTCTTTTTTTAATTCGAAAGAATTAAAAAAATGAAAAAGTAGGTATTGACATGCGGTCGATGTCCGTCTGTCCGTCCGTACCCCCCTTCCAAAATCGGTTCTATCCATCGGATCTTAAAAATTCTTTTTTTGTTAGAAAGCTATGACCTCAGATACCCAACTTTCATACTTTCTGTCCGTCTGTCTGTACGTCCGGACGGCCATAAATCTACTATCTGTCGGCGAATTTCCCATTGAATTAGCATTGAAATTCAATTTTGAGTCATTTAAATCACTGTAGGTATTGAAATATGGTTGATGTCCATCTGTCTGTCTGTTCGTATGTCTGTCTGTTTTTCCGTCTGTCTGTCTGTATGTCCGTCTGTCCGTATCCCTCTTCCAAAATCGGTTCTATCAATCGGATCTTAAAAATTCTTTTTTTTTGTTAGAAAGCTATGACCTCAGATACCCAACTTTCATATTTTTTGTCCGTCTGTCTGTACGTCCGGACGGACATAAATCTACTATCTTTCGGCGAATTTCCCATTGAATTAGCATTGAAATTCAATTTTGAGTCATTTAAATCACTGTTGCCAAATCAACAATGGCATGAGAAACTTTATTTATTTAAACATATTTGAAGCAAAATAATATTTTCATTAATCAGTTTGGAATGACGTCATAAAATGTAGCACAATTTGATTCTTTGATTATTCATTAATTATCTACCAAGAAAGCGGCAAGGCATACTTTTGCATGCAATTATGCTTAGTTTTAATTTACATTTCTTATTTTTTAATGCAGTTCGGAGTAGTTTAATTACTTTTGTTATTAATAAATATTTAATTATTCTTCGAACTACAAATAAATCACGAGCAGATGATAAATAATATTTATTATTTAATTAATTTGCGAAAGAATATTAAGGAAAATAGTTGATTTTGGCTTTTAGAAGTTTAAATTATAGCTGGGTGCTGTGTTTCGATTTTTTTTCTAATGTGTATAAATCTAGTGTAGAAACGGCTGTTGATGATATTTACTTTAGGAACCTAGTTTTTTTTTTTCCCGATTAGAACTTCAGTAAGTATTTAAGTAACAGGAAAGTAGGCTATTTTAGTTCTTTATGAACTTCTTGTTTGCATACAATTCTGCTTAGTTCTAATTTACATTTATTTTTTAATGCAGTTTGGAGTAGTTTCATTATTTTTGTTATTAATAAATATTTAATTATTCTTCGAACTACAAATAAATCGAGCAGACGATAAATACTATAAAGTTATTTGTGAAAGAATATTAAGGAAAATAGTTGATTATTTTGGCTTTTAGAAGTTTAAATTATAGCTGGATGCTGTGTTTAGCGATTTTTTTTCTAATGTGTGTAAATCTAGTATAGAAACGATTATTGATGATATTTACTGTTATGAACCTAGTTGTTTCCCGATTAGAATTTCAGTAAGTATTTAAGTAACAGGAAAGTAGGCTATTTTAGTTCTTTAAGAACTTCTTGTTTAAACTGTCATTGAACTTCAGACCTTTATTAGGACCTAAAATAACTGCACAAGCATTAATTTAACGGTTCCAAAATGGTATGTACTAAAAGTGGGATGCTTTATTAATTAGTTATAAATACGGTAAATTCCATAAAATCACCGTTGGTGATTTGAAAATGAATTCGATTATAAAAAGAAGACAGAGAATGATGATGTAGACTGAGAGTGTGAGTCATAAAGGCCCACTTGATCAATTTGATAAATAAATGCTATGAATGTGATCATATTTAAAGAATTGTAATCTGAATATTCGTCTATGAAATTTATCTGTGTCTAAATTAATAACGAAGTTCTGTAGAAAGATTGTTTTTATTTAGAGTGGGCGGGGATGGATTTTCAAGAAATATTTGTACAATTTATGAAAATCAATCTTAAAATCGGTTTGTTTATTCTATATCGATTAAATTTGCTTATACACTATGAAAAACGTTTTGTAAATGTCTAGCATAAACAGAATTCGAATATCATTGCGGAAGTACGGTATATGTATGCCAAGGTTATACCATGCGGATGACTTCCATATGGTCACTCTTTGTAAAGGTAATTTTAACTAAAATACATTGTTTTAAAGCATCAAAATTATTTTAAGTTTAAATAGATTTGAACTCAAAAAATTTCAGTGTTTTAAAATATAATACTAGCGCAACTATTCGGCATGAGTTCATGTAGCTAACTTTTTGCTGTTTAGAGTTTTAAAATTACTTCATTTTCCTTAAATTTAAAATATGAACTCTCCTTTTTTAAAAACTTTTGTACAAATTAAAATATTCAAAAATCGGATAAACGTTAATTGCTTTGAAAAATTATATAAACATATATATTATATTATCCTAATACAAAACTTTCTCACTGCTAGGTTAAACGCTGTTACAATTGTTTTCATGCTTGTTAGGTGTTAAATATAAATTTTTTAAAATTAAATTTAAGAGTTTCTAAGACTTACATGAATTACTCTTGTTTTAAATGGCAAAAATGTTGCCACATTTCAAACGTGTCCCGATTCCGATTGACTAAAACAAGCACAAAAACATTATTGAGAAGTCAATTGAAAAGATTTATGTTTGATATCTTTTTTAAAAACTTGAAATTATAACTCTTCAATCTTTTACCATCACAAATTGACTTATTTGCAACAGATAAGATGAACGCACAAGATCTATTAAAACAATTTAAGTACACTAATAATACTGAGTAATATTTTAAATGGTATAAAAAGTTGCGTTATATCGTGCTGTCACATAACTTAAAAACAATAGTCATATTTCCCAAAAACTGTTATAAAAAAGTAAGTTTTTGTATTTGAATTTTTATTAGTAGCAAATCATTTGTATTTGCATTGGTGTAGTCAACAGTACATGAAAGGGAAAATTAAACTTCCAAGTATTATTGAATTTCGTATTAATATTTGAATACGTTATTTGATAAAAGTACAAAAACATGTTAATTTCTCGATTTATTTTTAAACATGGCATTGATATCCACGCATACACAAAATTCAGGTAATCAATTAACAACAGGTTATTTCGATTTTACTAAATAAAGGGAGCAAATGTAAATGACATTTCATTTGAAGAATCACTAACTTTCAAAAAGGATTTGCATTAAATTAATATTTTTAAGATGAAAACTCTACTCCATCGCTTCTCCATCCAAATGCTTAAATAGTGTTCAATATATTAACTAAACATTTTCATCCTTAAACTTAATTTGAAGTTTTAACGATAATAATAATTTTTCTCGAAACGGAATAAATCATGTCAAATAAGCAATGGCATAATTTTCGTTCTCTAATGCAGTGGAATGCATTTCAGATCATTAAAATACCGCATTAACACCGATAATTATCTCTTCAATCAGAACCATCTGGAATCTTAGACCATTAACAATATTTGCGGTTTATTTCCTGAATTCAGTGAACGCTCAATAGTATTATATTTTCACCTACTGACTTACATGTTTTTAAATTAAACCAACCCAAACAATTAGTTGAATTTGCAATTAGTTATCTTTGGAAAGATAAATCAGTGAAGACCACAATAATGTATACTTATAGGCTTTGGTCTCGAAATGTAATGTTGGTTTTGTACTTACGGAGTAATTTCGTATTGTTTTTGTTAGTTTTTAAGTTAGGTTTGCCAGTTAGTTCTTTTTAAATATTTGTTCTAGAAGAACAACTATGCATTAAATGTTTGCAAATTATAGCAGCAATTTAACGGAACAAAAATCCCAACAATACTTGAATATCTACCATAACATTGAAACAACGATTGAAAATAATATATAAGAGAAAACTTGTTTTTGCTATAAATAAGCTAATTACTTACAAATCTGATGGTGTAAAACGAAATGAAGTTCTAAAAGAAAAAAATATTTAATGTTGTATATAAGAATTATTTATAAAAACACAATACACAGCCTTTATCACCATTAAGACAAAAATACTATTATACATCTTAAGGGACCAATGTAAATGGTAATAGTTACGCATTCTTTAAAATAGTTACTCTTTAATATTTACTCTGCGAACAAACCTCAAGCAGTACATCTTCTTATTTGCTCAGGTTACACATTAAGGTCCCTGGAGACCGTTTGCGCGGAAATCGAGTAATTTCTTGGCTATAAACGCCTAGCTAGGACAGGTGGGAAGTTATATTTGAAAGTACTTACACGAAATGCTTGTTGACGCTAGCGTAAGGTGTGTGCTTCTGAGTGCAATGGGCAAACAAAATAGGCGCCAATTATGGAAATGAGAAGAAGGTGGAGCGTTAAGGTTAAAATTTGTTGACATAAGCAACGTTTATTTTAATATTCTTTCAGCGGAATTGAAACAATTATTGTTGGATTGTGCTTTAGGGTCTTATAATTTTACGCTTGTTAATGCCGTCATTTTGGGGCATATTGTTGCTAATAAGTTTTAGTTTAAAACAATTTCAGTACTGTTAATTGATTTTGATGGGAAGTAAATTTTAGAATGCCAGTTACTTTTTTTGTATTTTATTGGGATATTCATTTCACGTTTAAGGTTACAGTTTATCTAATGTTGTATGCTCTAACGCTACAATTTATACATCTTTAATTTACAACAAAAGCTACAAAAACTTTGTATTGCTGGTATTTAAAATTATATTTATTTTATAAAAACACATGTTTTCTTAAGCATCATTAAAAAAAGTACAGACTTTGAAATAATGAAAAATTTGAACTGTTGCTATCAGGTTCACATTTAATTTATATTAGTCTTATTGAAATATAAAAATATCGATAGAATTCAAAGTTTAAATACTTTTTTGGTGATGATGAAGAATCCCATTTTATTAAATATAAATGCCTATTCAGTTCCCCTATTCTAACACAGTAATTTATCGGTAACTTGAAACACCACTGAATTTTTCTATACAGAACCAACTCAGTTAAGAATCCTGCTTGTATTTCCACAAACGCAATGTCGCTATTTGCACAAATCGTTTCCTGTCTTAATTTCAAGGAAAAATAACCTGCCCACAAAAAGGCAATGTCATACGTGACCTAAATGACTGGGAAGATAACTAAAAAAGCCTCCAACGTCTGGTTCGCGGCCTTTGACTCTTTAAACATCGCGTAGAAATTGAGTGGGGGTTGCTGCTAACGAAATTATCCTATGCTGTACTGCAAAATTTTGGCGTAACGTTACTCCATAAAACCTATCTGTTTCTTGCTTTAAAGAAGTAGTTGCTTACAATTTTTACTGTCATTTACCAAATATGTAATATAAGGTAATGAAAGCATGGCGATGGGGTTGAAAATCCGAAACGAGATTTTGTGTTTTCTACGCGTTTTAGAGGCTGCTGATTCTAAAAGAGTGGTTTTTGAGCATTTGTCAGTCTATCTGTTTTTCTGAAACTATTCTACATTTAAAACTAAAAACACTGGGATTCAAATTTAGTACACGAGTTCCTAGTAGCTGCCGGACGTCATCATAAGGTTTTAGAGTTTCGAGAAAATCGCGCATGCGCAAAGGGTAGCTGCAATAGAACTTTTTTTGGTTTTAAAAGTATTGAAATTACCTTATAGGGTATTCAATTAACTTTCAATGTAATGATTTATTCATTGGTAATTGACAGTCACGTAGTGTTACAAACTCGTAGATTTGTAACTTTAAATAGCAATTCTTATTTGGGTAATGTTACTCCATAAAGCTGAAGGCGGCGTGGGTTTATGGAGTACTGTTACATAACACATTTTTATAGTTTGATTGAATTCGAAATAAATAGTGAGCAGAACCTGAAAGGTTTCATGAATGCGCTCTTTTTCAGTTCTGTCGAGTCGGTGTCTGATTTTTCCCTGTTAAGGCATTAAGGTTATTTCTGATTTGATGTTTCCCGCGGCTAGAGGAAGTAAAGATGGCTCTTTATATGGTATTTTAGTTGCTGTTACAAAGTTTTGTTATGTAACAAATAAAAAATTTCCTTTTATTTCGAGTTGATACGCAATATGTCTGGGAAGGCAAGAGTTCACAAGTAGGTCATTCGTAAAATTGGTAATTCGCCATTACATTTAAAATTAAAATTGTTAATAGTAAATACAGTTTTTAAATATACTCTGTTTTATTGTTTAAATTGTTTACATAATTGTATAAGTTTTTAATTCAAAATGTTTAAAATAATTTTAAGGTTTACCAGACTTGAGGGTTTTTTGTATGGATTGAAAGTAGTTAATACCGATTAGTTTTAAAAAAATAAAATGTGAACATTTTAGTAACTTTTATTTAATAAGCATTTTGGAAAAAAAAATATTGACTTACGTTTGAGTACGTTATTACGAAAGTAAAGGTTTAATATAAAAAAAATGCAGTACTTAATGATAACATTATAATGATAACATGATATATCGACGATCAAATAAAAAAAATCCCAAGAATGTGCCAAAAAACAGGGATAATCCTTTTTATTTCGAGTTGATACGCAATATGTCTGGGAAGGCAAGAGTTCACAAGTAGGTCATTCGTAAAATTGGTAATTCGCCATTAAACTTAAAATTAAAATTGTAAATAGTAAATACAGTTTTTAAATATACTCTGTTTGATTTTGTTTAAATTGTTTACATAATTGTATAAGTTTTTAATTCAAAATGTATAAAATAATTTTAAGGTTTACCAGACTTGAGGGTTTTTTGTATGGATTGAAAGTAGTTAATACCGATTAGTTTTTAAAAAAATAAAATGTGAACATTTTAGTAACTTTTATGTAATATGCATTTTGGAAAAAAAAATTAAAAAATATTGACTTACGTTTGAGTATTACGAAAGTAAAGGTTTAATATAAAAAAATGCAGTACTTAATGATAACATTATAATGATAACATAATATATCGACGGTCAAATAAAAAAAATCCCAAGAATGTGCCAAAAAACAGGGATAATCCTTTTTATTTCGAGTTGATACGCAATATGTCTGGGAAGGCAAGAGTTCACAAGTAGGTCATTCGTAAATTTGGTAATTTGCCATTACATTTAAAAATTATAATTGTAAATAGTAAATACAGTTTTTAAATATACTCTGTTTGATTGTTTAATTTTTTTTTACATTTTTGTATAAGTTTTTAATTCAAAATGTTTAAAATAATTTTAGGTTTACCAGACTTGAGTTTTTTTTTGTATGGATTGAAAGTAGTTAATACCGATTAGTTTTTAAAAAATAAAATGTGAACATTTTAGTAACTTCCATTTAATAAGCATTTTGAAAAAAAAAAGAAATTAAAAAAATATTGACTTACGTTAGATACGTTATTACGAAAGTGAAGGTTTAAATAAAAAAAATGCAGTAATTAATGATAACATTATAATGATAACATAATATATCAACGGTCAAATAAAAAAAACCATGAATGTGCGAAAAAACAGGAATAGAAAATTGGATACTGTTAAGCCCACCATTTTTAAAAATCGCCAATCCTTAGAATTTGCACATTCGTGTTTTTGTCATTTGACCGACGATATAATAGTTTTAAGATAATTATATTAGGGATTGGTACCAGGACATATATACACTGTTAAAAAGTTAGGTGCAAGATTGCACCGGAATCCCGGAACTTTTTAGTTGTCACCTCTATTTGAAGTGTGGATTTGGCAATTTTGTGGTAAAACCATAAGTTTGATGCATCGCAAAAGTGGTATATCAACGCTCCAAGTAGTGATGGCAGCTAAAAGTTCCAATCTTGCACCAAATTTTTTAACTGTGTAGCCGTATATTTAAAAATACAACAAACATGTTTCCACCCTTTTCTTTAAAAATTGTAGGTGCCCTGTCGTGTCAACAATCGGGTAGGCGATCCTTTGACGTAGTTTCAGCTGTAAAGTCTCACCCTCCCGGATAGGTTGGTCACGGTCTAAACGATGGAATATTATTAATTCATGTATGGGTACACGAGAAATGAAAACAATGGGTACTTCTACCTAGGGAAATAAGTTCAAACATCCTAAATATTTCCACTTTTACTATCTAGGTTGTTTGGGTCCAAAACTAGAATTTTGAACTTAGAAAATGAGGTTTAGAGAGAAAAATAGGAACGCGTAATATTATATGGATGGAGGTATTTTAAGAATAAAGCAATCGGTTTCAATGGATTTTAAATGCGAGAGATAAATGTAAGGGATAATATCAAACGTTCATAAATGAGATGTAATGTATACCGTGTTAAAATTCTGCAATGTTAAAAAAAAACGGTTTACTTAATTTACCTTTTCATGTAACCTAAGCTGAATCGATGAGATGTTTTAAAAATATGCTCCATAATGACCTGAAGAGCCAGGAATCTCTTCTTAATAAACACTTTACGTCCTTTTTTTTTATCTTCGAAAAACAAAATTTATCTTTTGCATTTCAAATCCATTGAAACCGATTTATTATGGTATACTCTTACTTAAAATGCGAAATCTCCAATAAATGTTTGTGGAAATTCAATCAATTTTTTTAAAGTACACAACAGTATATGGAATAGAATCAGTGATGGACTAGTGAAAATATTTGATATATTCTTTAATAACATAAAATGGTTGAAAATGGTATTTTTAAAAAATTAAATTCGACTGTTTACCCACTAAAATATATTTTTTTTACTAAACTATGCCTCGCTTTAAAAATTCAATCTCTTAAATTATTAAGAATAATTTTATACTTTCTTACAAAAAATCACTGGAATAAGGAAATCTTAACGAATATTTTAAAATCTTTCTTCTACTTAAGATTTTCAAAAAAAGTAATTAATTTGAAATATTTAATTAAAATTGTTTATGTCTGAAATCTCTGTTTTAGACCAATTTACACCCATTTGTAAAAAAAATATTAATGCACATTTCAATTAAAATAAAAAAAAAAACATTTAGGGCGTCGAGTTTCCTCAATAAATGTAGGCAAGGAATAGCTGTGGCCCGAACCCGGAACTTTTTGTTAGGTTTAATGCATTCTATTGAGTAGACTACACGGTGGATTTACTAAATTTTACTGAAAAATAGCCTTTTGTGATAAATACTTATTTACTTATATTTAATGCGTGTCTGTCATCAGATACTAGAAAAGTACATGTTTATAAATACATCAGCACATAACCATATACATTCCCCCAATAAACCAACAATATTGTAAATAAAAAAGATTTTTCCGGAAAAGAGAAAGAACGTAATGAAACGACTGCACCTAACCTAATCCATTTATCTTTCACTCTGTCACAAACCCATCAAGTGCTTCTAGTTTCATGCTCAAGTTATTGGAATTCCTTTTCCATGCGACTGGAACCAGACTATGCCTTTTATCAAGAGTTCTTTGTGACGGTTTGCAAAAAGTTTAATTGTACTTTTAAAGTTAAATTGTACTTTTAAAAAAAATTAGCTACGCCTCCTCTTAAATAAAGGTCTATGGCTTATTTCAGAGAAGAGAAACAAACCGTACCTAAGGAACGTTTAGATTAAATTTCCACCGTCAAATATAGTAAGTTTGGCCCAAGTTTTTCAAGCCAACATCTTCTAATTAAACGCAGCCTTTGATAACGTGCTTGCCTTTTTTAATTAGTACCAACTCTGCCTTGACCTACTACAAAAATATTCAAGAAGAAAGCCAGTACTACGGTTTTACGCTCGGGCCAAAGTTATCCAGGGCCTCAAGTTACCTCATTTGACAGTCCATCATCTGCCAAACTTGAGCTATTAGCAAATGAAAGATAGGGGTTTGATCATAAATGTTTTATAATAATATACAAGTTTTGAACTATACGAAGACTGGACCTTATTTTTAAGTTTCTGTTACTTAAACTTTTCATGACATTATGTATGGCAGAATGCTAGAATGGTAGGAATAAGTTTGAGAAATAGTCGAAGAAAAAAAACAAATTTTCACGAAGGTGTAGTTCGCAACATTTCCGTTTTTTAAATGACAATATAATATAAATTACCGATAAGCTTTTTTTTTATCTACCAAGGTACATTTAGATCGACATAGAAATTAGAGTTGTACATTTTTATAGGCACTCTACTAAACAATATCGTTTAAATGAAAAAAAATCCGGTTATTTGTATTTATGTTGTTTTAAAGCCCCTGTGTTAACATGCAAGCAATTAAAAAATTGAATCTATAGTGTTTAAATTTTTAAATGCTATAGTATTTAAATTTTTAAATGCTATAGTATTTAAATTTTTAAATGCTATAGTATTTAAATTTTTAAATCCTATAGTATTTAAATTTTTAAATGCTATAGTATTTAAATTTTTAAATGCTATAGTATTTAAATTTTTAAATCCTATAGTATTTAAATTTTTAAATGCTATAGTATTTAAATTTTTAAATGCTATAGTATTTAAATTTTTAAATGCTTATGCAATATTTATGTAAGCTGCTATGTGATTAATTTATCCTATGAACATCTTTTTGACTATTAGCCTTCGTAAACACAATGGATGTCTAAGATTTATTCTTACAGAATTTTTTTTACACATTTCGTTAATTGTTGCGTTGTTTCTTCTCCGGTAAAATTTTTCCTCATGGAAAATACTTATTCAATTTTTAAGAGCTTTTTCAATCATTTTCAACATTGCTTGGATTTATAGATAGAAAATTTATCAATTACAAATGCGGGTGCAGGGTTTTATGTAGTACATAGTACAGTAACACGTTATTCTTTAAAGCCAAAGTTGCCCTTATAAGCAAGGGAGTTTCAAACGGCAAACTAATTTAAAAAGCTTGAACTAAAAATAGATATATTAGTATAATTACACAAGTTTAACAAAAAGGTTATTTTTTAGACTCTATCATTAAATTTTGGATACAATTCTGTCTAACCTAGGCAGCATTAGTTGCCTTGCACGACTGCGCGTTACGCTGACGTCGAATGCAAAGAAAACACACCCTTTTGTGCGCCTTTTTATACTTGTACTTATCCTTTTTATCCACAACCCATATGATAGCGTAACAAAACGTACCTTTTTGTTGTTGTTGTCGGAAGATGGAATAGAAGGTCACGTTCCGTGCTGGAACGTGAGTTTTCGAAATTCGGTTGGGATGCGGAGATTCTTCTGTTATTTTTAATCGTAAGGACGGAAAAGTACTTGACACAGTTTTTACTTTTGTCCTAATCAAAGAAGATTGAGAAAATTTATCGAAAATATATTTGATCGGATATTTAAAAAAAAGTTATTACTTATATTATAAGAATATTTCAAATGTATTAAATTTATATTATCTCGAGCCAATTTTTAAATTTTTTTCATGTTAGTTAGATGAAAAACTAATTGATACATAGTTTCTTCTGTAGAGGTATGAGAAAATTTTCCGAACATTCATTTTTATACTGTTACCCATATTATATTTAAGTATATATATATTTCCCACTTCTTAAATTTATATAAAATTCAATTTCTTTTAAGGAATATTTGTGTTATATGACGTGCTTTAGAAAGTAACTAATCATTGAATAACATAATCATAATCATATATTTTTTAAAGCTATTCTTCTCATTTTGACTTGCTCAGATATTCTTAACAAAATCTTTTAAGATTAAAGAATTCAGAAGGGGAGACCGGGGCTAGTTTTCCCATGGGGTAAGTTTTCCAACAGGCCTTATACAAGAAATGAGCCATTAAGACGGGCCAAATGGCTGCTTGATTTATAAAGCAACCCGTTTTATGTCACCCACAAGAAGTTTTGCTCAGTTGGTGTTGTTATATTGTCGCTAGAGCTGTTTTTGTGATTTTTAAACTTTGAGTGAATTTTCATACGTACATTCAAACATAAATCAAACGTATTTTTATTAAACTTACAGTTTTATCACTGCGTATACTGAAAGGTGGCTTCTAACTCTATTTAACTATACATTCGTTTTCAAAGTAATTTAAATTTATACTCGTTAAGGTACTATTAAAGCCAAAATATGACGACGGGGCATGTTTTCCAAAATTTCACGGGACAAGTTTTGCAACAATGCCCTGTAGAAAAGCGTGCTCCAACTTTTGTAATTTGAACTTAATATTCCAAAAACAAATTATTTTTATCGTATGAACACGTAATATTTTTTTTTGCTCTAGATTCAAAATTGTCTGCATAGTAATGGAAAAGGAAGCTGAATGAACTCGTACTATTCTGAAACAATATATGTTTCTATAAAAACTTTTTTGAATGGATGTATATTAGCCGAGAATCATCCAAAAACTGAAATATTCCCAATAGATCGTGAATAATTACACGGTAAAGTAGTAATGTGTCATGTTGCACCCAAAGTTTTTAGTCAATTTGCTTTTTCAAACAAGGGGGGGGGGGGTGAAGCCATCACACCAAACTTTATCCAATCAATTTTTTTAACCCTCTTTGAAAGATCACCAAAGTATATAGTTACACAAAACGAAAAGTTTTATGTAAGTTTAAAAGAACCCAGATGATAATGACCTTTAATGAAATTGGTTAAAATAGTTTGGTATAATAAACTGAATTTTTTTTTGAAAAAAAAAGCTATATTCTAGATATACTCTTTTGAGCAATTTTAGTTTACAATAAATCAACTTAAATAATTACAAAATGTTTTTTCAAATGTGTTACCTTTTTAAAAAATAGTTGGAAAATTTACCCCATCACTTTTTAGCAATCTGGGAAAACTTACCCCGCATACGGGGCACGTTTTCCAGCTCAACGTGCTTGCATTTAACCACTTGTTTCCAAAAAGTATAGTTACGTTTTGGGAAAAGTAGTAATTCTAATTTTGTAGATAAGCATGTGAGGAAGACAATGACATCTTGTTTACTTCAAAATAAATAAAGTAAAAAATATACAATCAAAAAGAAGAAAACATGGAAAACTAGCCCCGGTCTCCCCTAATAATTCTATTGCTGAGAAAGGAAAAAAGATTGAACTTACTTCTTACCTAGTGTTCGATAAGTGAAACTGACGTAAGTTAATAAAAAATAAGTAAAAACAGCTGCATCTTTAAACTTATCTTAAGAAAAACTAGAACTTCAAAATTTTGATACGTTATCTCATTTCGTTGATTAAAAAAAAGCTGACGTCTAATTTTCAAAGAAAAGTTGTTAGATTTCATCTCAATATGAGATTAGTTTTTAGATATTTGAACGCATTAATTTTTTTATTTCTGAATCTTTTGAAAATTATCGAGATGAAACTTTTTGTATTTTTTGCTATCAATTGAGAGAGCTTGAATTAAATCTTGAATATACCTTCACACTTGTTATTTTATGAGTAAAAAATCACGAATCTACTTTTATTTTATCATTAATGAAATCTTTGGTTGCATTTTCAAATGATATAAATTGAATACAGCTATCGTATTAAATAAGATTTATATTAAATATATCTATTACATTTTAACATGGAAATAGATAATTCATTTACCTTATGCCTTACAATTTTTCACAAAAATCAATATGTTATGTCATTGTATGGGTGAAGGGCTCGAATGTAATATGCATATTCATTTAACAGCGCAAATATTTTATTGGATTTTTTCTATAAAAAACTTGTTTTGTTCTCCATTTTCTATCATATATATTACACAGTACTGACATATTTGGGAATTCGGGAAGAAATTTACAAGTAGACCTCAAAAATGTTAAATAAAATTTATAAGAATATCTTCTTTCGAAAAGGTATATGTAATAAAGTCGCTTTTCGATTAATTAAAATAATATAGATATTTTAATTGCATCTAATATAATTTTATATAGATGGGCTTTCCCACTTTTACCATGAAACGAGAGCGATTGTTTAAAATTTTTTATCTGAAAATATCGCTGCTAAAGAACTCGAATTACTGGTCGTTATTTTTTTATTTTGAAATAAATTTTAATTATTAGTGTATTTTTTCTTTCGGTTATGGCTCATACACTCTCTTATAAATAATATCATTTTAAAATAGATTTGTTTAAAAATAATTGCTACATAGAAGATTTTAGAAGCAAAAGAAACGTCTCTTTATAATTGTTTAGGAAATTAAAGTAGGCTTTCGTAAAATTTTAATTATGTATTTAAAACTAATGTAGTCTAAGGAATTGGGTTATTTTGCATTTTTTAAGCTTTTAGTTTTTTTAACTATATTATTCAAAAAGACATTTCTATGAAAATAAATGTGATTATTATCGAAACCATTTTAATGATATTATTATTAGTTTTAAAATTGAAAGAAAAAAATTACGTATCTTATAAACAAACATGTTTGCTTCTCCCTCAAAAATCACGGAATTCGTATTAGGGTGAATACTCTGAAAACGAACCATTCTTGTCCCTGCCAGTTTTAAAAGTAACTTAAGGAAAAAATGAGAATACAGTTTATAGAGTATAGAACAGAAATAATTATACAAGTTTTTCTTTTTTTATTATAGTTTTTTTTTAGTGATATGTCAAAACCGTGGTGTGTCCCAACCCTCAATTTCATGAGTTAAGCAGTTTATTTCTAACTTATAAGACATGAATTAACTTTTTAAATTAGAGAATTGAAGAAAGATACATTTTGGGAACATATTAATGCAATTTTTTATCTTTATTTATAAATTTGTATTTATTTTACTGACTATTCAATGCCTGTCCCCAATGACTGCCGCCACGTTCGTGGACATGAACAAAACTTGTATTGAATTAAATAGGTGGTAGTACAACGCTGTGTCTATGTCATTTTAGTTTCATTTGCAGCCATATTGTATAGCAAAACCAAAAAATCATTTTTTTAGCTGTTAAGTCATTTTTTGTTCATTAAACTTAAGATTTAGTGAAAGGTCAAGATGGGTGTCTATTCTTGCTTAATTATGTTATTATTATATACAAAGAGCTTAATTTTTTTTAACTCATGTTTCAAATATGAACATACCATGTTTTACAATTATGAAACATGTAATTTGTCACGTCCGTGGGCACTGGTATGTCTACAGACAAGATCAGTTGTAAGTGGATATTATTATGAACAGTCTTGCTTGACTGTTCTGGTCTATACTATATTTGTAGTACTAAATATATGTGTTTAGGCTAAAAAGAAATAAAAAAGTTAACAGAAACACCCATGAGCAACGAAAAAGGGATCGCATTATGAATAATGGTTATGAATTAGAGAGAGATGATTCGTTCTTTCGCTATTGACCCATCCATGCAATAAAATTTTCAAATATTTTTTCTTTGAGTTTCATGCAGCTAAGCTGTACATATAATATATATATTTCTTATTCATAAACATGTTCGATGTACTTGAAAACCTATAATTTATCATGTCCGTGGAAAGCCCAATTTTTAAAGTAAAATTTTAAGGAGCAAATTAATTGTATGATCTGGACCTATGTTATAGTTTCAATGTCGTATGTAAGTGTAACTCAAATCATAAGTTTCAAAAACTTTCATCAATATTTTTCCCCTGAGATTTTTCGCGTCAAATGGTTCGTATTTAGAGTATTCACCCATTAATGCTTTTTGTATATATTCTTTTATGATAAAATGAGTGCAATAATCATTTAACGAAACATTCATCGTTCCTGTAAGTTTATACCATGCATTTTAAGCTTTAAGTATTCTTATAATTAATTTATAATTATTCTATTGAAAATGTTTTGCGAACTTATTTTGTTTGAGGTTTTAAGGGTGTTTGTTTTTCAAAATGAACCTATATCTTACATTAAGCCCTTATTAAATCGATAAATAAAATAAGTAAAGTGCATACACTCTTAAAACAAAAGAGTAAAATCCACTCCTATAGGGGAAGTGCATTTTCGGCACGGAAAGGAGTGGAAATTAACTCAGACTGAGTTAAAACCGCTCGTTTGTTTTAAGAGTGTAGAGGTTATCAATTTCGAGGCCGTGGTAACAGTGAATTTTTATGTGGTGTAATTAATACCAACAATCTATAAGATAAGGCTAATTTGTAGCCATAAAAATATCATGTAATTATTTATCATTTTGTTTCGGTATGCGATAACTGATATTTTGTTAGGAATATTTTCAAGCGACGTAAATTTCGGTGTAAAGTTTTTAGTTTTCACATTTCATTGTTAAATTTTATCAAAACTAATATTAAATTGGTTTTAAAATTGGTCTTATAGTAAATTTTAAAACATTTGGGATTTATATGTAGTAATTATTAAAACAACTTTTTGCGGAAAAATATTCTTTAACATTTTTAATTACTGTATTAATGGATTTACAATTAAAAGAATTGTAATGTTGAAATCCGTCTTTTTTAGAACCAGCATCGTCTAAAACGTATAAAAACACAAAATCTCCATTTCTGAATTCCAACCACATCGCAATACTTTTATAACCTTTTATTTTATAGCAGGTAATTGAAAGATAAAAGTGGAAATTATATTCGTAATAACTGATTCGAGTATTCGTAATAACTGATTGCAAACACAAATGATTTTAAGAATTGACTAATTCCATGTAGATTTATACTTTCTGTAGTGTAAGTCACTTGTGTTAAAAAGTGGGATCACTAGCATTAAATGATTTTTTTAGCGGAATAGATGATTTACCGTAACTGCAATTAAATAATATAACCGGTTATATTTAATTTATTTCAAATTTAAAGAGCTTTCTTAACTTGTGACCTACACTATAAAAACCTTCAGTTAGATGGAATTAGTTTCAAATTGTATAAAATATAAAGTTTATAGTTTAAAGTTGCAGTATAGTTTTAAATAACTTCTTGGGACCCCAACAAAATAATAAACATACATTCTTCATACACATATTTTTCAAACAAGTATGTATTTATTAAAAAGTATGTTTTGCATGAAATACTTAATTTTTAATATTTGCTTAGGGGCATTTCATTTTAATGAAATTTGAGGTCTAAAGCCCTGAAAACACAGATTTTTTGTGGTGCAATTGAATACAAAAATAAGCTGTATCACAGTTTTTGAGAATTATAGTTTATTATAACATTGTTTTTTTTAAAGCAAAATGCTTTTAAAACTAACTCATGAAAAACACTAGTGATTTTTTATAAGATCTGTTGACCCTCATATAACTTTATGTTTTATAGAAATAAACGACTTCTACCTGTATCGGTGATTAAAGCTTAAAATAAATTGTGTAAGTCTCAGGCGGATATTTCGATTTCTTTTAACAATTTAATTATTTCAAATTATTATATGCATGCAAAATGAGAGTTTTTTTTTAATAACTCGGAGACATAAAATGCACACTTGACGGATTTCATATTACGTGAATTTGAGCGATTACAGCTATAAATATTCTTTCTTTTCGGAAGCAGCCAAAAAAAAATCTAAAAGATATGAAATGTGCTTCGAAGACTTTTTCCTACACGCTTCAGTAAATTTACGAACCTAAGGGCTTAATAAGATATTACAACAACGTGTCCGTATTTTCCCAGGGTTTATTATCTCCGCCGCACTTTTTCAACATTCTTTCTCACCGCCGAAGTTTCATTCTGAATGAAAAATAAGCGAAGCTTCTTCTCTCAGCGTGAAGCTTTGCAAAGAAACTCCTACTGCATAAAAAGGGACCAGATAATGTATTCATGTCTGTTGCGAACAGGAGAGTTTGCGAAGGGGTATTGACTAACCAGGTTTTTATTCCTACATAAAAAATGGAAGTGTATTTCTTTTACGGAGATAAACTAACTGCTTATTTTGTGAAAGGCAAGTTGATGTAGGATGCATATTTAATGCTCTGTATGTAAATAATTTAGAGTTAAACCTAACATTAATGCAAATTCTTCCATATGCGATACATGCATTACATGGTCCCGAAAGATTTCTATAAATATTACTGAGAGTTAATATTGTTGTTGTATTGGAAAGGTATCATTATTTTAATTTCATGGTGTGTTCATCAGCTCTAAACCTGATGGTATCCATACATCTTAACCGATAGTCACGAATTGATGGCATTTTAATATAAACCCTGTAATTTGTCCGTTGAAAGTAATACACAGTATAATTTGAAATAACAATATACCAAACTGCAATAGATTTTGCTAACAATATAAACATATATGCGTAGTAAAGTACTTATTTTATATTGAATCGTAAAACTCCCTGAAATTATCTATCAGACAAGAGGCATCAGTGATGTCATTCTACGCGGACTACGTAATCTCACCCACCTAAATGAGTCACACTCAATCGCGAATCCTGTTGCTTTTGTGCTGCACACCCACAATAAACCCAGAGCCCTGTTGAAACTGCAACCTTTTCACACAGGTTGTTTCGTCCGTCCGTTAACAGGAAGTGGACGAGTCAGTTCCAGAATAAGAGAGGGAACCTTGTCAAGGTGTAGGTCATGGAATGTACGCACGCATGTGAATAAAAAATGTGCGATTTTTCTTTTGAGGGAAAATCTATTTTCACCTGTTTTGTATTCAAGCAGGGTATGGATCATGATTAAAAAGGAATTGTAGGGGGAAAACCGTCTTCCGTTCGAAATGTTTGGGATGTTCGAAAAAGCGTGACGACATGTTCTGTAATAGGAACCGACCAGGGAATTGTGTCTGTTGCTACTTTTGTGTGAGTTCCTGTTACGTGTGCAGGTGCAGAGTTGCGGCATTTTATCTATTATATAATTGAATCTATAAAAAGAAATTAATTTGATTTTTATATACGTATCAAATATACATTTATTGTTTTGTGGTTTTTCAATGCAAGTGAAATTTCGCATACTTATTACACATTAAGTAGGTCGTAGTAGACTATTTTGTTTCATTATTAGTTGTTTGTTTTGGTTTTGTTTCTTGATTTCTCACCAAATCATGCGTTTTCTTAACCCTCTGATGGATACAATCGCACAAACCCGTCACTTGAATGTCAGGTTTACCAGCAACACACATAAAACTTAAAAATTCTATAAATTTACTAAAGTCAAAATTTAAAATACGGATGACACATTTAAAATCCACTGCTACATAAATTAGTTTTAAAAACTTTTAAAAATTAAATTTAAAGTTAAAAAATTAAATTTTAATCTCTCGCAGTGAAAACAAATTTACACTTCAGCCAATTTGTTTGGATCTCAAATAGTTAAAAATTAAAAATATATTGTTTTGTGGTTTTTCAATGTAAGTGAAATTTCGCATACTTATTACACATTAAACCTTTAGGAAGGTCGTAGTAGACTATTTTGTTTCATTATTAGTTGTTTGTTTTGGTTTTGTTTCTTGATTTCTCACCAAAGCATGCGTTTTCTTAACCCTCTGATGGATACAAACCCGTCACTTGAATAGCACACATAAAATATTCTATAATTTTACTAAAGTCAAAATTTAAAATACGGAGGACACATTTAAAATGCACTGCTACAAAAATTAGTTTTAAAAAACTTTTAAAAATTAAATTTAAAGTTAAAAATTCAAATTTTAATCTCTCGCAGTGAAAACAAATTTACACTTCAGCCAATTTGTTTGGATCTCAGATAGGTAAAAATTTAAAAAAACTACAAATTATCTTATTTTCATGATTTTTTAGTACATAACTTTGGGCACTTATTTTGAAGTCTTGTTTAGTAAATATTATGTCGTTCCTAAATTAAAAGATTAGAAACGCCAGGAATTAATTATTAATTTTTTTACATTACATTTATTATAAGATTATTATTATTATTATTTTTTTAATTTAAGATTACTTTCTTTCCAGGTTTTAAAAGAAGTTACGTAAAATAAATTAATAACCGATATTAAGAGCCTAAAAAGTCATTCTTTTCATAGAATATTTTTCTATTAGTGTTTTTTTATTATGTGTACAATACCAATATAACTTTTTCTAATCTATATTCTTTTGAAAATTTATTATTTATTTCTTTTGAAAATAAAAAATATCCATTTGAAAAGCTCATCACACACAAGATGAAATTCTTCGAATTTATTTTAATATTTACTTACGTGTGGTTGAATAATACGAATTTCATTTAATAAATAAACATCAATATCTAAATTAATATATTTCATTACGAAAAGTAAAATTTATGACTGTATTAAATCTTAAAATTTATCTTCAAAGATAATTTATTTCTATTTATCTTCCAAGAGGGTTGATGATTGTGGCCTTTTTAAATTTTCTCACGTTTGTTTCAAAAATATAATCAATATTTCAAACATTAAACTATATTTAAGTGGTTATTTTTAATACGTGTTTCTCAAAAGTAATAAAAAATAGCAATTTTGAGAATAACCATATATTATATAACGATATTATATTTGTTGAAATTTGTTTTATTAGTTCATTAAAAATGGAAATTTGCAAAAGAATTTCATTACAATACTTTCGTTTGTTCAATCGTTTTGTTCTCATTCCATCCAACTCCAATTTTAGGTTAACCTCAATATGAATTAAATAAATTAAAATATAAATTACACGTATTCTTAAAGTAGTTTCTCATGGTTTTGAAGTTTTTCGTAAGTACTAATACAAATTTCTTATTCACCTTTGAACAGTGACAAATATTGTACTTTAAATTTTTAATTTATTGCATATAAATATACACCCACTAATTTTATAAACGTGATTGCTCTGTCACATAGATTTTGCAAGGTGAATGTAATTTTTATATGAAAAAAACGGGAGGGAGGAAGAGGTGGACTTTCGAATTGAAGCGTTGGAACCTGTAAATACAATATACAGTATCCCAATACACAAGATTTTTTACTTGGTTTCCGCATAGCACTGTATTTACGCGAAAAGTAACATAGCTGACAAAAAGGGCTTTAAAGTTGAAATAGTTGAAACACAGATTATCGTACAAACGCAAAATTTCATCCGAGTCTCCTGAAAAGTCTTCTTCATCTCGCCGGTACATTTTCTCGGCCACAAAACAAATATTCCTTTTGCGTTCTGCAGGTCAGGAAATTGGCAAAAATGTGCGGTTGTTATCTCCTCATAAATTATAAAATTAATTATTTTTAATAACTAATTTGTTTCTTAACATTTGGAAAATCAGAAGAGATGCTCTAAAAATCCTTCAACTGAGAAACGTACAACATCATCGAATATTACTATTTATGAAATTTTGAAATATGTGGTCATTGATAGAAAACTGGTGCATGAACTAGGAAAATACGGAACTAACGCTCAGAAGACTAAAAGTAAATTTTGCTTTAGTTCTGAGCAGGGATTATGCTACGGTCACATTTTTCGCAAATTGCGGGAAAAAATTCAATATGCGAAAAGAAAAAAAGCTAGTTTTCGCTAAAATGCGAAAGCCTAATTTCCGATATTTTTTCCGAAGTTCGTTTATCATCAAATCGAAAATGTCCGTTCCCTTGCATTCCGAGAAAATTAGAAACAGATCTAAGAAACAAGTTTTTTCCAATGTAAATAGTATCCTTATGATAAATGTGAGAGGAAGCTGTTTGATTTCAAAGATGCAGTCATAAAATGCGCAAATTCAAAAGATAGAAGAATCGTAAATTGTAAGCCAAAATTTTTTGATAAATAAAATTACTCTTTTGTAGTGTTATTTGAGTTATGGTAGCTTTGTATTTAAAATACTTTTCTTTTCTGTATTTATTGAAGGTAAATATATAAGAATTTAAAACTATTTTATAATGCGTTTTTCTTCACTTGAAGGAATTTTTCCATTTTGTTAAAGCTTTTGCCATTTGTCGAAACTAAATTTCTCATTCCCGCTTTTTTTACTGAAGGGAAAAACTTCAGTTTAAACACTGGTTCTGGGACTTTCAATAATTTACCACTGAAGCTCTTTACCTCTGAACTTAAATTTGCTTAAGTTTTTGCCATTTTCAACAAAGATTTCTCATTTTTGATTTTTTTTTTTGCTAACGGTAAAAAAATCAGTTTAAACACTGGTTCTGAGACTTGAAACAATTTACCTCTGAAACACAGTATCTTTCAACTCATTTTTGCTAAAGCTCTGAAAACATTTTTTTTCAATTTTGCTAAAGCTTCTAAAACAAATTTTCTCACTTTTGCTAAAGCTTCTAAAATAATTTTTTTCAATTTTGCTAAAGCTTCTAAAATAATTTTTCTCATTTTTGCTAAAGGGTAAAATATTCCTGTTTAAACACTGATTCTGAGACTTGAAACAATTTTCAGCTCTGAAGAACAGATATGTGAAACAGCGTGAAATAAAGAGTATCGCGAAGAAGACCTCTCGCGTTGTCTGTCGTTGAGTGTGTCAAGATTTCGTCTGCCGAGAGTGTTCACCTTGAGTGCGGGTCAATGGACGCCGCCTCAGGTAGTAGAACCAAGGTCAAGTGAACCGGGGAGAGATTTGCAGACGATTTCTTTTCATTGCTTTGGTGGGGTGCCCCATTTAGGGGGAGGGTCTGATTCTCGTTTCCGAATCTCCCATGCCCTGGGACGTGACAGCTGTTGGCTTCTGTTTTTTTTTTAAGTGAATGACGTTCTGTTTTTTTACATATTTATTCTTCGAAATATAAATAAATTTAGCAGACAATAAGGAATAATTAAAGAGTTTAGCGGAAAGTTTTTTGTTTGCACTTAGATACGTTAATAATGGCACTTAAAAAGGTAAAAAATATACTTAAGTTGAAGTTTATGAAAAAGGGGAATCTTGTTATCTTTAATAGAGGGAATAACATGTTCATTGACTCAAAAATAGCATTTTGTTTTTCAAAAATGTCACTTTGCTTATTCTTCCACTAAGCTCTTCAATTATTGAGAAGAAAATAAATTAAACTAGCTAGATTTTGCGTGTAAATGATTAATATAGAATTAAATGCTGTGTTTGGTGCGTTTTTTCTTTTTTTGTTTGCCATTTATGTTAGACCATTTCACAATTTTTCAGTTTTTATAATTTTTTTTTAAGATTTTGATAAATATTATAGACTGATTATTAAAATATAAATGATCAAACCTATTAAACCTATTATCATAACATTAAACCCAAGTTTTATAAAGTATCATTTTATCAATATATGTAAAGTTAGGTAATTTTACATAATGATGAAATGAGTGATCCGTTGTTGCAATAATTCAAAATTAATGAGTCAAAATAAGTTTTTCAATATTTGGACACCTGAACTTCATTATATACTTTAAACTTAATTATTGATTTCTCTTAATAAGCAAAGAGTTACGTTCAAATGGGCTAAAATTGTAAAAAAACACAAATAAATTAGCATTTTTAATTATGTAATGGGTAAAAACTCCTATTGTTTCTACTGTCACACATTTTTCAATTTAATCTAAGCTTTTATGATAATCCAAAGAAAGAAATTACTGACCCAGAAATTTAATGTAGTATAAAATAGTTAATTATGTTACAGTTTGTGAATGTCGATCAAATGTAAATCTTCTTACCAAAGCTAACATTACGCAATCAAAAATTTAATCAAAGTATCTCGATTATAGGATATTTTCATTTGCAGATGCAAATACTTATAAATAAAAGTCTTATATGAAAAGATTAAAACTATATTTTTGTTTAGTAAATTGCAGTTTTAGTTATACAAAACGAATTTTAATTTTTATGCAATTTTAAAGTTTTGCATTTTATGTTATAAAATTTATAACTTTTTGTGTTTTATTTTTATGTTCTCCTTTTCTAGAAATACAAAAAGCATTTTCATTCTCTCAAGAAATGATTATCTTTGTTTACAAACCTGCATTAAATGTTTGCTTACGTCCAAACGACAACACTTACTTTGTTTAAAAATGGTAAAACCTACTCTTAGCTGTTTAAGTACCATCGTTCGTAAGAGTATGCTTTATTGGTGTGATAATTTTTTTTTATTTAAAATTACTTAACAAAACTTCTCGAACTAAAGTAGAAACAAATAAAATAATTTGCTGATTTTTGTATTGCAACAATAAAATTCCGTTGTAACTATGCTACGATACGATTGGCTTGTTTCAGGTGAAGTATTTCCTTCCAGATTTCATTCTTGGGGTTTCTCCGATCGGTGCTCTGATTGGTGCTGTGTTTGCCACGATACATTAATTCATCTATCGAGGATAGGGAAAGAAATTATTTTCATTCAGTATTTCTGTCGCCCCTCAAGACCTGAAACGTGTCCATCATTACTAATCATTAATATGTATTTAAAAAAATACTTTATGCATGTTTATTTAAATAACTACAATATTAATTTAAATGATAATTAAAAATTTTACTGTTTATAAATAAATATAAATACGAAATGAAATGCATCTTAATAGTAATGCATCATCAAACACGAGATAAAACAAATATGAAAACTATTCAAAGATGCTATATTGATTTTAAAACAGCTGTTTGATGATATCACTTACTTGAACTTATTCACATGGAACAAATTAACTTATAATATTCACACTATTTATGTACTTTAACATAAAAAGCACACATAAAGTATAAAACCCACCCCTTCTTTATATCAAATGATTCCAGAAAACAAACCCTCCATTCACATATTCAATCCCCGTATGAGTCAGAGACTTAGCGGGGGTTCCACCCACCCCATGTCTCGATTAAATGGTATGGAAACGTAATTTTCTTTGATCTCCCTCCTCTTAGAAGATTTCCTACAAATCTCCCCCTTGTCTCTGTCTCCCTATTAACTGAATCGCTAAATGAAAAAAGGGGGCCCTGTCCGTTTGGCAATTTCCCATCAAGCTTTTTATTTTATTATAATGTTGAAAGGAAGAAGCTTAGTGGGAAACTCTCCCAATGAACTTGATTTCTTTTTACTGTTAGTGATTCAACTTTTCTCCCCTTTCTGTTGCCTTCCATGCTAAGAGAAAGAGGGATTCCGCCTTTACCAATCGATGAAATACACTGTTTGTTGAAATATGTACTACAAAGCTAAATGGGGATATAATGTTAAATTAAAAGTTTTTCAGTAGAAACAACTTTAAACTATTTTTTTTTACCCATACATCTTTTTTATACGACATGCTTATGATGTTATTTTATTGTTGTAAACACAACTTAGTTTTTTATTAAAATTTGGACTTCAATTCTATTTGTCATGCTTAATTTTCCTATATATTTTCTTTCGGCAGTTCATGAATAACACTTTTTAGATTTACACTTTTTAAAAGTTTTTCGCTCTTCCATGCATCAAAGATTATAACATTTTATTGAATTAATTTTTTTTGTTTTATATTAAATGTATAAAGTTAATTAAACACAAAATCTATACACATTTTGATTCCGATAAGTATTAAAACCCTTGTTAGAAAGTTTTATTACCTTTGTAAAAAAATTTGTCGTTATAATAGCCTGATTTTTTAAGTCCTTAATTTTGTTGTAATTTAGACGAATCCATAATATCGTTGACAAATCGTTTTCGAAATAAAATGTCATCCAATATTTGTACGTAAATGAGTATTCATAGATCAAGACTTAAAGAGAAAGTGCAATATTACAGAAGTTTTGCAATTTTGAATGTCTACTGTATCCTTATTGAGACCCATGACTCCTCTTCATACCAGATATAGAAATGCTTCAATATTCTTTTATTATGAATATGTGTAATTACTATTGTAATTTAGAGACCCACTTGATCAAGCCTGACAAAACTATAAAATACCCTCCTTTAATTTACCATCACAGTGTGATGGCAAAAATGCTGCCATCACCCTGTGCTGGGAATTTACTTATAATATTAAATTTATTGTGTGGTACCGGCTAAAATATTTGCTTCACTGACAGTGATTGGAAGCATCCATCTTCTTTGTTTAAACGCGATTGGAGTAACTTGTTCATGTAGCTCTATACATCTTGAAAACATCAATTTGTTAAAAACAAACATTGCATCACTGCGATGTAAAAAGTAACCACATAATGTGCTGTAATTTTACAAAACAAAATTTGCAGTGTTTCCCAATTTTTCAGCATGCAAAGGGAACTGAACTGTTTCCATAGAATGTCTGTTTTACCGGAATAATTAAAAACTTGGTGCTACTCTATTTTTGACGTAACAATCTTGCGTTAAGAATGTTCTTTTTGACGACTTTTGAACAAACTAATTTAGGCTGAGGTTGCGAATTCGTGAGCGCTCTCTTTTCTTGTCCAATCAGTTTCAAAGCTTGCATAATAAAGAACCTCTTGATTGCTCCATGCAAAGTCGTCTTGTTGCTCTGCTTCCCTTATTCTTATCTGTTGATGTTCCAATGCCATTTTTAGTATTTCTATTCTTTGAATCGTTAAATATTCACAAGTCATTTGGAATAGTTTGGACTGAAATGGGGGTGAGAATAGTTGCAGATGGATCTTTGTTGGTTACGATACAACCGCTCTGCAAAGCAATTAAGGCTCTGAAAGCCCAGTTTATTTGTGTATTTTTATGGAGTTGAAACTTTGTTACTAAGGGTTTTGGCTGGAAGGTAATTCTGAAGTATAGTTTACATAATGTTGCTTAAAAAAACATGTCAGTATTTTAGTGGTACTTTTATTATTCATACTGAGTGAGGTTATTAGTTGTGAAACATCCATAAAAGTTTTTCTAATGACGAGGCAATAAAAATAATTGAAAGTATAATGACTTAAAGGATAAATGCTTTATTTTCATAATTTTTTTACATAAGAAATGTTTTAAATAGCTATTTGCTTTATAATGTCACAAAAATATCCTTTTAGGTTACAAAACTGAAAAATAATTTTTCTTTACAATTTGTAAATATCTACTAGCTATTTTTTAAAGTGTATTTAACTACTATTTTCTTTTTAATTTTTGCATATTATTTAAGCAACAACGCTCGACTAGATGACTAGTGTGTTTAATATAAAAGTTAAAGCATATTTAGAAAATAATTTCTATCGCTACTAATATAAAATTAAAGATAAAGTTTGTAAAATAAATTTTATCTAACAATTAAATTTAGTGAAGCAATGTCACCCATCTTTTATACACAATAGCTTTTAAGAATTCATTACTAATCAGCACTTGATATTGTCTCATGTGTTATTAATTATTATTCTCTCACAGATACCTTTATAAATTTCAAAAGTCCCATATTCAGTGGAATTTATATTTGACTTATCTATAACTATAGGACAAAGTTTCGAGTGACTAACTGTCTGACACACAATATATTGCAGGTACGGAGATCAACTTTTAGGAGCCTATTCCTTTTGATCTAAAGGCTTTATATTTTAAGAATCGATTGTTAGGAAGGCTCTAGGAGGGCAAACGTGAGCCGATTTCTCCATAGGAATAAAATTGTGCATTGTTGTAAAGTTAGAATTTATGAAAAATTCTTATTTGAGAGTAAAACTTCAGCACGAGAGAAACATTTATCTAAAAACGTAAAAGAACGTGGTTTTAATTTGTAAGATCGTTATCGGAATATCATTATTTTATTTATTTAAAATATTTATTTGATTTTTAAGGTTTGATCAGATTTACTCAACTATATCCTAATTGTATTTCTAAATCGAATTTAGTTGATGGTTATAAATGGTAAAAAAGATTATTATAAGGAGATATGTATGCATAAATAGGGAGTTTGTGCCTCGTCAAATGTTTCCAACCATACGAAATGATGCATGCGTTTCGTTTTCTGTCTTTTTTCATATGTGGTACAGACTTGCTGTCTACAGAAGGCCAGGAAATAATTGTGAGATATATTGTGGAGAATTTTAAGAGATCTGCTAAAACCTAAAATGACATGACAGTAAGGCGTAACTACTTTGGATCTGTCATTTCCAGTGGAAAGGATTGATTGGCCTTAAATAAAAGTTTACATAAAATTCAAATCACCGTTGTTAAGGTACACCCGTGATGCGCCGGGTATATAAAGCTAGTACTCTAATAAAATAATTTGTTAGAAAATATTTTAATGGTCTCAAATGAAAGCTGATTAATGATATGTAGCCGTTAAAATCAATTTTGCAGTAGAATGCCATCAAATCCTGGACCTTGGAGAGAGTCTTAAGCGAAGTAATTGCCTTATTTACATTCAATAAATTTCACAGTGAAAGGAAAATAACAATTAACGCTTTTTTAGTAGCACCGTTTATTTTAATTTTAGTGTTTTCTATTTAAAAATAAATTTTATTTAAAAAATTGAGACTTCTGACATAAATTAGGGAAAAATTTTCCATTTCCATTTATGGCCATCAAAATGTGTCGAAGTATGGATACTTTGTATTGATTACGGTTTATTCTTTTTGGATAACAAATATCTCTCATGTAACACAATGCTATACTTTTATAAATCATAAAAGAGTTAAGGTGAAAAACTCAACGCAATCAAAATATATGGAATGTTTTTTTAAAGTACGTCATACGTCTGAACAGTCAAGCGGTTCGGGAAAAAAACCCTCGTTTATTTAGAAAAACTGGTGTAAAATAACCCGTAGTCATCTCTATAATACATTCAAAGTGGCTGTAAATTAAAACAAAATTGCTCCTTAGATACTTAAGGAAGTCATATTGATGGATGGATTATGCTTGTAAGAGAAAACTCTCATAATTGGACACTTAGAGCATCCTTCAATTAATTATTCCTAACTCTTTGTAAATTTCGGGGTGTTTATGTGGAGGCAAGATCACAAAATATTTGGAAAGAGTGGAGGTTCAAAACAATATTTAAGATGATTTTCTCGATAATTGGTTTTCGGAGTCAATATTTTTTTCCATATCTGTTCCTCTGATAGAATTATTGGAAATTTACTGATTTATATAGTATATGATTTCGATTTCAAATAATATCTTAAGTATGTAGTTTCAAGAAAGAGGGTTTTGGTTGCATGTAATTACATTCTCCAGTTTAAGACGTTTAAATATTTAAATTTTAGCTTATAATACTGAAAAGTACGGAGTTAATAAATTGTAAATATAATCCGAAATTTTCTGATTCAAAATATTGACTTACGAATTTTTTTGTGCTAATATTCATTCAAGAAAATTCTAAATTTTGATGAAGAGTTGTTTATTTTGTATAAATATTGAATCTCTGAATAATTGAGTTCTTTATGCATTCCTTTTCAAATATTGAATTTAAATTGAAAATTCAATGAAATTCCATTTTTTTTGTTAAAATCCTTTTAATATTTAATATACCTTAACTTTTAAGGAATCAATGAAATTATAAATTGAAAAACATAGGTATCAGTATCCGAGTCTCGAATAAATTTATTTTCAATTATATATATAAGAATTTCGGTATTTTCAAAAGAGATGATAAATATTTTGTTGTAAGAACTGTGATAAAGGAATGGAAATTCTGGAGAACATATAAATTTGTAGACGCGTTATTAATATAAAAACTATTATTTATTTGTTTCTATCACATTTCCTATTGCACTTTACTACAAATTCCAATATATAAAACACAGTTGCATAGGTTTGGTTTAAATAACATCTCACTACAGATAAACTTTTACTATTATTGGTGACTTGTTATTTTGAACCATGGTCAAGATACAGAAGTTTACATTGAACAGTGACAGTTGATTGCTCATATTTTTTAAAAATAAATTTGCTACAATAATTCTACAAATATATTGATGCATATTTTTAAATATGTCTTTGCAATGGAAATTTTTATTACTCGACTGTTATAAGAAATGAAGGCTTAGTATAGTTTATATTCGTTTCATTGACTATAGCCTAAATGACTTATATGACTTTATTACAATAATATTTTTATAGTTACTTGGTAATTATACCAACAGTAGGACATATTAGTAATACTTTTGTATGCAATTATTTTTGAAATACATGTATATATCAAACGCACTGTAAGTATTTGGTACCTTTAATTAAAATTTTATTTGTTAGTAAAAAAGCTAAAATGTCTAATTAATCAAAGCTTTCTTATTAACAATGCGCGCTGTTTTATGGCAACGAAAAAAGTGTTTTGATAATAATTCTCTCTTCGAAGGTTATTATTTGCATGTCTGACGTTTGGTTTTAAGATGATCAGCCCGTGAAATGAGTTGAACGATCTTAATTACTAGGGTGTTGCCGCAAGCAACGGAATAACTCTTTGATGTATATACGCACTGTCTGATTCCCGTTTCCAAGTCATGGCATTCTAAAGAGATACAGGAATACGGAATGTACTGCTCAAATATAGAATTCCGAAACATTGGTGTTCATGTAGTTCTGGAGGGCATTTTATAATGAAAAGGTTGTGTGTTGATAAAGGGGATAGAAAGAGGATGAATGGCAGTAATTATATATCTAAATAAAAGGAATAACTCTTTTATAGCCAGGATATCACATAAATCAGAAGTCTTGAAAAAGTTTGAAATTTTAAAAAAGAAATATTAAAATAACATACGAGATTTGATTAATTTGATGTTTTAACAATATACTAGGGTGGCCAAAAAGTAGGCTTACAGTTAGTTAGGTATACAGTTATTTATACAGAAACAGTTATTTATATATTTAATACAGGCTTAGTTTAGTTTGGTTGAATTATCGTCGCACTAGAGCTATAGGAGAGTTACTGGCGAAAGGCATCGTAATTAAGAACCATAGTCAAAAGTGACAGCTTTATTTACATACATATATTTACATACTTAATCCCGAAGGTGCTCAAATTGTCTACCTTCGACATTGATGCATTCCTGCAACCTAACCACGATACTCTCGCACACAGTACGACACAAATTCAAGTTGTCACGAATGTCCTTAAAAGCATCATCGATGAATTTCTTCAACTGGGCGTACTGTGGCGGGTTTTCTGGAATAAACATTATCCTTTACTATTCCCCAGAAAAAGAAATCCATAGGAGTTAAGGTCGGGGAACGTGGTGGAAACTCAAGGCTCCCCCGTCTCCCTATCCAATGAATCGGGAAGGTCAGATCCAGGTATCGTCGGACCACCAAAGAATAATGCGGTGGGGCACTGTCATGTTAAAAAATCAACTTCGCAAAGTCGGGCCGTGCTTGCAGTTGTGGGACTACAACACAACTTGCATCAACATATCCAGATACATGAGGCCATCAACGGTTCCATCGAAAAAGACAGGACCCACTACACCATCGCAGGATATGCCACCCCACACTGTGACGCCTGGCTGATTCATATGCGTAGTCAAAATGGCATGTGGGTTTTCGCCGGCCCAGTACAGAGAGTTATGTTTGTTGACGTAGCCAAAAAATTTAAAACAGGCTCCATCTGTCCACACTATTTTTGAAAGCAGGTCCAGCTGTTCAGTCAGTTGATCGCGCATTATCTTACAGAACTGTAATCTGCGGTCAAGATCGCCCTGAAGAAGGCCATGTAACAGTCTTGGGCGGTACGGCTTAAGGTTCAGCTGGTGCATCAGGCGTTGGAATGAGGCTCTCGGGATCATCAGCTCCCGAGACGCTTGTCGCGTAGACTTTGGACTATTTACGAATGTAAGGGCTACATTCATCTCATTTTCCTGTGTCAACGTCGTGCGTGGTCGTCCAGACTTCGGTGCATTGGCGACGGAACGTTTATATTAACATTTTCTTTTCTATTAAAAGTATCTAGAAAATATTTATTTTTTAAAACTTACACAGAAAAAAATGTTTTGTTGGGAGAACCAAATTTTTTTTGTTGACGTGTTTTGTTGACTAATTTTGTTGACTTAACAATATTTTACTTGTCCCAACAAAGCAAGTATTTTCACGACAACAAAACCCATTTGGTTGAGGTAAGCTCGGCCTGCTATTGGCTGTTTCTAACTGTGACGCCATGGCGCCTGTCATCAACGGCAAATCGAAGAAAATTAAGGGCGCCATTCGGCCCTGATCGTCGAGGAAGGATTTGATTGCTATTTTCAAAGTAAATTGGGGCCGTAGTGATCCTAGTGGTCAGCGTCTCGGTCTCGAGATCTGAAAGTCCCGCGATCGAGTCCCGGTGAAGACCTACCAAGTATATGCGGAGTACGTGCTCGTTAAATCTGTTGGGTCCGAAAGTCCTGTGGTCGGTCATTGCGCATTTTCGGTTTGGCGCATTTTTGTTTGAATCAACAAAATCATTTGGTTGAATCAACAAAATAATTTCAACAAAATAATTTGGTACTGACAACACAATTTTTGTTGGCGCTATATTGACCAAAAAATCTTGTTGAAACAACAAAATTTTTGTTCTTTCAACAAAATATTTTTTTCTGTGTACCATAATTGTATATAAATGTAAATAATTTATCACAACTTTGATATCTGTTGTTGAAGCTTCGTTATATAACATTCAATGTTTGTTCACAAACATCTCTTCATCCGTTTCTATTAAAAGGTACTATTTTCAATTAAATGCCACCCACACTGTGACGCCTGGCTGATTCATATGCGTAGTCAAAATGGCATGTGGGTTTTCGCCGGCCCAGTACAGAGAGTTATGTTTGTTGACGTAGCCAAAAAATTTAAAACAGGCTCCATCTGTCCACACTATTTTTGAAAGCAGGTCCAGCTGTTCAGTCAGTTGATCGCGCATTATCTTACAGAACTGTAATCTGCGGTCAAGATCGCCCTGAAGAAGGCCATGTAACAGTCTTGGGCGGTACGGCTTAAGGTTCAGCTGGTGCATCAGGCGTTGGAATGAGGCTCTCGGGATCATCAGCTCCCGAGACGCTTGTCGCGTAGACTTTGGACTATTTACGAATGTAAGGGCTACATTCATCTCATTTTCCTGTGTCAACGTCGTGCGTGGTCGTCCAGACTTCGGTGCATTGGCGACGGAACTCGTGGTCTCAAACTTGTCTCTGATGCGGTAAATCGCTTGACGGGACGGCGCAGGCAAATTAAACTCATTTTCCCATATCGTACGCACAGTCTCCGCATTTTTTTCGTACTTCCAGTAGGTCTTAAGGATCCACCGTTGGTGCTCCTCGCTCAGATTTCCAGCCATGGTTTACACTTATAAACGAAAGTACAAATTTTCCACCAGCACAAATCCTTTTATAGGATATTTGGCAGGTGGCGGGATTCGAAGTTACGTCCTATGGCGACATTATTTGCATATTTCTAGAGCATCAAACAAACCGAAGATTTCTCGAAACTAAGCCAAACAAAGTCCAAAAATCGCCACTCTTTGGATTCGATACGTTTGAGTACGGATTAATTTTAGCCAACCAACAAAACTAAACACGACCATGTCAAATACCTGTTCTAAATAACCCAAAGTTCTTAGCAATGGTACATTTGGGCCGGCATTAACTGTAAGCCTACTTTTGGGCCACTCTGTATATATTTTAGTGTATTTTCCCGTGTACCTTGAGACTGTCTCAGGAGTTTGTACGACATTTTTTTAAAAAAAAACTTAATCGTAAATTCGTAAATTTTTCTTTTCAAGTTGGTTTTTACAAGAAGAAAATCAAGAAATGGTTACTATAATTAAATAGAAAATCTTGTAGAAGTTTAACCAAAACTTTCTTCTGAAAACTTTAACCATAATGATATGATAATGAAAAAATTTTATGCTTTGACTTATGTGAAAACATGTTATTTATTCAGAAATATCTTTTATGTACAGCCCTTTATTCTCCTGTTTACTGACAAAGTTCTATTAAAATGCAAATTCATAAACGTATATTAACATTTTCTTTTCTATTAAAAGTATCTAGAAAATATTTATTTTTTAAAACTTACCATAATTGTATATAAATGTAAATAATTTATCACAACTTTGATATCTGTTGTTGAAGCTTCGTTATATAACCATTCAATGTTTGTTCACAAACATCTCTTCATCCGTTTCTATTAAAAGGTACTATTTTCAATAATTAAAATGCGTACACTAAATAAATACTTTTTGGAATTCATTGTTGCGCATCACAACCATTAGACGCAAATATTCCGGTTCACCTGTTTACACGAATTTTTCCAACTTTTTTTTTCTCAGCAAGGCATTTAGTTAGAGCAGCACACATGACTTGATGAATGACTCCGGGAATTTCGGAAGCACTCTCCATTTTAAAATCTGACGTTTCTCGCTTTGTTTCCAGCCGACATGAAAACTTCGCAGACGCCATGTTGGCAAGGCAATTAAAGAGAAATGGATGAAGATTCTCGATCTTTTTTTTGGGGGGGAAAGACCAAAGCGAATCGTGAGGTTTTTTTTTCGAACTTCAAGCATGATCAATCATTCCCAATTTGGGCTTCTTGTTTTTATCCGAAGCTTTCTTTGATTTGGTGGCGCTTCGCTTTTAATTTAGTGTTATATACAGACTTTCATTTAGATTTTTTAAAATAAAAATATTTAAGGTTTACTTTCATTCAAGCATCATTTGGAGAAATATTCAAAGTTGCTGATGTGTGCATTACAATGTTTATTTTTCTGAAAAAAGCTACTCGTAACTGATCACATGGATAGTTTTCTTCTCAACTATGCACAGGAAAGAATTGCATGGGTAAATTTAAAATATACATGAGGGTTTCTTCCGCATACAAATCTTGTTTTGTAGTTGTGAAAAATAGTTTTTCGTATGTCAACATCGGTTTTATACTATAGAATGGGTATTGTCGTTATGTGGCCGTGTATCGATTGTGTAAACTTGAAGAGGAGTATACAGAATGTTGTATACACTTTTCTTCAGGTTGACACAACGCGAAATACATTTTAAGTTATCAAAATATTTCCTTTTTACAAATTATAGCTTAGAATGTACTAATTTTAAAATTGCTAATAGTGACGATTTAATGTTTGGTGTTACATTGATCCAATATCATTACATAATATAAAAAATCAGCAATTATTTAAATATTTAAAGAGGATGTAGGGAAAAGACTGCATTTCGAGTTTATAAATAAACATAAGCTGTCCTACTAAAAAAAAATTTTTTGAAGCAAAAAGGTGAAAAATGTATTTATCTTTTTAAAAAAGTTAAGTTGTTAAATTATTATAATAAAGGTTTGTTACTGAATAGGCCTTAAGAAAATAAGACAAATAATGGTCAATCTTCATGCTATAGCAAAATTCCAGGAAAACACAACCGTGATAGATACGGAAAAACCACAACACATCCTCTTCGACCTTGAGCCACCTAATACATTAATATCCTTTCCTCAAAACCAACCATCCGTCGAAAGAGAGAGACGGAAATTATTTTAAAACAACTTCTAAAAGAACAATCTTCGATTACGTTTAGAAACAATGGAATGCTTGAGGTGTCTATCTCCCAAATCATTTATCTTTTGGATTCATTAGAGTGGTCTTTGCAGTTATGGCAAAGGAGTGGAACGGTATTCATTTCTCATACCAGTGTTTTTAAGCAGGAAACGGTGATGAATGGAGGGTCGGAAAAAAAACCTCTGGACATGTAGATTGTAGGTTAGGGATGCAATGTTTACATTATTTGGAATTTTTTTTTTTTTTGGGGGGGGGGAGCAGCAGCAAGCGATAAGTCGCCAAAATTGTAAAACCGCAACCAAACAGAATACTTGTAATGGTAACCTATAACTCTGTATACCGTGGTCCCTTAACTGTGTATGCTGGGTTTTGTCGCCAAAAAATTTCGCTTGTCGCCAAAGATTCTGCGCTGCGAGATTTGCGCCCGCGAATTGGAAAAGTACCCAGTATTCACGAAGGAAACAACGTATAATATTGGCGCAAATAGTTTATTTGGTAAAAATTGTACGTGTTTCTGCGAGTCTGAAGCTCCCCTTCTTCAGCAATATACACAACACAAACTAACTGCCCACGCGATGGCTCGAAGCTGTGAAACATTATATCCAGAAAAGGGGTGTAGAGGGAGGGGGGGGGGGGGAGGGAATGTGCGTGGGAGGGGAGAAAAGTTAATCTGTTGCTATTAGACTTTTTCGAATTTGAGAAATCTCTGGCATGTTGGATGAATTAATTAAGTTATTGTGTTTTTTAAGTATATGGCTACTTCTATTAAGCTTCGTAAAAGTCAAGTTCCTCAATGCTAGAAGGTTTAACTAAAATTGAAGCAGATGAGAAATTGAAACGGTGATTAAACTACCAAGAATGTCAGAAATCTTCAGTCGCTACACATTCTTGGGAGTTTTTTCATATACCCGGTGCTCTACGGGTGTACCCTTAATATTGCACCAAACAACTATAATACAGCGACTTAATTTGACGTTTTTCTATGTTGCCAAAATAATGAAACAGGACAAATCATCTAAATATTCCACTCACTCACACAAAATTGTATACGCATAGAAAGATTATTTTAATTTTTGGATATCGCTGAAAGTCGCCAACAGACTGACTCATTTATATTATAGCTGGATCCAAAAAGGTAAACAACTGTCAACTATTAAATTCGCACCAAACCCAATTCGGATCGTAATACTATTATATATATATATATATATATATATATATATATATATATATATATATATATATATATATATATATATATATATATATATTATATATATATATATATATATATATATATATATAATATATATATATATATATATATATATATTATATATATATATATATATATATATATATATATATAATATATAATATATATATATATATATATATATATATATATATATATATATATATATATATATATATATATATATATATATATATATATATATATATATATTAATAATTATTTTTTTATATTGGTCGTTTTTTGCAAAACAGCCATCAAGAAACTTGGACAACCATTTGTTGTTGATGTCAACATTATACGTATTTGAATTTGGATGTCCGACAACCAATCATCCTCTTTATTTGTTGTTCTTTAAGTAATGATACTTTCAATCGATCGTTTCACTAGTTCGATCAATTTCGTTCAATTGAATCACTTTTGTCATTGATGCATTGTACTAACTTTCTACGGTTATTTTCAATCTCATGATTGTTATAAACGCCACTTTATTGGGAGCAAATTGTCATTGTAAATCATAAGAGTGCATGGCAACCTCCTATTTTTCGAAAAAAATCTTTTCTTGTCTTACACATCCAACTATTAGCTTGAGTTCTTTATGTAGAAAAGTTATTTAATATAGTAGTAAAAAAAGATTGTCATCGTACCAAATATGCATTTAGAAAAATATTGTGGTCAAACAGCACAAGTGGAATACAAGTATTGTGTAAAAATGACAACATTACTATCTAGGTGTGTTGTTTGAGTACGAAAATTGTGTTGATACATACGAACACAAAATTTTGTTGTTCCAACACAACATACATACATATATATAAATATATATATTTATTGGAATGGAATATTTTTATTCATCTGTAGATTTTAGATCTAGATATTTCAATTGTTATTTTTTAGTAAAATAATTGGGTTTGTATTTTTGTTTACTTTCTGAAAATATTGTTTTTAAACAATGCCTTCTTTTTGAGTTTGAAAAGCAACTTGAAATATAAGACGTTTTAACTCAATTCATAAAACTTGAATAAATACTAAGCACATAGCTTTTCGAAAAAATACACAACATCGAAAGATAAGTATGCTAGCCATATTTACTTTTGGGTACGTATAGTTTTTTGAAGAAAAAGAAACTATAGTTATGTTCTAAAAAGATAGATCAATAGTTCTTGAATTCTGAATTCAATTTCTGTTTACTTATGTTCTCTACTCTATTTATCAGAATTATTTTGCTTTAATGTATATCAATTCTTGAAATTTTAAATTGAAAATGTAATACATCAAGTCTTGTTTCATTTTACATATTTTGAAGCTGAATTGGTACATTAATGTGTGCTGAAATTCTATATGAAATTCATGTGTGCCAGGTTTTTTTTTCATATTGTAGAATAATATATATTTAAGAATATGTTCCAAAAAATTTACGGTCTACTCAACCAACCTTTGTTATCTATATTACATACTGTTTCATCAAAATACGAATATCTAATAACCCCATTATTTATAAATTATTTTCATTTTGAGAAATGCTTTTTAAACCTCAGAAAACAATTGTTACCATGTCCAGCGAGTTCTTTCACTTTCTTTGAAACCTAAAAAAATATTTTTTCCCCTAATGTCTTTTTGTGCCCGATGTCTTTGTTCTCCTCTGGCTCAGAGAAACTTTTCTTTCTTTGTGGGTATAGAGTCGCTTGTATCAAAAAGAATTGATAAATTTTTAGTGCCTAGTAATAACAGAGTGTTTATATTTTTTGGAGGGTGGTTTAAACTTTGTTGTATAACAGGATGTTTGAAAGTGATTAACGACACTTTTTCCAACGAAATATATAGCTAAATAAGTACAGTTTTGTGAGATTTTCTAAATTTGGTTTTATGCGTTTATAGTAAAAATAGAAAAGGGCAGTTTATTTGGTGTTTTGTTTATAGTTTTATTATCTTTAGTTTTGTTTTACTTCCACACTGCTTTTATAAGGTAAAAAGTGGAAGCTTTTATGTAGACTATGTACGTCACCCACTTTCATAGCCCAAACTGCAAATGCTACAGATACGTGTGATGTGTCAAAAAATTCCGCACATTGAAACTAGAAGACAATTAAATCTCAAAATAAAGTTGAATTTTGAGTACTTCAGTTATTAGAAAACTACAAAATTCAATACTCATTTAAAACAACATAAGAATTCAACTTTGATGGAATTTAATTGTCATTGCCACTCACAACAACCGCATGAGAAACTTCATATTAAATACAAAGGAAATTTATTTTTCCGATAGAAATTAATTTGGAACGGCGTCATAAATGGCCCCCATTTGTTCCCTTCAGTTTAAACAGTGTAGTATTATCAAGACTTAATGAAAAATAGTTAAAAAATAATTTTATTTACAAACGATAATGAATATACAAAAGACTTGTTTTGTTTTTCACAAATAACTAATAGGTTTTTTTACATTGGATTGGTTATTTATGATTTGGTTTGAAATTTTTAAAAGTATATTGTATAGTAAAATTTTTAGAAGGGATATCGTAGTGAACAATACTATATCTTACCCTATAAAATATTTATCATTGTATTGATATATTTTGGTTTTATTTGGTTGCATAAATTTATATGTACAAATTAAACAAAACCAAATATACAAATTTTGTTTATTTTAATATCAATATTTCGATAAGTTATTGCTGTAAATAATTTTAGGTATTTACAAATACGTATTTATATTAATGGATCAACTGGGAACGTTGTTCTGAAAATTATATCTTAATATAATGTTACAAGGATGTACTATATAGTGTAAATATTATTAGTACAAAAAATGTTCTGTGCTTTATGTCAATATCTAAATAAACCGTCAATAAAATTGGACCATTAATTAACTGATATTTACTAGAGTCTTTTAAATAAATTTTTACTTGATTTAGTAAGAGAAAATTGTTAGGAATAACTTGGTATAGATATTTTAAATGTTTTATATTCACGAAATTTTATTTTTTGTAATTGAACAATTCTTAGTTAAATCTCAATATTTATTTTCAAAGAACTGCTAACAGTTCTAACTGCATATTGTAAATATTATTATACTAGTGATTGTAAAAAGAAGCTTAAGGTAACTCATTAAAAGCACTTAGCTCTAAATGCTAGCTTTTATAAAAGCATGCTTTTTGTAAAAGAAATTATTATTTAATTACGAAATTTTACGCATTGTCGTAATTACCAAAGCTGAAATATATGTTTATGTATCCACATAATACAGTTCCAGTTTAATTAATAATGAAAAACTAGCATTGAGTTACCTTTTATGAGGAAGCAATATTTATTGAATTAAAATTTTTTTTTGTAAAGCAGAGAAACAAAAGCACGGTGAAAAATACCGAATAAGAAATTGAGGGTTAGAAATTAAAGAAGTTATAAAAAAACTCATAAAGAAAAACTATTTTCACTAGTTTACCGGAGTGGAAAATTCATTCTTCTTCTGGAAAAATTCTGCATTATTTAAATAAATAATTAATAATCAACCTCCTGTTAAATATTAATAGAAATTCCGCGTTAATAAATCTTGAAGCATACTTGAAAAAGTATTATACAGCTGGTAATTTGAAGGATGAAAGTATTCGTTGTCTTTTGGGGATTTTTTTTTTTTAAATACCAAATTTTTTTTTTCATTAAGTGACGAGAAAAAAGTGATTTTATCGTTTTTGAGTCACACATATTTGTACAAATTTGTTTCTATATAAAATAAAAAAGTATGGACAATTTAAAAGGTAAAAGAATCTATGTCAATTGAATTACAAGAAGAATAAATGATAGTATAAAATATAGTTGTACGCCTCGGTCGCTAATTAGGGCGATGTACTCTCGAAGAAGGACAATCGACACGACACCCGTTTTGTATATTATTCATTGTCAAATGGAACGTTTCGAATTTATTTCAAACAAATATACACCATTAGCAAACTTTCCAAGATGGTAAAATTCCCTCGTCCTGGTGGACAGACGTGCGTTCTGGTAAGAAAATGGATTTGTATGAAAGTTTCGATAATGTAATTTTTGATTATATCAACTTTTATTAGGTTTTCGTAATACTAACTATTTAGAATTAATCCTTTAAAACTTCTCTTAATTTTCGAATTTTATTATACAAATACTTATTTTTACTCAGTTATGTCAAAATATTCTGATAACTATATTATTTAAATAAAAGTATTAACGATTTTAAGACATTTTTAATAAAACGTTCCTTTTGCTTTTAAAAATGTTACTTTTCTTACGTATTTTAGCTACATAAGGAAGTTACATTAGTTTTTTGGCATTTGAATACTCACAAATCTTTATAGCTGTCACATACAGAAAAATATAATTCATATCCATTTATGGACAAAAAGATGCGTGGATTTGTGTAAATTTTAAAATACCTTAAATTTTTGAGAAACCTCAAGCAAACTGCTTTGCGTCTAATTATCGCATTATATCAATCATTCTTCTTTCTTTGCACTCTTTTATTTAATTCTAAGCTTCTGTTATTTAGTCATCCATTTGAATCTTTCTAACAATCCATCTTCTTTACGATTTCTTTTATTTTATTCTAAAACAAAAAGTTCGGAACACACTTTTCATTAAAAGCCTTATATTGATTCAAGAGTTTTTCAGTCAATATTTTCTTTCATCGTTCTATTAGATATAAAAAACATGTAATACGTTGTTTTTATCTGGATATGTCACTTACTTCTAAGCATTAAGCTAAGTAAGTTCTAAGCTACTTCTAAGCTAAGTAAACAACTTCTAAGCTAAGTAAAGCATTTAAATGCTAAATGACAGCCTTGAGTGCATATATTTCTCTGTAGCCCCATTTAAATAAAATTCAACATGTTTTCATCTTTTTTATTTTGTCACGGCAATTAAAGGAAGGTAATAAAAGTTTCAATGAATGAATTTTATCTTATACTTGTCACGTTTTCTTTAATGCTCCTACTTAATTGACTAGTCCTATAAAAGTGGTAATTTAAAATTTAACGAACACATTTTTCAACGCTTGAGATACACATTTTAAAAATCTATGTGTCCTCTAACTACACACTTTTTTAAAATTAGATACGCACATCCAGATTAGCTCCTTCCAACTCAATGATTTAATGATTTGAACAGATTGAGAGAAGGAGGGTGGGATTTGAACGAGGCACTATTTTTCTTTCAGCAATATATGATGAATTACCATGAAAAGTGTAAAGAACCGGTTAATTGCTGGAGACAAATCTTTATTCGACTTTATGAAAATACAAAGACACACGTAGTGGATAATGTTAATGTTGAACTAGCGTTCCTCTTATTTTAATGATATAATCGACAAACAATAATTATACAATTTTAAAATGTATTGTTTATGGTTTTTAAGCAACTGTACGGCTATGTAGGGCTTTCAAAATATAAATTTACAAAGTTAATTTAAAATTTTGATTATATGAATGAAATTTGGAATGTCTAAGGAATTTTTTTAGTGTAAATTTAAAAAAATACAAAATGGAAACAATTGTCATGTGTCCATCGTGAGTGGCGACAGTTCCAGCGGTAAATTTTCATTTATGGTCCTTCTGAAATTGTAATTGTTTTGAAACTTTACAATGTATTTGATACAATACAATATATTTGATACAATTCAATATAATTTGATACAATACAATATATTTTGATACAATATTTTCTTAACCTCACTAAACCGAATGTTGTGTACAAACTTTCTTTCAGTAGAACTTAAGCTTTTTCTGTTCGTGGAATCACGTTAAAGTGCTGTCCTACAATTTAGCTTAATTTCTCCGCACATGACAAAATATCATCTAAACCGAAGTTTTCCAACATTGACGTTTGGATAATGTTTTGCACATTTGACATTTAATTGAATTAAAACAAATTTAATAAATAGCAGGAATAAAAACAAGTAACAAGGAGGGAACTTTAAAAAAAATCAGCAGACGATAAAAGCTTCCATTTTGAGAGTGAAATCTAAACCAAAAATAAAATCGCAGGAATTCAAAAATGAAAACAAAAGTGCGTTACATCATCTGAAACAACCTCATTTCAATAAGTTATAAAATTGAAAGAGACTAAATTACTTTGAAAATTCTACAGAAAATGTCAGGTTTAGGTTGTGCTGCCATCTGTTGCTGATACTTTGGAGTACTTGTCTAAGCACAGTTAAAGGATCGAATACTTATTTTTTTATTTTATAAATTTTAAATATTAATTTTTTGCTTTAAACTTTTACTTAAACCCATAATTAAAAAACATATATTGTTTATAAATGTATTTAACTTATTAAATTGCTAAGATATTTTTTTAAAAGTTTGCTTTAATTGTTTTGTGTGATAATTGAAAAAGTTTTCTTAATTTTTAATGTTTAAACAAAGAAGTGATGTGTGTTTCCAACCTAAAATTCTCCAAAGTATAACTATAGTATAAGGTCCGGTCCTTTCATTGGCGATTTTTGATAATAATAAATTCAATTGTGCGAAGTACCAATGATCGGACTAGACTCTACCTCTCTGTTATGCTTTGGAAAATGTGAGTTTTTGGAACTAACCCCTTTTCCTTGATCTGATTTAATATATTATTGCTTATTTAAACGCATGTGGTTGACAGATTTCTTACTAAGCAAAAAATAATAGAAAACTGTAAGATTAGACCCATACAAAAATAACTATTATTTATGGCACAACTTTTATATAATATATATAAAATGTGCTTTAGAATTTTTTTAAATGTAATTTAAAGGTTTAACTTTTACAAGCAAATTATTATAATAATTTAATATATAAATATATTTTTAAAAAATCTTTCAACCAAAACTTTCATAAAATATGCTTTTGGTCCTTAAAGAATTAACTTATAAAATTGCTAAAGAGACAATTGTATAAATGTTCGAGTTTCTAGAAGTTTAAAAAAATTAATTAAATGTAGTAAGTCGTATAAAAAGTGCACCAGTGGGATAAATTTAAAGAATAAAAAAAATCTTGTATATTGTCAGTGTGGGAAACAAGTTTCTCCTTAGAACATCTTCAAGATTTCGTGTGGAATTCTCATCAAGAGAATTTTGTTTTACCATTTTATTTTACGTTTTCTTTCCTTATTGGGCCTCAATTTTTTTCGAGTTTTTTCCGTAGAAAAAATTTGTTTTGGACAAAATTTTATTTAATTTTAAAAACGTTTAGTGTTAATAACTCAAAGCTTTTTTTTTCCATATTAGATTTTATTTGTTATATCCGTAATTTTTTAAAAATTTGTCAATAAAAAGAAATTCAAACAACATAATTTTTTTTTTTTTAAGTGTATAAAGTGGGGTTTTGAAAAAAAAGGGGTTTTGGCTTTTTTTTTAAATTTTAAAGCATTTTTTTTAAAACCAAAAGAAAGAAAACAAACTTTATTTTAATTCAAAAAAATGAAAGGGGTTTTTTTAAATTAAACCATAAAATCTTTATCCCCCAAAAAAACATATTTTAAAACCTTTCAGAATTTTTTTTTGAAAAAATTTGGGGGAAATTAATTGGGAATTGGGGGGGAGAAAATCGAAAGAAATAAAAATTTTGTTTTAAAATTTCTTTATTTTTATTGTAAAATTTTTTTCCTTCCTTTAAAAATTTTTTGAAAAAGTTTTGTTCGAAAATGTTTAAGTATTAAGCGAAATTTAATTTTGTGCTTTTTTTTTAAAAACAATAAATTTTAAGGTCTAAAATTTTTTTTTTACCACATGCAAGAATATTTTATTAGGTTAAACAATCTTGAAATTATTTTTAAAAATATTTTATAATTTAAAATATTTTTTAAAAAAATTTTTCTTTTTTTGCTTTAGTGTGGCTCCCCTTTAAGACAGAATATTAACATTCTTTACTGTATTTTCCCGGATTTAAAAAAAAAGGGTTATTTAAGCCATTTTTAAAAAAAAAATTTCTGCCCGTTTTATTATTTCCAGCATTAAAATTTTTTTTAAAATTTCCGCATTTAATTTTTTCAATTGTAATATTGAACTTTGTTCCTAGGGGGGGTAAAGAATTTTTTTTGCTAAATATTACTTTTAGATCTGAAGAAAAATAAGGATTTATTTTTCTTTATTTTTTCAAAGGGAAAGGGTTTTTTATATTGATTTGCAATTTATCTACGGAAAACCTTTTTTCCCCGACCAAATCTCAAGTCTGATCGGGTAAAAACGATTATAAAAACTTTTAGTTAAATAATAAAATTAAAAAAAATTGAATCCTTCTGAAAGAGCAAAAAACTATGAAATTTTAGCCGAATTAATGGAAAAAAAAAAACCCAGATAATAAAATTTTTTTTCTGTTGGGGTCGTTTTTTTGGGGGGCTTTTTCAAAAAAATGTTTTTTAAAAGGGCTAAAAAATAATTGTTTTGTATTGCAGAATCATATTCAATATATCTTACTTTAAAATTTGTAAATTTGGTTTACTAAAAAAAATGGTTCCTAGTAGTTTACCATTTTTTGGTTTTTTTCCTCCAAAACCTGAAAAAAAGGCCGTCCTTACATGGTTTTTAAATTATGAAGTTTGCTAAAAAAATTTTTTTGCACTACAAAAATTTGTTGTATTTTTTTTTTTAATTTTAAGAAAAAAAATTTTGTTTATTACATCTTAAAGGAGTGTTTGCTTTTAAAAAAAAATAAATTTACTGGTTTTTTAATTTTTAAATTTTTTTTTTTATGTTTTTTAAAAAGGGTTTTAATTTTTTTTTTTTTTTGGTAAGTCAAAGTTTCCCCTTTCTTTCAACAACTTACTAGGTAAAGTTAGGTTCTTACAAAGAAAAACTTGAAATAAAAAATTTATAATATTTTTATAACTTTAAAAGTTTAAAAAAATGTGATTTAAATTTTAAAGAAAAAATTTTTCTAAAATCTAATGCAATTCAGGGGCCCCAAAAAAAATTTATTTATTTTCCAAATTTTTCAACAAAACTTTTTAATTGGGTTTTGGGGGGGATTCTAAAAAATTTAAAATTAAAAAAAAATTTTTTTCCCCAAAAACATTGAAAATTTTAATCTTTAATTTTTAATTCCCATATTTTTTTACCCAATTTTTTGTGTTTATTTTTTTTCATTTTTTTTTAATAAAAATCTTTAAAAATTTAAAAAAAAAACATTATTGAAAAAAAAAAAAATTTTTAAAAAAATTAAGATTTTTTTTAAAACGTAAACCCAAAATTTAAATTTTTAAAGATGGTCTATTTTTTTTTTCTTAACGTTTTTTCCCCCCAAAAAACGCACAATACTTTTTAATTTAAAGTAAAAATTTTTTTGTCCCTTTTTTTTATCTTTTTTTTTTTTCCTATTTTCCCCAAAGGAAAAAAAAAAATATTTTAATTTCTTTTTTTTAAAATTAAAAAAAAACCCTTGAAAAATTATAATTTTTCTAATTATAAAAAACTATTAAAATCCCGGGTTTTCCCCAAGGAACGCAAATCATTCATTTGTAACCATAGCAACTGTCCGTGACTTGTAAGAAACTAAGCGACAACCCAAAATGTCTTTTAATGACATTAATTTACCCGCATCGTTATTTGACTGGGACCAACGTGTCAGATTGACTCTTATTCTTAACTTAGGATTCATATTGTACGGTTTCTAGATGTGATATTTATGCTCCTTTTGTCAAATAGTTATTTACTACTGCTTTTTTACTTCGTGTTTGACCTTTTTTATTGACTTTTTTAAACAAGCCATTTTTGAACAAACACAAAGGAAAAGAAAGTGAGTTTTTTTTATTTTAGAAATATTTTAAAGATTACATTCAAAGATAACATTATTTTAACTACAACCATTATATAAAAAATTTTCAACTATTTGTAATTAAAATTATTGCGTGTAATTTTTTTTATTGCCGTTAAAAGATCACTTCAGGGGTAAAACAATGTTGAGTAAAGTTTTGAAATTTCATATAAATTTAAAAGATATTAAATGGTTAATATTTATTTTATAAGCACATTATATTTTGACTATACACTTTGCTCCATTATCTATATTCCTCTCTTTGATCCTGTTTTACATATAAAATAAAATAGCAATGAATAATACATATGAAAAAAGTATTTAAAGTAAAGCAACTAAACAATAAATTAAAATGTAAATAAAAACAGAAGAAAACTGCTTACTTTAACAATAGATTGTATGGGAAAAAGTTATTATTTTTTTTTCATCGCTGTCTTTTAGTGTGATTTGATTTGTGTGCTAGAGTCCTTTTGGCTTTAAACGTTGTTTCTGATATAAACTATTGCCGAAGCTTCGGGTCAGGATATTTTACAATTTCATTTACATTTTTAATTTGTATTTTGCAAAATTTGATTTCAATTCAAGAAGGGCTTGTGTATGGTGAACGCATGCAGTGTCAGCCATATAAATTTTTTCAATTAGTTTGTTGAAACGTACTTAAAATTAAAAGAAATTTTGAGTTTTATTTAGTTTATGACATTATGAAGCCAAAACTTGCATTTAAAAATCATGCAATAGTGATTTGTATTGGGTTTTTCTAAAAATTACACGCAAATGATACACTTGCGCATACATACATATTAATTTGGATCTATCGAATGGGATTACAGCTGGCATTTTTTTAAACTTAATATAAAACTAAAATTTAAACTATTGTGGTAGGTATCTTATATTTGAATTAGTTTATAGGTTTTTTAATAAAAAGTTTATAAACCACAATCTGTAGTTTTTACAGTAATGTATTCATGAATTATGTTAATCATATTTAATTGTCACCTATTTTATTGAAACTTTCATCATCGTATATCTTTTTTTTCTACAATTGTCTAGCGTCGGAAGTTGTTAGCTTTCAATACCCTTAATTGGCATAAAATATGATTTCTCCGTGGAGCGAATCATCAGTAATCACGACAGCAGCTTCCTTCAATTTCCGTGCGCCTGTCATAATTTCCTGACAGTCCCATTATAATTCCCATATAATAGAGTAAATTAGCCGTAAACTTAAAAATTTCAACTGACAATTTTTTGTCGTAAAAAGTATATTTTAATGCTGTTTTTTAAATGCAGTTGAATGTTTTATTTTAATAAATGTAGTAAAAGTTTTTTTTTATTTTTAATCACGTAATACAAATAAAAATATGGAATTACCTTTATATTCAATTAAATATGGTAAATAATTTAACATTTTTAATTTTTTTTAGATATAAGTTCACAGTGATTAAATTGTAACGTTATTTTTTATTTTATAATATAATAAAACGTCATAGTTAAATACTTAGTTGTGTAAAGTTTAATTATAACATAGCCAAAAATAACAGTGGCTGTATGATTAATTATATTTTGTTTCGTTGAAATTTTTACTTTACGAGCACATAAACCCTTGTAATAGTATAGTTCAAAGACTTACCACAAACAAAAACTATAATTTCATTATGGTTGAGGTTTGCTAGGAAAAGTTAAAATATTGTGGCTTTCGCTTTGGAATCACTCCAAGAGACTGATATAATTAACTCGCTCAAAGTCGTTAATTAGCTTACCAGTGTTTAATTAAAATGAGATATGACATTTTGCTGTATTAGGATAAATTTAATAGAACATTCTTATTCAAAACAGTAATATCCATGACAAGTTTTACTATAATAAAAGTATCCCACTAGGAATTACTTAAGTAGAGGCTTCGTAAAATTACCATATCACACTCTACGAACTAAAGTGACTTACCTTACAAATAAGACTTCAAGGTAAACTTATTTAATATTCCCAAATTTTTAGATCTACGGACTAGTGCAAGTGTTTAATTTCTAACCAAAAGTTGGATTACAATAAACTGATTTCCATAACTTTTCGAGAAAAAGTGCACAATAATTTTTCAATTTGAGGTAATTCTCCTGCACTGTAAAAGAAAAAAAACTTCTAATTTACCATTACATTGGTAAGAGATGGTAAAAGTGCTGCCATCACCCTTTGCTATAATTTTACGTATGATGTAAAATTTATTGTGTGGTACTGACGAAAATGTTTGCTTCATTAGTAGTAATTGTAAGCACCCATTTTTCTGTTTAAAGGCTATTAGAATAAGTTGTTCAAGTTACTGTAAGTGTCGTAAAATTATCAACATCTGCAAAACAAACATTACATCGCTGTGGTGTAAAAAATGTGCTGTAATTTTACAGCATTCTTTTAACGTGTGGAAAATTATATTTTGACTGATGAATCATTTTAGCAGGGAATAGTGCGAAAAACATCTCAATAAAGACTTTTTAACAAATTCTACACATTAAGAGGACTCCATTCAGAATTTCACATCTTGAAAATCGTAATGTTATTCCTTATGGAGAATATCGCAAGTCAATTACCGACACAATTTTAAAAAAAGGTTCCTAGTTTTTTGTATCATTGTAAAGAACGAAAGGAGTAGATTTCATAACAGTAATTTGTTTTGTGAAAATCACATATTTAGTATTTTTAATAATTTTTTGAAGTTTGTAAAAAATTGAGTGCGATTTAAGTTCTAACTTTAACGTAACACAACTCTCTAACGAATAAAGATAGAGCAAAAATTCTTTCACTCGTAAACAGAATATACTTTTCCACATCGATTTAAATTGTTATAAAAATTTTAATGTAAATATTTGTATTTTTTAGAAATTTTCAACGAAAAGTTACACAGAAATGAAATGTACATTTACAGCAACCCTATGACCTAATGACGCTGTTATCTGTCGCTCTGCAGGGGTCAATTAGCGTGGTGTGGCTGGCCCCTGATTCTAAGAAAGGGGGGGGGAACTTCTCCCGGGGCTTAGTGGCTGTGGAGTGTAACATCTGGTTTTTGGGGCAGGGATCTTCTTTCAGGTCTAGATTTTTGCATTTTGTCAATGAGTTCGGCTGGGTTTTATGAAAGGACTTCTGAAGAAACGCATTCGGCGGCTGGAATTTCGAGAAGATAAACTGTGATTTGATTTGGTCAATAGGGGAATTTCATAGTAGTATTTATATACCAAACAGGACATAGGTTTAGTGCTTCTTGGACAAAGCTATTATACGTAATACCTTTCTTATAAACAAAACGCGCAAACTAAAACAAAACTCGATTATACGGATTATTGTTTTTATAAAAAAAACTGTATATAATTTTTATTTGTCTGTATTACATTATTGCATTATTTATTAATATTAGTGCAAACCTTACTTGTTATTCTCCTGTGTAATTACATTTTTGTTTTTCGGGTACCAACCAATTTGTTATCGATATTGAAGTTTTCAAACAATTACTTTTATGTTTTTTTTATGATGCTAGTTTTTATTTAGCGTGAGAAAAATATATTTCGTTTTGTCGCCAATACTACTTTTCTTGTATTCAATATTGGGGAAAAGTAATTTTTTTGATAAGTTTAGCAATATAATAGGAAACACACAAGGTTGGATTACCAATTAGGCAAAGCAAACGGGCCTTGCAGCTTCCAAGTGGCCCCTTAGAATCATTTTTCTTTTGTTTTAGAATAACCTTTAACTTCAAGTTTTTTTTTAAAACTCAATTTTAATAAAAATTACTTTTAATTCAAAAATGATAATTAAGAAAAAAATAAGAAGAAAAATTTCGTCTGAATAACCAATAGACATCGGAATATTTCAACATGTCCCTCCTCACTGCACTAGTATTGTTCTTTGATGTATTTTATGGCATTCTAATTAATTCGACACATTATCTTTAAAAATTGTATGCATATTAGAAAAATAGTTCATGGCTGCATAAGAATATGGACATTCTAATTTTTTTTTTTGGCCCCGATGCTGAAAGTAACTTCTGTATCCGTTGAGCGAAGACATTTTTTAAATAAACTATTAATTATGGTTATCCTTATAGACTTGGTGTTGCCTTGTGATATATATTTTTTGTATTGGTTTATAAGTTTTTAATGTTACTTTTCACAATTTTGTGAGGATATGAGATCTCCATTGTGTTGGATTTTCGGGCCTCTGATCCAATACGGTGTCATACAATATCATAACATGTATATCCATTATGGAAATTATATTTTAAGATTTTTATGACTATTAGTCCTACTTTTGAATATTAGTCCTTTTACTCAACTATTAGTCGTATCAAAGATTAACTTTGAAAATCATATACAAAATTTTGAAGTATTTTCCCATCTTCGTGACGCATTCAGAAATGACTTTAGAATTACAATAACATTTACTGTGCTATTTTCGCTTCGAATGCATGTCCTCATTTACGAATTTTTATACATCATTATTAAGATAAAAGTAAACATCCTACAAATGGTTGTTCTGGTAAATAACTATAATTAGTTGTAATAGTTGCAGTACTGGTTAACATATTTTAAAGAGTGAGGGTATCTGAATTTTTAATAGTATTATACGAGCACTTAATTAAAAATTATTAATCTGAGTTACCAAACTGTTTTAAATAATTCAAACAAAATTCGTGATTATAGCTACCCCAAGAACTATTGTCTCTATCTTTATATATTACCCCAACCATCAACCATGTCTTTTTTAGACAATCAGCTCAAAATCGTCCATCCATTTTCACCTGTTTGTAGTCATAGGACCCAGGGGACCCCTAACCTTATCTGGTTTTTCATAGTATTCACTGAACATAGAGAAAAGAGGGTGCACTGAGAGAAGCTAGTTAGTTGAATGGACACATTAAAAAAATATTTAAAAAAACAATAACAATAACACAGATTTAGATTCATTTCTTTGGTCAGCCTTTTGGCTATGTCATTTCATTTGTTACCATATCATGTTGTCTTTATTGAAAAACAGCACAATCTTTAGTTGTCTTATAATTTTATCTGTGGTTAGTTATGATAGTTAATTAGTTATTTTCAAGCATTCTCAAAAGATGATTAATTAAAAACTGGGGATGTGAAAAATGAGTGACTTTTAATTACTTTAAAACCAAAAAGCAACATTTTACGCATACGGGATTTTAACGAAAACCTTATTATGACATCCAACAGGTGTAGAGTGTTTCAGACCTGACAGACGCACAAGTGTTCAAAAACCCATTTTTTTAAAATTAGTATACCCTCCAAATCGTATAGAAAACACACATTCCCCATTTCGAAATTTCAACCTGATCGCAATACTTTAATTACCTTATATTTCCTACTACTATCGTTATAATACTCCTTTGTGTGACGGTGGGTGATTTACTGTTGGACGGACAAAGCTATTATACGTAATACTTTTCTTATAAAAAAACGCGCCAACTAAAAATTAAAACAAAACACGATTATATGGTTATTGTTTTTATTAAAAAAAATGTATATAATTTTTATTTGTCTGTATTAGATTATTGTATTATTTATTAATATTAGTGCAAACCACCTTTGTTATTCTAATGTGTAATTAAATTTTTTTAGTACCAACTAATTTTGTTATTGATATTAAAGTTTTCAAACAATTGCTTTTATTTTTTTATTATGAGTGCTAATTTTTATTCAGCGTAAGAAAAATATTTTTTAATTTCTGTCTCCAATGCTACTTTTCTTGTATCCAATACTGTGAAAAAGTAATGTATTGACAAGTTTAGCGATCTAATAGGAAACACACAAGACCGGATTACCAATTAGGCAAAGCAAACGGGCCTCGCAGCTTCCAAATGGCCTCTTAGAATAATTTTTTTTGTTTTAGAATAACCTTTATAACTTCGGTTTCTTTTAAAACTCAATTTTAATAAATATTACTATCAGATCTAAAATGATAATTAAAAAAATAAGAACGAGAGCGAAATGAATCGAATGAGCGAAATGAATCTGAATAACCAATAGACATAAAATATTATAGAGCCAACGGTAAGCGCACAAAATAAAAAAGCAAAAAAAGTGACACCAGGAGAACCTTCTAAAACCTTCACCAAAAGTAGTTTCAGATAGACAGGGGCACAAACCCTCCAAGGCAACTAAAAAAAAAAGACAATTGAGCATAACACAAAAAAGACACTTATACAAAAAAATATCCTCGTTTCAATGACCCCTTTTTCGGAATTAGCAACCTCCAAAACGTGTAGAAAACACCAAAATATGTATTTCGAATTTGCGACCTCATCACAATTACTTTCATTACCTTATATTTCTTTTTGGTAATTGAAAGTAAAAATACGTCATTTTTAATTAAGCTACATTTTATTATCGATCAAGATTGGTGCAAAACGCCTTTGAATTTCCTGTGTAATTCCATTTTTAGTTTTCGGATACCATCCAATTTATTATTGATATCTAAGTTTTCACACGATTCCTATGTGTGCTATTTTGTTTAGCGAAGCTTCTTTAAATAATTTTCAAAGTTCACAGTCAATATTACTATTCGTCTTGTGCATCCAATATTCTACTATTGGGAAAAAGTCATTTACTGATAAGGTAAGAAATTGGAAACATACACATGCATGTGGTCAGAGCCCACTTCAGTAGGCAGTTTTTTCCCTTATTGCCTTGGATTCTTCTTTCGCCTGAAACACAACGCTCCAGACAAAAACCCCTTCAGCGATTTCACCCCCCTCTCCTCAAACCCCCTTCAGGGAAGCGCTGTCATAGTGGGGGGCCAATTTAGCCTGAATAGACACAGTCAATCGTATTCATTACAGCGAAAGGCGATAAACTGCATATTATGGTCATTCAGGACCTGTTAAAAGTGCTTAATGCGGGTTAAGTGACTAAGAAATGTTCGTAATTAAATACTTTGTAAGCCGTTAAATATGTAAACACCACACAATTTGCGTTTGAATAATTATACAAAGATGATATGCATTTTATAAATTGTATAAATAATAATGCGTAAGTTGCAGAAAACATTAAGAACAAAGTGACGACTTTTCTCATGTACGAAAAAAGTGTAGGAGATACACTACTTTTTTTTAATATATATAGTCGCATAATTTATAAAGGCTAACAACTACCCAAAACCAACTAAACAGTTAAAAAAAATTTCGTTCAAACTAGAAGTTTTGTCATTTCTAATTGGATTTAACTTTTTTCATCTTTTAGGGTAATAAATTAATTTAGTAAACGATTATTTTGAACTTACCAAGTTCATATGGTTATCTGTAAATGACATTTTTTACGAGATTTTTGCAATTGAATTTTCAATATACATCGAGGGTAATAATAGTACAAAAAATTTTGAACAAATAGACTACAACATTATTGAATAGCAAACTGCTGAGCTTCTTCTCTTATGTGAGAAATCAATAGTTCTTAAAGTATATTTTATTGACAAAAAGATGAGTAATAAAATAAACATTGCGTTTTCAAATGCCAAATGTTAGAAATCCTATGACGTTTTTTTTCTATCATCTATTTTCATCACTAAAAAACGATTTTTAAACATAAAATAGTAACAACTTTTATCTGCGTATCTTTAAATATATTTTGTATTTGTAACAGTTTACTTTTCCATTTATCAATTTCTCTACTAGATAGATATTTCATAAATTTCAGAAATTAAATATAAATTTCATTTCGAGGACCCCCAAATTAACAGAGGTATCATGATTTTATTGTACAAAATGTAAAACGTCATTCGATATTTTTTTTTAAATTAAACTCTTTGTTTTCTCAATAACTAAAGAAAACTTTTTTTTCATCTCAAAGTTTTGGAATTTCGCTTATTTATTTGAAAGTAGTTGTTTTTTAGTGCATGGAGAATCGCGAATCCGTCTTATATATAGAGAAAGATTTGAAATATAATGTGTAAACTTTTGGTATATATTTTATTTGTCCTATTAAAAAGCTCGAAAAACTGTGGAACTATTTTTGGTTTTTAATATTTGAGGAAAAATCTTCTCTTCTTGATTGTTTTTTTGGGAAAATATATCTGGACAAAATAAAAATAAATGGGAAGCAAAGGTTTCAAAGGAAAGAATTTGTAAAGTATCTCCGTTTTTTTATATAGAAAATATAAAACACAACATAATTGCAGAATCTTTTATTTTAGCAATTAAATAAATCTTTTTACTAATTTTTAAAGTTTAGATTAAATAAAAAATGTTATTTGAGTACAGCATCAATATATAGAATATATTGATAATACTGAAGTCAAAGTAGTAAAAGAAACACATTTTTGAGGTACATTATTGTTTACTTCAAATACACCTTTTCACAAAAGAGAAAACCCTATATCTCTTGCTTATTTTCCAGTTTATGCATAGTGATGGCTCAATATGTTAAATTTTACTTATAAAACAATACTTTTTAGTAGGAACGTTATATTTTCTATGTTACATCCAGGTTATTCAACTAAAACTCTAAAGAAACAAATTCTAATCTCGAAAGTTGCTTTTAAAACATAAAATATTATATGTGTTTTGCATGTTTTACCATAAATCTGATGGACTATTTGTGATTATATTTATATTCCAGAGCATAGATGCCATATAGTAGAGATACCATAAATATTTCATTTTATATGATGTACTTAAAGGAACATGTTTTATGAGTATGTACATAGGTGTTGTACGGGTTTTATGATTAAATCCAGTAATGCTCCTTGTTGGATTGCGAAAGTGCTCCTTTTTATGAGCTAAAAGTTGAAAGGTATTGGTGTATGTTACTATTTGTTATAATGTACAGTAATAGTACTGCGTTTTTATTTTTAACTAACATTGATTTTTGACTATATGGTTAAAATTATAATTGTCTTATGATGTTAATTTTTGTTATTGTCGGAATATATAAATTTCGCTAAGAATACTTCTAAAGAAAAGTTAAGAAAACTATTTGTATTGATGAAGTACTATATTTTAGTTTTAAAGAAATTTATTTTTGACAATGCTAATTATAATATCTAATTATTATTTATAATTTTGAAAATATTTTTTTTAAAGGTTGTGATTAGAGAAATCCTTAAAAATTGTTTCTAAAGATATTTTAAAAATTTAATATAGAATTTAAAAGTTTAATTTGTAACTTCTTTATTGCTAAGATTATAATTGATTAGTTGAAGTTTTTGTTAGCTAGAAACAAATTAAATTTAAACAAATTTTTTACTTTATTTTTTGTTACTTTAAAGAAGCACTACACAAAAAAGCTTCAAAAATAAGTAAAGTAATTTGATTTCTCTTTTTACTATTTGATGTATTACTTTCTTAAAACAAACTTCGTGAAATAACTTTATTTGTTCGATTACTTTTCGAAGCAGAAAAACACATACGACTAAGAATTTAATTTATAGAGATGGTAGCATTTTTGCTATAAGGGGATTTTATTCGTCCCGGTTGTTTGCATTCCTCTTATTAAAAGGGATTAATTCTATTTGATTGTCTCCAATTTTTTGAACCGTGCAATCAAAATGAAGTTTTGGGTTAATTCTTAAAAACAACTCACTTCTAAAGCCATTCGATATGGGGACTAAGCAGATCTCTTTAAAATAGCTGGAGGGACAAAATGACAACTTTCTTTCAATAATGGCTTGAAGCATTCTGAAAATAAAAGATTCGCTGGCGCTTTATTATTTTTCCCTTTTATATGTGCACCTTTAGAATTTCTTTTACAACTCAAATAATTAAATCATGTAGCAAAATATTGGAATTTAAAAGATCCACCACATTGTTATGTATTTTTATGGTTAAAAATATGGGAATGCATCGCAAAAAATTATGCCTCATTGATTTAATGGTTATATGGCCATTATGTTATATTATAGTTTTGATGTTTCCTTATTACTTAAAGTAGTCATAGATATTGATAGATTATTGTTGTTTTTATTTTCATATTTATTGAAAGTCTATGTTTCAGATATGGATCTTGTAAATACGTTCAAATTCATTTTTGAGGTGTTTTTATCTGGTGAAAAAGGAAAAATTCAGATCATTTATTACTTATGTCCGAGTCATTTAAGTTAATCCCAGTTTGGTAGGCAAATATTCTATTATACTTATTTCGAAAACTGCAAGCGACATTTCTTTATTTAAGGAAAATATAAATTAAATGCTTTTTATCTATCTACACACTTTAAAAAATCCGAAACGTTTCAGAATATATGGGGCAGCTACGGTGCATGTATTTTTCAAAAACGTTTTCTGATAGTTCGGAAACTTCTTCCTGTAATATTCAAAAACATTTATAAGCATATCAAAACAATTATTTAAAAACAATTCTACTGTTTTCCAGCACATATACGATTTATAGAATTTTTGATAGTAGGTGGGATTCGAATTTTCTTTGCCGCTTACTCTTCGTGTTGAAAAGAGATTAGATGGAAGCGTTTGCACATGCGTCAGCTTCTTAACTATGAAAATAAACGAAACATTTCCCAACCGTGAAATGTCATTTTTATTAGAAGGTATCTTGTATTTTCAGAAGCATCTCAGATAAGGCACACACAAAAAGGTTTCTGACTTTTTTTTTAGTGCATTAAGTTTCATTTTCCGTGGGATCGCCCCGTGTTTATATCACCCCTAATCGATTGAGAGTAAAAGGGGTGCAGCAATCAATGCTCGATGACGCGTATCGTGACTGCGTGATGTCCTCAATCGATGCTTCTAATCCGTCCCTCAACGCCAGTGACAGCGAATACCTAGGATAATTCCCGAGCTTAGATCAGATTCCTTATACGTTAATAGTGGTACAAATGCGATTTTCTTTCATTCATAAATAGTTTTTTTTAGTTTAGGTTTAGAATCTAGATTTGTAATTGGCATCGAATAAAGTTTTTAGTTTGAAAGTCAGTGGATATATTGTGCAGGATGTATTTTTTGGGCTTGAGTTAAAGTACAAAGTAATGTATGTATGTACTTTAATCAGAGGTGCAACTAAGACATCGTTCGCATAAAGTTTATTTTTTTTTAATGTTGTTTAGGTTTGATTGTGTTCTAATGTCCTTTGCACTGATCTATCTTGCTATCTTGTAATAAATAGAAATTTGGGAGCTTTTAAAAAAAAAATAAAAAAAATAAATGGGAATTTATCTAAATAGGGTTATACCATTATTAAAAGATGCATTCCTTTGGTAAAATAAGTTTACATCTTTTGTCTGTTGTTAAACAACGATATTTCTTTGGTTTGTAACTGATTCCGGTACTAATTTTTTTCTATATTTATAATGTCGTGGATATCGGATTTTTCTATTCCATAGAATTGTACATGTGAGGCTAGATTGTCAACTAAACCTCGCTTTAAGCGTTTACTGCCTGAGCCTAAATTATTTGCAGTATAATCGTTAGACTTATCTTTGGTAGGTATTAAATAAAAGGCTTTTCTTCATTAATGATCTTTATTTATCTTGTATTATGTGAAAACTTTGATTTTACTACGATTAACCCCAAAACCTATCAACGGACAATTCACTTGATCGATATAACTGCACAATCCACTACAGAACCAACCACTCTAAAATATCTCACCAACATCACGAAACCGCAATTCCCAATCTGGCATCATTCCGAATGTCTTTGCCACAAATCATTTCCGTTCAACCCAACAGCATAAGCCCTCGGCCATTTATCTCAATCCTGGCTTCCAAAGTCCTCGCCACACATACACAGTACCACCTCATAATGTTCCCCTCGTGTACCAGAAATTAAGTATCAAGTGGGCACCGGCCGCAAATTCAATTTGGTCACGCGGAATAGATGAGCGCGCCCTCCTCCTTTGACACATAATGAATACTCACTTCGGTGTCGCGTCTTGTTTGCTTAGGGCTGTCCCCGTTTTAGGGCTTCTTATGGTCTTCAGGGTTGGCATTAAAGGAGTTTCGTGGCGTTATTTATTGCTGGTTTTTGGGAAGTATGTGATGGTAATGGAACACACTCGTTAGGATTGATATTATTTGTGGTGAGTGTTTCTGGTGAAAGATTTCAGTGTATCTGTAAGAGGGAGAGGATAAAATAACCTGTAATAGACTTTTTTTTTTAAATTAAAGATGTACTATAATTTATTATTTTTATATAAGGACTACATAGCGTTCGTATCAAAATGTCGCTGGGCAGAATACTAAGATTTGATATTTGTTTCCATTTCTAGAGTAAGCAATTTTACATAATTATTTTTTGAACTCAAATAAATTTAGCCTACGATGAAGAATATTAATTGGATTTGTAATTGGAAAATATAAAAAATAGCTCATTTTGGCTTTAAAAAGTTTAGATTACAACTCAATGGCTTTGTTTGGTGATTTTTTGTAAGGTCTATGAATCTTGTGTGGAAGTGGGGGCAGTTACTCTTACAAGACTACTTTTTTTTCCTATAAAAATATTAGTGAGGCATTAAGTAACACGAAAGTAGGATATTTCAGTTATTTTAGAACTTCTTATTTCTTTATATAATTTCCTAACTGCTATAAAATTCTCAATGTGATGGTCCGTCATGACACTTCTATAATAATCTTATAGAGTTTCATAACAAAAACTACCATTTTGGTGCCACAGTACACAAACTCTACGTACCAAATCAAAACTCTCAACTTCAGTTGCATTGCCATACACAACCACCCACATACCATAACCTAACACAGCTATGATTTATTCCAACATGCTATCCCTCGGAGGCTTAATTTGTAATTAATATCTTTGCGTGCTGGTGAACGCAAATTGAATTCGGGGCCAACCCGTTTGGAGGGGCAGAACAATATTATGGTGAACGGGCGCTCGTAAAGTGGGGCACACTTTAAAGAGCTGCCCTTTGGAAAATGCAGGATTTGATGGATGGTGTATTGTTACAGGCAGTATTTTGTGGGATCTGGCAGAGTTTTGCAAACTTTTGTTATTAATTATTCGGATTTTGATGTTTGTTTTTGGTAATGATCGATCGTTTTCTAGTTAGAGTTTTAGAATGTATTCGGGGTTTTTAAAACTATTATTCAATGGAATGTATGATGGACTTTATGATTTTTTTAAGAGTGTATTTTTTTTATTCTATTAACTAAGGAATTTATAATATGTAACTAGATGTTTTTAAAATATTCAAAATAATGATTTTATTTCCATTATTAATTCTTGTACAAATCATTTTATTCCATTACATAAAATCTCGAAATCAAACCCATAGATTTCTATTTCTAACAATATTTTTATTTCACTTAATATTCTTTAATTCAAACTTTTAATTTCTATATTCATTTCTTTAGGTTTTGTTTCGATCTTCCCAATACATCTAAAACAATTTCCAACCTTCAATAAATTCAACGGTAGAATCCATTTTTTCCAAAACCTTCTCTCCGTATTCACGATGCCAAGAAACAAAAAAAATTCCATATTTACCCATAATAAACTTTCGTATCAACTTTCCGAATCCTTTTTCCACAACCTTCTCTCCTATGTCAACAGAATGCCATAGCCTTGCCACTGCCCATCAATTCCCTTCCCCCTTCTTTTTCCAACCACTATTCCACAGGGATGTTTTAAAATACCAGGAGTAAAACCAACAATATTCTTCTTTTACATCCGTTTCGCGTCATTATGAAAGCTATGTGGTCTTGAAAGTAATACAAATTAAGAGCCATGTTGTCAATTTACGGCTACAAATAAAAATAAATATGTCGATTTCTGGCTAAAAAAATGGTGCGCAATTTCACCAAAATATGGTGCATGCGAAAACTCTACACCATAGTACAACCTTTGGCGTTTCGGTACGTGCGACTAGAGGTTGGCTAAATTATTGCTTGAAAGTTGGATAAGTTTGGAATTTGAAGTTCTATATTGATCAAATTTTAGTGAGATTGCGTACAACTTTTTTATGGGCAGCAAGTTTACGCCAATTTTTGATGCACTTGAAATCTCTAAATTTTAGTATAACCTCTGACCTTTCGGTGCGTGTGACTAATTTATAATTGGCCAATTTATGGCTACAAGTTTGAACAAAAGAGGTGGAGTTTTCACAGACACTAAACTGTTGTTAGAAGTTCTATAAAACTTTGGGAATTTTTAGTTTTAAAAGAACAAAGTTTAGTAAGATTGCGTGGCACTTTTTGCAGACAACAAGTTTTGGTACACGTTGCTTATTATTTTTTACAATGTTACTAAAACACATTGTACCAGATGATGATCCACCGGAGTAAACCAGGATGCAGCAAAATTTTTGTATATATAGCTGCCAAGTACGAAGTTCTAAACATTTGGTTTCGATCATAAATACCATTTAAATTAGAAGACATATTTACTAAGCTGAGTGACGTTGTATTATAAACCATTCTCAATGTTTTGAGGCATAATCGTACTAAACTTAATCCCGCAGTCAATTTGAGATTATCAGTATTAAGGGATAAATTGGCCAAAATCTCAAAAGTGGTCATTTAATGGATAGTGTCATGGCTGACTCAACTAATAAGGCTAGAGAAGCTCTCTGTGACGTCATACTATCCGTCTTGTTTCGGACGTCGGCTATTCCGAAAATAGGAATGAAACCTTTTTGGAACCTGAAAAGTATGGCATATCGTGCGTGAATAGTTTCGTACTTTTTTCTTTCGGAAAAGCTGACAATCCTAACCGGATAGATAAAGGGACGTCACGAAGACCTTTTGTGTCCGTAAAGTTAATTATGATGGTGTGACACCAATCACCTTAATTAGCAGGTACTTACATTTTCTCAATTTGGGATTCAGCCGTTACATTTGAGTTATTTTTATTAATTTTTAAAATTTTATGAACATTTCTCAGCGGCACAAAAACAAAAGATTTTATAAAAGTAATTATCACTGAACCGGTTTTCAGAAATACTACAGAACCAAGTTAGACTTGCTCTTTAAAACAAACCTTAGCATTCCATCCCATACGAACGCAATTGAAAAGGGGCAAAACATCTTTTTCTGAGCCCCTACGAGCGTGAAAGAAACACAGTGGATATACGGAATAAAAGGGTCTCTGCTCCAGATGTATATAGAATAATACTCTGCAAACTGTCTTTCTTGCGAAAATTTTCCTCCCCTTTGTAATCGAAGAAGTAATAGGTATATTTCTTTTCCCTAGAATATTTTATTTATGGATTACGGAAGACTTATTGATTCGAATTTCGTGGAATTTGTAGTTTCTCAACTCGTGTTTGTTGAGACAACAATGAATATTTTAAAATAACTTGAATTTTTTAAAAAGAAATGCTGAGCCAGGTACGTTTCATGCAATTCATTTCTTATTGTATGAAGAATAAATTGGGAGGAATGGAAAAGTATAAATCTAATTTGTTTTTGGCATACATGAAATATATGTGTGTATAATAATGTAAAATAAACACATAAAATATGAATTTTAGATACGTTCTAAGATTAAATACATTAAGTTTAAAGATAATTAAACTTATTATTGGTTTATTATTGTTTGATATATTTTAACCGTGTAATGTAACCTTTTAAAGCTATCTAGCACATAATTTATATAAATTCAATATCTTTATTAACAAATAAATAATTAAGTTTTATTAGATGCTTATTAAAAGTAGATTAAATTACAATTTCAATCATTATAACGTATATATAAAATTGTGTATGTTATTCGGACTACTTTAATTGAGAACACACATTAAAAATAAGAAACTGATTATAAGATTAAAGACACAATACAAACCACTGCACATATTTCCCATGATTGCAAATTTAAAATTAACTTTAAGGTCTAATTTAAAAACTACCTACATGGAAGTTTTATCTATTTTGCATTTAAAATATTTCATCCTTAAGAAATATCATAATTATAGTCTATTATTTTTAGGCGTCAAATCTGTTTTCTATAAATTAACTCATTATTTATTTACAAAGCACACAAAACGGATCATAGTTCCAATTATTGAAAAAAAATGTAATAATTAGTTAGTCATACAATTTTTTCTCTTTGATTTTTATTTCAAAACTTTGTCTTAAAATAACTAACCATGTTATGGAGAGAAAATGAGTTACTTAAATCGAAAATAATTGCTCTTCTGCATAGTTTTGATGTCATATAATGACGTAAAAACAAGAGCAAGTTTCATATGAATTGAAATGTTTATAATTTAGGAGGAGTAAGTTTTTATGTTCAAAGATGTTTAAAGTCAGTTTGTGATTAAAATGCATATTTTATTCGTAGATAAATTTAAATAGGATTTTATATTTACTATGAGATTTAATCTAAATTTCTGTATGTCATCACATAACTGCACCTTAATTTGCAAAATCCAGTCTTTCGAAAGAATCGTTGAAAAGAAAATAACTTTAACTTGGAGAGGTTTGTCATTTGTCTCATATATTCCAGTTTTGCCTTTTAAGAAATCTCAGTTCATAAAATTTAAACATCCTACTATGTAACGAAGTAAGTATATTATACAGTAATTAGTTTTTTTGAGTCTAATTAAAAAGATTTAATTAAATTTTGTAACCTATAATTTTTCTTTTAAAGCACAATTTATTGTAGACAAAAATATGCTCAATGCACTACATAAAGGAATCCTTTTAATTAAAAGACTTCTTTTAACTTATAAAGTTTTACCTAAGCTTATTAAATATGTACCTTTGTTTGAAGAAACGAAACCTGAATTCTTGCCAAATGGCTCCATTCACCATTTCACCATAGTTAAAGAAATTTGGAATAGTTTCGTTAAAGTTGGCTTTTCTGTGCAAAGACTACATTAGTAGAAAAACTCGTTTTACAGAAACTACTGAAGTTCATTCTCAATGCTTTGCTTCAACTTACTACTAATAGAAAGTTTTAATTTGTTTTTCCATAATTATAATTAATATTTTCTTAATATTTTTTAGAAAACACGAATAAGTTATTTATTGTTACGAAAAAAAAATTTCTGCATAAAAAGCAACAACCCCTAAACATAAATTTTAATAGCGATTTATAGTTAGTATCATTCCTTTGATGAAGATAAATAATTTTCAAATATGCAATCATATATAATTCTCTAATTAAATATGCAGTAAGTTAATTCTTAAAAAAAATCATTTTTTATTTAAGTAAAACTCTTTAAATTCAAATTCTATGTGTATCAAAAATAGTATCAAAACTTTTTTTAAAATACTGTCTTAAAACCAAACATCGTTATTTTACGTTAAACAAAGTCGGTTACAGTGCGAAAAATTATTGCCCATTATTACAACAATGCAGAAAGACCAAGGAGATCTTTGAAAAGATAGTTGATAAACAGAAGCAAAGACTTTGAAACCACCCGAAGTAATCTTGGACCATAGAAAATACTCCTTTCTTTAACGTTTCACTGAAAATACTGAAGCTTTTGTCCTAAAGATGGGCCCCGAGGTTATTAAGTCGTCTTTCATACCAAAAGTAGACATAAATACGAAAATTTTCTTGCGGGTTTGAATGGATAGATTAAATTGAAGATTCTGTAAGGAAACTATGTCATTTATTTTAATGAAGTATGGGAAATGAATATCTTATACATAAATATATATTTATTTTTCTCTTAATTGAAATTGTATTAAATTAAAGTAGAAATTTCACATTTTTAATTAAAGGTATATGAATTATAATATTTGTTATGCATACATAACTTTATTTTTGAATTTTCATTAGAACCTATCTAAACATTTACTTTCCGATTTTTTATGTTTTTTTTTGTAAAATGTTTTTTTTTTAAATATTTTTTATTAGTGATACTTTATAGCTTTTTAAAAATTGTTGAAATATGTAGAGAAATATTCATTATTGTAATATAAAACGTCGAAATACTTTTAAACCCAAATAAAATGTGCTTGTAAAATATCAACAAACGAAATTACCACAATTATTATTTGAAATCAAATGCTATATTTGTCACTTAATGTTATTAATAAAAACGAAATTCATTAAGTTTATTAATAGGAATCTTCCCTTAACTTTTTTAAAGTCTAGTTTTAAAAAAAATCTAGATAAAACCCTATTCCAATCTAATTAAAAAAATTACTATGATAATGGTTTTAAAAATAAAATTGTACAATGATCTAAGCAAAAAGATTATATCCTTAAATACTTCTTTTCCAATTTTCATTTATTACAATTTTATTTCCCTATACATTTATTCCTACAAAAAATTTATTAGCATCATTAAACACACCCTTTCCAAAAGTAAAACATCCAACAGCGCCATCTATCGGTGATCTCTACCACACCGAGAAAGATACTCCGTTTCCCATTCCTCCAGTCCACCGCTCCACCCAATCAAAGTGAAACCTGTATCCTTCCCCCTTTCGCAACTCTTTATTCCGGACCAAAATATCTCACAGATTAACTTTCGTGTCAGAGTTCAAATCGCCGGAGATTAGTAGGATTTGAGAAGGTCATGTTTGTTTGTTTGTTGATCTCAAAGTGTTTGTTTGTTTATGAGTGATACATCGTGGAACTATTCGAAGGAGAGTTGATACGGGTTTTTGGTTCGGCTAATGTTGTTGTTGTGAGGAGTTATGTGTTGGTTTGTTTATTTTTTGTTGTGGCTATTTTAGTGCAGTTTGTTGTGATTTTAATAGTTTTATTGTTTTGGCATTCGATTTTAATTTTTTCCTTACACTTATAAGTGATTTTTTTCAAAAGTTGCATTAACAAAATGTTTTATTGAATTGTTTAAAGTAAATGTATTTAATTTCAAAATTAATGTCCTTTTAATAATTAATTAATATCTTGTTATATTTAATGCGTATTTATTTTAACAGTTGTTTGCCAAATATATAACATAAGATTCTTAACAAATGTAAAAATTATGCAGCACTAACGAAATGTTATTTAAATTTATAATCATAAAAAGTAATCGATTATTTAATGTTTAAATTGTTTCGAATTTGATACCTTAATTTCTTGTATATTTAAACTTAACTATTTAAAATATTTATTAAAAACCATTTAAACTACTAATAATTATAAGAATACTATTGATAGGCTAATATTTTCAACTCAACCATAAATTGTTATATATAGAATATTTGAAAAATTTGAAGTTTATTTGAGTGAATATTTAAGTATTTAAAAAATTAAAATACTTCGAAATAAAATTTTATAAGTACAATTTTGTTATTTACTTTTGTAAGCATATTTTGAATTAGTGATATGAAAAAAGAAGTTTAGGTAATATAATTGTTCATTGAACCACATTTCAATCAAAGTGTCGAAAAGTTATAAAGTATCTTACGCTATGAGATCTTAAGCTTTACTAGTCACTTATTTTTTATTTCTAAGAATCAGAAGTTAAAAATGTCTTGTGGTCTTTGTTTTATGGATTTCTAAAATTCTAATTGCTTTCCTTTAAAAGAATGAATATTTTTAAAGTTTAAATTATAAACTTTGGATTACGAATATTACCTATAGTTACACGATTAAAATAAAATATTTTTCTTTAATTTCTGCTGGTTAAAAGCTATTTAAGAGTATAGATTTAATGTGTCTAAATATCTGTCACGAACAAGTACGTTTGGATTTGTTTAAAATAAACTTAAGTAAGATCCATACTTTTAAGTATCTTTTGACTAAATTTTAAAGCCAAATAGCTGTAGACCACATTTTAAAATGTCCAGTTGCTTCTTTTGCCCCTAATAAAAGGTTCAATGCTCAAAATTACGACATATTTCGAGAGCGCCGGAGTCATAGAAATGATCTTCTTAAAAATATAACAAGATATTGTTACACCATAAGACCATTTTAGAAATATGACCTACGTGACACTATAAACGCGAAAGTTATGCCCCTTAAAACCCTTCCTTCGGGCACTGGTAAAATATTTATGGATTGAAAAGTAGAAGTATCTATAAATATAAATCGATTCAAAGTCCCATAGGATTTTCTTAGTTATATCGATACATATCCTAGATATTTAGTAACAAGCTGTTTTTGAGAAAATATTATTTTGGGAGAATTTCATATTATGTTATTTGAGTTTCTATATTTCAAAGATGCTTGTAAGCTCATTTGAAGAAGAAATATTTCATTGGTTGAATGCAACTATTTGTTTAGGATAAACCTTTTACTTCCTTTCTTTTAGGTGTTTATTTTACATTGATATTGACTTTTATTTGCGATGCTTCGCTTTCTTTTTCTGTGAAGTTTTGATTTAGTTTGGTATTTTCTTATGAAGAAACACTGCAGACTTTAAAAAAAACTATCATGTATGATAAAATGGAAGGTTTTGTAATTTGTGAAAAACTATGTGTTGACTGAATGCCGTAAAAGCAAATAAATGGGAAACAAAAGTTCCAACGTTGCTCAATGTTTATCCAACAAAAAGGGAAAAGCTTATCCAGAGTACACGTAAGTATATGAAATTTTTGAATTATGCATGTAATATTTCTGTTATGGAATACGATATACAACTGATGTTTTTTTAATTAACGTGATTTTAATAAACACAAAACATTTTGCTGAACATTACAACAAAATTTACTGATATTCGACTAAGGTGTCCATTTGTGCTTTGCTTATTTTTTTAGACATTACTCAATTAATTCTATAACGATTAAATGGAAGACTTACTTTATTAATAATTTGAAGGAAAAGGAAGAGAACGCCTTTATTTCAGTTTGAGTAACAATTAATTTAATTTAATTAAACATTTAAATTTCCATTAAAAAGTAAACATTCCATATATTTAAGTGTAAAAACCTCAATGAAATCTGCTAAATGCATCTGAATAGTAATCATAAACTTAGTTCAAGTATACCTAGTTGCATTTTTACCATATAACCCTAAAATGCAGCCATTTACAATATGTATATCGACTTTATTATACATGATTTTTTAATTAAGAACGTGTACAAAATAAATGAGCGATATCAGCTTTAAAAAAACAAGGAAAATTATATCATTATAGCCTCAAATTTTTTTTTGAAGCATGAAAATGTATTTTGTCTAATATTTAAAAAAAACTATGCCATGCTTTGATTGTTATTTTCACAATGCGATCAGCTAACTTAAAGAAAAGAATTGATCCCACTTCCACGTTTTTTGATCAGGAGAAAAAAACCTTTAGTCAAGGTATCCCTGATTCTCCTTTTTACATCACAAAGTGTATCTCAGAACAAAAAGACCGAATCAGAAAGTTACGAACTATCAAGCGACAATCCTGCTCCCATTAAGTTCTAGAGGACGATTCCGGACGGTGAGTTCTCGTTCTATTTCTCGTTATGGGTGCAGAATTGGAAATGGGACGAGGCAACCCTTTCGATCTCGTGTTTTATATTCATCGCGAGATGGGCCGGTCTAGAGAGACACCTCGTAAATAAACGAATAAAGCTCGGATTCCCTACACAACGACAAGGAAATAAATAGGAGAAGCACGGAAAAGTTTTTTTTTTCTTATGTAGACACCTGCTAGAGGAGTGAATGGACAAGTTATTTTGATGTTACAAATAAACTTTTTTTACTCTGTATAGTTGTTTTAAGGGGGGCCAGACCCCCAAAAATTTTCAAAAAGGTTATTTCAATGTCTTTTGTGTTTCTTAAAATATGAAATCTTAACTTTGCAACGATATTTTACAATAAATATTTTGAGTACTGAAAGTATTTTTAATACATTTTTGAAAAACTGTTGTTTAGGTAAAATCCAAATGGTAAAACTACCATTGTTTACTTTAAACGCTTATATCTCAAAACTTACTTTTTCAATGTGAATGTGTACTTTTTCTCAGAATCTACAATATATATCATCCTGAAATTTTTTATACGTATTTAAAAAGTTGGTCTCTAAAAATCGCTGTAGGGATTTGAGTATAACTGTCTTACTTTTTCCTTTTTAATATTTTGGATTTTTTAGGTATAAAATATGTAGTTTCACTTAAAAATTTACAATTTAAAAACTAAACAATAATTTTAAAAAAGCCTCCAGTAAAGTAGAGTTGAACATCCATTAAATAACTAGTAAAAATTTAAATAAAACGTATCAAATCGATTCTGAGAAAAAGGTACATTAAAAAGGTCATTTTAACATGGGCTTCAATGGAGGGCTACGGTCCTCCTTAAAATAAAAATAATTAATAAAATGAGATAATGTGAGTTCATCATTCGAAGCTATTACAAATATGAAACTGCATTAGCTTTTCGTTTTTAGTTATTTCTTTCACATTTTACTTTAAAAACTTTGATTTCTTGTATCTTCTTTAATAATCCAGCTGAAATTAATAGTCAGATATCAATATGTACCACTTGATAATTACTAAAATCAACTATGTTTTAAACATTAATTCATAAGTTTTTCTCAATTATTTTAATAATAGCGACTGTCAAACAAAAATAAACATAAATTTTTCTTAATAATATATTTTTTTTGTTTCAGTGTTTAAAGTAACAATGAAATTTTTAGTTTTCACTTATTATTATTATTTAAATGTTAAAAAAATATTTGGAAAAACAATACATTTTATCATTATAAGAGAGTTACGCTGGTTTTATCGCCTCATGAAACCCGTCAGTGGAGGAGCAAATATAATTACGTGTTGTTATAAAGTGATACGAATACTTATTAGTAATCCCAAATTTGAATGGCGAAACGATAATTAAGTTACCTTACTATGAAACCGACAATTCATCATAATAGAAAGTACTAAAAATCCTCTAATATATATCTATATTTTTCCTTTTATGCTATTTTTGAAGAATGATTATTTAAAAACTATTCATAGGGATTGACAAGAACGAACAGTAAAAGACAAAATAAATGTTTCAAATGTTTGTTCTCAATCTAACCCCTGTCTTCTCTTCCTTTTTTCTTTAACCTTTTTCTTCACAGACTTTTCTTCTTCTTCTTTATTTCTCGATCCCCCCCCCCTCTCTCAACCCCCAAAACCAATAAAGAAGGAACGGTTACGGATACGATCGGTTTGCGAAGAAATCAATACACCAGTTTCTAGTCTCACTGAAAGACCCCAACTGGAGGTATTCGATACGACTATCATTACTTCCGCGTTAAGAAGTAAACAAAGATACCCTCAATGTGTCAGTAATAGTGTTTTTTGTCGTACAATATATAGAGATTAAATAATTTGGCAGATGTAAAATGAAATGAATGAAAATTACTCTTATTCTGTTGTTTAAATGATAAGTTATTGTTCCTATTTAGTTTGATTTTGACCATAAGTATTTTAAAAATCGACAAATATAAGAAATAATTTGCTGGGCTAATGAGCGTTAACTTTTTTTTTACTAAATACCTGAATTTTGACAAATAGTTCAAATGGTTGTAATAATTTATATTTCATAAAGAATTTTAATTTGTTCTACATGTATAAAAACATAAACATTTTATAAATAATTAAATTAGAAACTGTTTTCGTTTAATCTCAATTAAAATTATGACTAAAATAATTTATGGAAGAAACACAAAAATACACGTTTTTGCTGGAAATAAGCTTTTACATCTCATCCCCGTTCTAATAATATTTTAGGGTTTCTTTCAAAAATTTGCTATTCAAAGCAAAATTTTAAGAAAAGTGTTTGGAATTTAAAATTTTGAGTTTTTTTATTGCGAAACTTTTACAATTTGAAAATAAAAACGTCCCAGGAAAATTAGCTTTTAAAAAAGGAGTTATACCAACGTACAGAAATATAATGAAATAAAAATCTTCTCCGCATATTAATTTTGAAATACATTTTTGATTGTTTAAAGTCATTAGTTGCCTAAAAATTCTTTAAACGACACGCTTCATTCCCTGAGCGCGTACAATTTAATAAAAAAGTCCAATCTTTTCTTCAAAGTATACCTAGAGATTAACTTTTCTTTAAAATGATAATGATGGTGGACAGTCATGTGAGTTATACGATGTGGTCTCAAAGGAGTGGGATAAATCGCTTTAATATTAACTCTTTTGATTTATGTTCAGTATCTTATAAAAATGAAAATATTCTTAGCTCTTTGAAACGCCAAATATACGAATTGTGCCAAAATTCTACCGCTAAATTCAATTTTCAAAACTTTAGTTTTCTTCTCGAGTAGATTTCAATATCATTTTTCAATACATTTGATCTTTTCCCGATATCGCTTTCGAACCAAAGCAAGGTATTTCGGCTGTCCTTTTTTCATCTCTTTTGATTTAAAAAAGATAATGATGTTCGGCAGATAACCTCTAAGCTCTCTCAAGTGTGATCAATAATTTTAAATTTAACTCATTAGTTATTATTCAAGTTTTTAGGACATTGAAAATATTTTTAGTCACTTTAACCCCTTAACGATCGGATAATGTCCAATAAAATTTGTCATAAAAGTGCATATTCGTTTTTTTTTAGCCATGGCGTTTTAATTGCTGGATATGTAAGTTAGTTTTTATCTTATTGGCGCGTTACTGCTAAACGCTCCAGCTATTTTCGTTTTAATTGGTGGATTTAGGTTCATTTTAATCATATTATTGGCATTTACTAAACAATCTTACTAAACAATCCAGCGCTTAATTATTACAGGAGCGAGAAATAGAGTGCGAAGCCTTACTCCATAATTTTCACGGGAGTGAGAAGAAAGGTGTTAAACCGGTCCCCTTACGTGTCTAACGTTAGTTTACACTTCAAAACATCCCCTATCCTAGACGAGTGTCTTACAATATCATTTTTCACTGAATTTAACACTTTCTCGATAACTTTATCTTCTGTATCATAAAAGGTACCGTATCCGGCAATTTTTTTAAAATCTCCTTTCAGTTAAAATATAAGACTTGGGCAGCTTTAATCCCTATGATGTTTGTAAGTGGGATTGATCACTTTAAATTTAACCCATTAGGTTCTTGTATATTTTTGAAAATTCAAAATGTTCCTAGTCATTTAAAAAAAAACTACCAATAGTGCCAAATATTTTTAACGTCAGTTTACATTTCAAAAACATCGATTTTACTATCCGGGTGTCAAACTTATTGAAAAATGATATCCTAGGAGAATGTCTCACGATATCATTTTTAATGAATTCGATATTTTTCCGATATCGCTCTTGTACTATAGTAAGCCCTTCTTTTCCACCTCCTTAAGTTTCAGGCTATAATGATGGCGGGCAGTGCTGTAATCTCTATGTGGGCTCAAGTGAGTGACATCAATCACAAGTTTCATGACAAGAGACTGGACCTTAAGCCCTTATTTCCCTCATCCATCTTAGGAACTTTCAATCATGGGTTTTGGGCGCAAAATTTCGATCTTCAATTTTTCTCAAGATAATAGTTTTTACTTAGTTTTTTTTTATAAAGTGGTAATCGCTATTATTCAAATTTAATGCCATTAAATGATATTTGGTTAGGGTTAGACGCAAATGAAACTTTACAGTTGATGAATTTTCTTATGGCTCTCGTTTTTGATTAATTTACAAGTCGTAGAATACTTACGTTTTTTTTTTTTGACAAATGAGGGTTTAGTAATAGCATCTTAACTTAACCATATAAAATCAAAACCACTTGTAATAATACGATTCAAATTAAATATCACCGATCTCTAGTTGACATTTCACTTGTATCTAAATTTGTAACTATTGTAAACCAAACTATTTTAATTTTTTCACTTAATTTAACAAAGCCAAATTATTTTTTTGAGTTAAACAAAAAAAAATTTAATCAAATAAAATACAAACCAACCATAGTTGACAATAAACTTCACTCTTCTCTTTAATCCCCAAGAAACCATTGGCAATCGCATGTTTATTAGTACTTAAAATACGTTTTTGTACATTCTAATCCTGTTTGATAATTGAATGCCACGTTCCACCTCCCTACTATTTCATTGAAATAAAAAAGAATGATGTTAATAAAATGCAAAAAAACTTCGATTCAACCATCTTTAATTAATTTCAAGTAGAACATTGTGTCTTGCTTCACTTGGAAAACGCGTGTTTAGCATAGTACTTCAAATACTTTTTGGTACACTGTAAATTTTTGTGTAAAATTACAGCACATTGTGTGTATTTTTTTTACCTACAGTGTTGTAATGTTTCTTTTACATCAAAATTGATGTTTTCATGACGATTAGAGACACAAGAACAGTTTACTCCAGTAGCGTTTAAGAAGAGAAGATGAGTGAATCCAATCACTGCCAGTGAAGCAACTCTTTTCGCAGATACCACACAATATGTACAATATGTAAACCATACCACCACACAATATGTAAACCATACCATCACACAATATGTAAACCATACCACCATACAACATGTACATTCACAGAACAGGATGATGGCAGCACTTTTACCATCACACTGTGATGATAAATTAGAGGGATTACTTTAACAGTGTACTTTTTACTACTGTTTAATATTTGTATGCATTAGATACACACGTTCCCAAAGGAAGGTATCTCAATAAAAAGAATATTCCAAGCACAGCTTTACTCGGCCACAAAAGCACCCACGTTATTTATCTTATTTTAAATGGCAGGCCGCAGCAGTACGTGAGACCCCACCGAAATCCATTTATTTGCCCTTATCCCTTTCGGCTGTGTTCAATTTTAGGTGAGAAGAGAACGGTATATCATCTTAATCATAAATCAGGGCAGGAAAGCTAACGCAGTCCCTCTTTTTTTGAAAAAAATATTTATTATGTTGCTATTCCAAGTATTTTATGGCTTTTAAGGGGACTTTTTTTTACCCGTCTTCTTTGTTAGAATACTTTGTTGAAGAAAAGGCGGGTTTAAAGTAAAAAATGTTTTAAAATGATGGAAGTTGGGTTGTTGCTTTGGATTCTTATTATTTGTCTTATGAATATTGTTGTTGGCGCTTATGTGTGGGCGGGTTAAATTCGATATTTTTATTAAAAAGTTTTATTTTTAATATTATATCTCAATTGTTAAGGTTTGAGGGTGAATGAGACTGAATAACCGCGGGTATTTAAACTATTGTGCCTCTGCGTTAATCCAGTAGAAAAATTATTTTCTGAGCCACATTTCTTCGGCTGTATTGCCAATATTTTTACAACTGGTTTTTATCTATGATAAATGCAGCTGACTACATGTCTCTATAATCCCACTTTTTGAAATTGGTTGGAATATTTTTTGAAATTTTCAATAAATAATTGTACACAAAACATTCGAGGCAATTTCAAAAATTGATATTATAAAAGACCTGTAGTCAGCTACATTTATCAATAAAAAAAAACCATTTGTAAAAATATTCAATGCAGCCTGAGAAATGTGGGTTAAAAATATTTTTTTCTTTGGATTAACACAGAGGGACTTTGGTTTGGAGACCCGTGGTTAATCGGGCTCATTCGCCCTTAAGCCTTTTAATTATATAATTTTGAAATATATATTTATTAACTTGAACCTTTCCATAGTGTTGAAAGCTACTAGAAGTGGTTCTTTGAATATCTTATAGTAAAACATCGAAAAAATAAAAAAATTATTACAAAATTTATTCTTTTTCTATAACTTTAAATTATCTTTAATAGTTTTAAATTATGTATTATTTATACTTCAGTGCAATATTAAGTTGTGATGAACAGTTTAAAATTGGAGGAAAATACAACTGTGTTCAATTATCAAACGTAAAATAACAAAGCATAAACACTGCAAAAGCAGCATTAACTTTTCGAAATTAATTTCTTAATCAAGCAAAGTATTTAAATTTCACATTTTAAATTATAAACCATCAGCCTTATTTTACCATCACCTTTGAAAGTTCCTCTAAAAAGATCAAAAAATAATATAATAGAGCAAATTCCTCAACTTTACTTTTTAAAACCCTTCGTCTGATGATCTCGGGTTTTCCATTCACTGAAGAGTTTCATTTTCGTCATACGCTTAAAACCTCTTTGTCTCTCTCACTCTATTATTATGCAACAAGAACAATGCTTTCTCGAAAAATTAATTGTGCCGTTTCCCATTAATTTCAACGTTTACTTTGGAAATGAGGATCGCAATCACTCTGTCTTTTTCCCTGTAACACTGAAAGACAACAATGAGTTATTTTGATAATGTTTTAACTAATAAATTTATTGATTTTGAGTAAAAATGGTTTGAAAATGATAATTGTAATTGAATTTATGACAAAGAAAAATTGGATTCTTTTAACCCTCTGAAGGATACAGACGTGTAAACCTTTGACCTGACTGTCAGGTGTCCCAGTAATATAAATAATTTTTTAAAACTTAATAATTTTAAAAATTTAAAATACAAATCAGTAATTTATAATTTTCTACTACAGGAATACAGTTTTTGAAAATTTAAAGAAATTAAATTTGCAGTTAAAAATTCAACTTTTAATATTATTCATTGAAACCAAGTTTGCACTTCAGCAAATTGCTCCCCCTCAGAAGGTTAAAATCATGTTTTTACTCCTACAAACAGCCAAAGTTTGTTGATTTAGCCAATTAAATACGGATTTAATTTTTTCTTTTACTTCATGAGTGCGATCGAGTAAAAAAAGTTTTAATTTCGTTAGTGCACAAATTTACTTCGTGATTAGCAATTGGTTGATTATAGACTGGTTTTTATTAAGTTGAAAATTTTAGAAATGCGATTTCTTTCTTTATTGGGCACCTCCTTTTGAAACTAGTTTCATTGGTGTTCGGGTGTTTTTTCATACTTTTGACTGTTCACGAGACATGTTCAACAATGCTCTGTAAAACCTTTGGTGCAACGCTACTCCATAAAACTGGGGCAACTTTACTCCAGCTTCATTTAATAACTTTACAAATAAAGAGTTTGCCACGTTAAATAGGTGTTAGAAAGTGCTGCCTTCGGTTTCACGGAGTAATGCTAAACCAAATTTATGGAGTAACGTTAACAGGCAACAGGTTAACAACAAAAGGGTGCAACGCTACACAGGCTTTTTTAGTTTAAAGGGCAACTTTAGCTCAGCAGCATGGAGTAACGTTACACAAAAAAGGAGTTTTCTCCGTTAAATAGGTGTTACCAAATGCTGCCTCTTGTTTTACGGAGTAATTCTACACTAAATTTATGGAATAATACGCCACAAATTTACGCCACAAAAGAGGTGCAACGTTAACACTTGTGTATTATTACTTCGTAAATTTTGTGTAAGTTACTCCTTGAAACTGAAAGGAGCTGGGCTTAAACCAATTTTACAGAGGAACGCTCCGCTGCAAGGTTTTACAGCGAAAAGTTACATGATAAAACGAAATACATAATTTTATAATAATTTTTTACAACATTTATGATTGCGCATGCCCTAGAAGTCTGTAGAAGGTAATATAGGTTATTTAACTTTTGTTGAAGGTTCCTCACACAATTTTAGCTGCGTCAACTTACTCCAGAATTGGTGAAATGTTACACTTCTAAATCATGAGAAAGTTAAACAGTTTTTTACAGTGCGTTTTGCAGCTTTGTCAAAATCAATAAAATGTCTTTCATGAAGGTTGAGAAATTGAGACACAAAGAATGGATCTTTTAAGTGTGTCTTAGCCTTTGTTGACATTTCAAAATGAAGGTTTTCTGCAAGCTTGCTTTTAAAGTTTTGGCGAGTTTCAAAATAAACAGTTTAATAAATTCATGTGATAAATAAAGAATTTAGAAATCTAGATGAATTTTGAAGAATTTTTGCTGTTGAATATGTCGATCTAGTATTTTTATGGTTTAGAGTTTTGGTAAATAGTTCACAAATTCAAATTCACATCTATATAAAAATATATAACTAATATATAAAAATAATAGTGTTTATAAATATTTATTACAGTCATTTTAAACTACTTTAAAGTCAAAATTATGATCAAATTAAGTTAATGCAAATTCAACGCCTCATAACATTATACAAAACAGAGTTGAAATAATAAATTTTTTTAAGAAAAGGTGCTTTAGAGCTGCTATAAATAATATTCCTATAAATGTTATTTAATACTGAAATTTCTTTGTTTCATTTACGTTTTTTTTCTAAACTTCTATGAAAAGCTACAAAATTGAAGAAAATGAATCTGTTAAAGAATTCATTCAAGTGTCACATTCGACTATATATCTAATTTTACCTTTATAGACCACATGAATTCTTAAACCATTCGTGGGAGATTTTTTTTAAAGAAAAACTTTTGGCGATACAGCTGAATTCTTTTTTTCAGCAACTTCTTCTAAAAATAATAATAATGTAAACCATATAAAAGCAAGAACTCGAAGTAAAGAAATAGTGAGGCGCGTTTGAACAAAAAACATTTACATTCGTTCCTGAGATGAGGGAGATATAACAGAATTTGCATTTGCGGAAAAAGATAAAAAAAAACGTGAAACCTCTCAGGAAGAAAAACACCATGAAAACTTTCCCCTGAACAAGGTTTCTCAGAAAATATATAAAGCACTTTTTATTTTCATTGGATATTTGTTTGGACTCTGGGTGTTTGCACGTCATTTTTTATTGATAATGCTTGTTATAAGTCTTCCAATGTGAAAAAACAAGTTTTTCTTATCTTTTATTTTCAAATAGGGGATGTACTAAATAAATTTACGAGAAATCTTTGGGTTCCCTTGCCAGAAATAAATGAATTATGAAAAATATATTTTTTCATTGAGGATTCGTTGCTGATAAAGCTGGCTTTGGCATGAATTACGGATGAAGATTGCCACGAAAGTTTTTTTTGCACATATTTAGCCAAGTCCTTTTAAAGTATTTTTTTTTTTTTGCTAAAAGTTTTGCAGGTGTTTTTCTTGTACAAATTCAATGAATTTGAGTAAGACTTGAAAATAAATAAAAACATATATAGTACCAGTTTTTTTTAACATTTTATTCAGGGCTTTACTTTTCGAAATTAAAATAAATTAAAAAAAACAATTTTGATCACAAATATTACAGATTATACACATTTTATTACGTTTGGCTGTACTACCTTTTCGTAAAGTAACTGCGCAATAAATTAATCAATGAAATATATTTTTAATCTGTTTTTATAATTTAAATTTTCCATCTTACAAGCACAATTTTTTTTATTTACAACGATAATTTTCAAAATTTTTAATAAGAATCATTGCTGGATGCAAACTTCAACAACACGCTATATCATAAAACATTGCAAAATAGACATATAAGCTTTTACATTATTGTTTTTAACAGCTATAATATTACTACAGGTTCCAGATGCTATAAGGATCATTGTAAGGCACAGCCCCAAAAATCAACATTACCTAAACCCAACCCCTAGCAACAATTACATCACAGCAGGCATCACTCATTTCCTGACTTAAACACATAGAGCTTCAGATCTCGCGTCAATTCGTTGACAAAAATGTAACCGACATTTGTTTTCTACACATAAGTTTTATATTAGCATTGATACAAACAAAAATTCTTAGAATTGGTATTTATCAGTTTAGGAAAAATAGGACCCCATCTAAAGAGACATTAAGATGTCCTTTTTTTTAAATATTCTATAAAATGAGGCAATTTCGATCCAAAAATTTTCTCTCTTGAAATTTTTAATTTTGATAACGGGTTTATCAGTTATTGATAATGATAAAAGATTAATATCTTTAAATACATATTCCCTGGAAAATGGAAGAACATGAGGAGATTCAATTCAGTTATTCAAATTCATACAGCAGCTAGAATTGGAGGGCTTAGGTTTGAACTTAAATAGTAGAATCCGCGGACACACATGATCAGAAAAAAAATCCTGCTTCAAATAGGAGGTAACAATACATTAGTTTTACAATAGAGTCAAAAGGATGATTCTAATCTATCTGGTTAATGTAGAAATATTATATGAACTGATAAACGAAAAAAAAAGCATATTTTCTATAAGGAAATTTTCTTTTAACGCATCTTCCTTTCCATAAAAGTAATGGACAGATCAATAACATTTTTACATTAATAACATAGATTAAAAACTGCTGAAAGTAAGAAAAATAATTTTCCTATTTATTAGCAGCAGTATCATGAAAATTATCAACTGAGTCACTGAGTATCACTAAATTATCACTAAGTGGAATACTTTATCATATTATTTTGCATATTCAAAGAGAGTAGGAAAAATTCAAGAAGAATCTTAAAAGTTAATGGAAACTGATAAAAAATAATATTAGTAAAGTTTTGAACCAACCTTGCTTAGCTCTAATATACTCTTAGTTTAAAAATTTGGGGTTTTCTAATCAATTACAACACTTCCGCGTCTAAAAAGTAATATAGTATTTGCATATAAAAAGTTAATAGCAGGATATTGACATCTGATAAGAAAAAACAAATACTTCATATTTTTCATCGATTTAAAATCTGGCAAGGAGAAATAATAATTCAAAGATTATGCGTTAATTAATAAGTGCGATAAAATAAGTCAATTATCAAACTGAAATGTATCTATATGTTACCGTTAAAGTATGAAATCCGTTATTTTGACTGGTCCAAAGTTGTCAGGGTTGTAATAATACGAGGGCTTTTTTCAACCTCCGATGGACTGTAACAAAAAGACGGGTCAAGATACAAAAAAATATTTTTTTTACCAAAAGTGAAGTACAATACTGCTTATTTCTCCATATAATCACCTTGACGATTAAAGCATTTGTTATACCTGTAAACAAGCTTTGAAATACCCTCTTCATAAAATGTAGCCGCCAATGATTGGGAGGGAGTTGTGACAGTTTCGTTTAAAAAAGTAAATTTGGAAGCTTGACGTCAATTTTTTTCTGTCCTCCAAGCCACTGCTAGTCCATAATTCACTTATGGTAAACCTTTGAGTTTCCCTAAACACTTGGTCAACTCGCTGAACAATACCATCTGTAGCGACAGACTTGCTTCCTTGGTCCCCTTCTTCATGAATATCAGTATTGTTTAGCGAGTTGACCAAGTGTTTAGGAAAACTCGAAGGTTTACCATAAGTGAATTATTGATAAGCATAGTGGCTTGGATTGTAGCGCTTCCAAGTTGACGTGGAGCTCAAAGAAACCATCACAACTTCCTTCAAATCATTGGCGGCTACATTTTATGAAGAGGGTATTTCAAAGCTTCTTTACAGATATGACAAATGCTTTAATCGTCAAGGTGATTATATGGAAAAAAAGCTGTATTGTAGTTTAATTTTGGTAAAAAAAATCTTTTTTGTATCTTGATCCGTCTTTTTGTTACAGCCCATCGGAGGTTGAAAAAAAAACCAGCCCTCGTATATACGTTTACTCTAATTTTTACATCTTATATGGTAAACCTACTTTCTGAAAATCAGTCGACGTTAAGTTACACTTCTTTTAAACCAAAGTTGATGCAATGTGTTTTCTTTAACCGCCCCTGAACAAACCTCTTGTCCTTGTTTGTTTCTCGTTTTGGCATCTACGATTGGAAGGGCGCGGCAATATGGTAATTCGTGGAGGATTTCTGATGCGGTCCTATAATGTGGGGTAAGGGTGCACGAAAGGCGATAAAGATGCATCCTGTGAATTAATTATTATAGAAGGAAAGGAGGGGGTTGGAATTGAGTTGTGTGCTTTTTAGAATATAGTTGTTTGGTTCAACACAGAGACGAAACGAACTAAAATTCAATAATTTGTGTACAAAAATGAATTCTAAATCCGAGCGTGGCTTTTAGATTCATCAATTGACGCGAACTTAAAAATGTTATATTTTAATGTATTTTTTAATGCATTTAAATCAGAAATAAAGTTAAACAATATTAGTTTAAGATTTTATTTTAAAAATTCATATAACATTGTATAATTGATTCTTTATAAATGTGTGGTTTAAATATATCAGACCTCGGATTATAAGTAGCAGAAAATACACACACACTGATTTGGCAAAAAGCAATAAATTCCGCCTTAAACTTTAGAACAGGTTCCGAAGTACAGAAGCATATCTTGTGAAGTCCCTAAAAGTGGGTCCTTTGTATTCAGTGGGTAAAAAGGCGCTGCCGCGGAATTTTAAAAGGAGTTTGAAGAGGGTGGGAAACAGAGGCACTTGGGTATTCTGTTGAGGACGATGAGAAAATCAATTGAGCGCATCTTGTGGTGCTAACTACTCATGGACGGTTTTCTTAGGTTTTGTGTTTCAAAAGGAGTTTTGTACTTAAAGAAGAACTTGATTGATAACTGTGTAATTACCGGAGTAGGTATAGAATGTAAGAGGAAGTGGTAGCAGGGAATCTGGTGTCAGTGGAAGCGTTTTAATTGGGATACTTATGGGTTTATTTTTATTTGTTATTCAGAGTTAGAAATAAGTTTTGGTTCAAGTAAGTAGCAGTTTAAAATTTTAAGAAATAAGCATTGCATTGTGTAGCATTTTTGTAATTTAAGAATAGTTTTTTTTAAATAGGGAAATTATTTTTGTTTTATTTTAAATTTAGGTAGGGTATAATAATTTAACAGGAGAATACAAGCATTAACGAAAACTATTACTGCTCATAGAGGTCCCTATAGTATTCCTTTTTTATAATCGCAAAAAGATACACTTTCTAATTTAAAAAACAGTCAGATATATTTTGAGCACAACTATCTTCGTGCTTTTCAAAATCAATATGTATGTCCTTTCTTTGGACAAAAAGGAAAAACAGTTAGAATTCCCCAGTCAAACGCAAGGCACAAAGAACAAAATTTTTCTCCTCCAAAGTGGCGAAACAAACGCAGATGTGTCCCCTTGCATCACCCAAAACACAAAAGGACGAACGTAAATGTTGCGAGCGCATCGAGAAAAGAAAGACGCCTTCTCTTAAAAGCTCCATGTCTCGCAGATTACGCCTACAGCGCGACCAACTGTAAGAAATGCGGCTTGCCCCAAACGGCGTGGAAACGGAGGTTCTAACTTCACTTGTTTAACATCTACGCGGGAAAAAATGCCCTCTGTTAATGGTTCAGAACTGAACTCCGATAAATGACCATTATCTAGATAAAATATAAATCGTCTCAACTTCTGGGGGATAGTTTTATTGCTGAATGTGTGCTGCTCGATCGTTAAGGTAGTATTAGATTTTTTTGTTATTATGGTGCACTTACTTTCATTTTATTGGATTTTGCTGTTTGTTACCGCTGATATATTTCTACGGATTAGTGAAACTTTATTTCACTTCATTTATGGAAAGTTTGATTTGGTCTTAAAAGATTGTGGTTTCATTTTAAAGTACGATATAAGTTTTTAACCTCAGTTTTTGAAAAATAGTGCCTGATTTTAGTGCAAGATTTAAACTAGTTGTATTAAAAAATAATAGTAAACATAGAAATATATCTTGATTTTTACTAAATCTAATATATCGGTTGCAAATAAACATTTTTTCTCTAAAAAATACTTTGTTTCCAAACTTAAAAAATTCAAATGAAGATAGCTTTGAGTTTAAGTCATTTTCATGATCTGTAAACATAAAATTACGTATTTTATATTGTAATATATTTACAAGTAATTAGAGTTTATAAAGTACTTTAATTCGTGGATTACAATCAGCGAAATTGTTTAGTTGTTAATACTTGAAAATAGATCAATATTTCTGTCTTAACTCTTATAATTGTTCATTAAATTGATTTTACTTTTTAACCCCAAATTTGAAACCATTGAAAATCTTTTCCTCGAAATTTTTCTTTATTTTGAATTCCGAAAACTACGTCAAGTAAAGAAAACTATTTACTGTGGAAATATAAGATATCAAGGATTAAAGTTCAAACGATATCCAGCAAGACGAAACATAAATCCCAATCTTAAATTAAAAACCGATGCTCAGACAGGAAGATTTATATTTCTTAAAAGTATTTTTGGGAATAACCGATGTATGAAATAAGGCCTTTCTTTAATCTAAAATGCATTGCATATGTACTAAATTTCTTATGGGGGGGGGGGGGGGGGGCTCGCTATAAGAGTTTTCATGTGACGTTCACCTAAATATAGAACCTAATATGTACAGCTGCGGAAAAAAAAACGATACACCCTTCGTTTTTCGGCTGCTATTGGTCAAGGAATTTTGTGAAAGGTGTCATTTTTCAGGAAACAGCGTAAGGAATTGAGAACTGGCAACCAAAATTGTATAAGGGGTCGTCTACATATTAAAATGAGTACCAACTTTGAAACTTCCAATGGCAACACCAATTTTTTTTTATATTAAAATGTTTATCATCATCAAAATACCCCAGATCTAAAAGAAAATTAATTAATTTGCATTATTTGTTGAGATATAAGCATTGAAAATTGAACGCCCATAATGTTAAAAAAGTTTCACAAACTTTTATTCATACCTCCACAAATAAAATGAATTTAACAATTTTTTTTTCATTATATACTTCTTAATTTTCCAAAAACAAATCACACAAGTTTTTTCATCAATTTTTCATTTTTAATATTTTTTTATTTAAATTTAAATAAGAAAAAATAAAACATGATTTTTTCCCAAATTGAATTTTTCCAAATTCCCCCAATTTTTATTTTTACATAAATCGATAAAGTAGATCAAGTAGAACCAAAATCCCGATTTTTTTTAATTCAACAACAATTATTTGCCGAGTTTGCCGAAAAAAAAAACGAATTTTAGGGACCGTGTAAAAAATTACTTAGAAAATTGGATCCTAACTTGCATTATCGTTTGGTGGTTGAAAAGCTTTTTTGGTAAATGTTTATTAAAATTTTGTCCAAATGTCTTGTTTAATGTCCAAATGTCTTGTCCAAAAATCTTTTCTTGTTTCAAGTGCATACAATGTATTTTGTCTGTATAATTAACATTAAATTATATCGATTACTCTGTTTTTGAATGTATGTTATTTCCATTACAATTTCAAAAAGTGTGTTTTATATTAAAAATTAAATACCCTAAAATATTATTGGAATTCGGTGTGTTTTATATTTAATTGTTACCACATTGATTATTTAAAATGATTAGTGCCCACTGCCTTGGTTAAAAATCATTGCCAAATCATCTGCGTAATTTTATTTTACTTTCCTTAAATATCGTGTTAATGTCGATCGTAACTCTCGTTTTGTAATATGTGGTTTATATTACCGATAAAGTACGCCGAATTTTAAACAAACTTTTTGTAGCAATATGAATGAAACAAAAATTTGCATAAAATGTAAAACATAAATGTAATAATCATGTTTGTCTATCTGATTGTATCTAATCGCATTTGAAAATCTGTTCGTTATAAATAATCGTATATGTGACTTAATTTAATATTTAAACTTTTTCTCATCTATCCTTTATTTTATTTCTGAATTTTAAAATCCAAAATTAAAAAAAAAAAAAAACATAAAAAAATCACAATATTAGTGAAGAAGGTTCAATTCTAGCATCCTTTGGCGAGATTATGTTAACCCTTTTGTTAGCTTGTCGTTTCGAAAAGACACCCTAAATATTATCTTTTTCAATTCGGAGATTTCCCCCTCAACGAGTTCAAAATTAATGCTTTAATATCTCAGCAAATAATGCAAAATAAATAATTTTTTATACATGAGATATTTTGATGGTGCTGAACATTTTATGTAAAAAAATTGGATGTTGCTATTGGAATTTTCAAAGTTGGTACTCATTTTAATATGTAGACGATCCCTTATACTATTTTGGTTGCCAGTTCTCAATTCCTTACGCTATTTCCTGAAAAATGACACCTTTCACAAAATTCCTTGACCAATAGCAGCCGAAAAACAAAGGGTGAATCGTTTTTTTCCCCCAGCTGTACTTTTCGAATATTTTTGAACAAAAGGGTAAAATAACTTATTTTGCTAAACCAGCTTTACTCAGATAATTTCTCGCTTCAATTGTCATTTTTAAAAAGAATATCTATAAATAAATACATGTCGGTAAGGTTAAGACTTTATAATATACTTCCCTATAGGTAGAAATAAGATGAAGGAACTATACAAACATTTCATGCATATAAATGTAATGCGTATCTTTCAATCAAAGTTGTGTATGTTAAAAAGCGTATTTTACAAAGGTAATATCATCTAATAACTTTATTTTATGACTATAACTTTACATAAATACTGAAATAACATAACTATAATTAAATCAATGAGTTTAGAAATTAAATAAATCATGGGAATTTCATAAAGAATTCAAATAGAATCTAAACAATCCGTTTTGTTTGATATAGATATATAGAGCTGAGCGAAAACAAATAGTTATCTTTGAATGTAAAACTGTTGCTTTAAAAAAAATATTTCTTGTGCTCGTGAATTATACAAATGTATATATATCGCACAAAATTCTGTACAAATATATTATTTTATAATTTCAATTTTTTAAATATAGAAATATACTTCCATTAATAACAATTCCAGAAACAATTATACCGTTTAGGTACTTATTGGTTGCCAACCCATCAAGTAATCTTAGGGGGGGAAAACAAAGGAATTCCGTTATATTCTCTATCTCAGCGAAAAATATCCTCCATATTTCCAGCACTCTCCTGCAACTACGCAGCTGCGACTTTCTCCTAAAAAGAGCAGCCACTAAATTATCCGCAGCCCGTGGAAATCGTGTTTGCCATCAAGCATATCAGGTCTTTTGTTCTTTGAGTAATCGTCCATGTTCTCCGATACTTTATACAGAAGGGGGCTGTTCTCCGGCTTTTAGGGATATTTAAGAACAGAGAAATCCCTTTTTTGAGAACAGTTAACTTATTTCTGGTGTTTTTTTTATGAATTCATATTCGTTAACCTTGTTTTCAATAAAAAAAAAGATAAATCACTTCTATATACTTTTACTCTGTATCATTTTCTAATTATTATTGAATAGTAAAATGATATGCATAGAAGCTTTTTACTTTTTTTGATTTAAAGAATAATAATCTTAGTATAGTAAAGTATTTTTTTTTAAACAAATATTTCCATTAATTGCAAAAATGAAAACAACATGTGATTTGTGCTTGCTGTTATTAAAATTTGTGATGTTATACTATAAGAAATATATGAAGAGAACGGAATGGGGAAAAGATCTTGAGAAAATTTAAGAACAAATTTCTCCTCTTTAATAGCGTGAATAACAATAGAAAATAATCCAGTATTATTTCTCTACCATCCTTAATGCTCTTGTCTTTATCTGTAACCGTAATCGATGTCGGACGTCTTAGATGTTAGCACAAATAAACGGCGGTACTTTATTCAAAGACGCGTTCTGGGAAGTTAGTGGGTAGGATAGACAAAGTTATAACCTCTTGCGACCTGGCGTCACCATTTGGGGACATTTTTTAAAACCTCCCTACAAACAATTAACATATTTATTAGTTTCGAAATTGACCTGGTCCGATAGAAGAAGGTGCTAAAATCACTTTTCTGTCTTTGAAACAGGTACCAGTAGTTTATTTCTGCAAAGAAATGAAGTTGAACATGAGTCAATGCGAAATTAGAGTTCTTAAAAAAATAACTTCAAACTAGTTCTTTCTTTAAACTTTTCATCTTTTAGTAGTTAATTTTAAAGGCATTTTGCATTTATAGCACAAAATATGTGTATTTTTAGAGCTTAAGGTGTGTCTCTCAGTGACTATAAAAATATTTTTATTTTTCTTTACAAAACATACTTTTTAGTGCAGATATGTATGAAAAGTATGTTTAGATGAAGAATATACGTGTAGGAGTTTGCTGGGGTCTTAAGAGGTTAAGTGACTCCTAATCCCTATAGACCTAGAAGTATATATGTATTTTAACTTATAAAAAGTTGGCGTAAAATGTTAATGTAACTTTACCCCATAAAAATAGTGACAGAATCTAGGTTTTTATTGCCTTCAGATTTGTTTAGTAATGTTACATATAATAGAAGTAGGCTTCAAGCCTAATCCTATTTGGTGTAAGCTTGCTTCTATTTAGTGGTGTAACGTTACTTCATTCAGCTTGAAGTTCCGTTGACTCAGAAGTCAATCTCACTACTTAACTACGGTTCTAAATTACAAATTACGTGGGCTTTTACTGCTCTTCTTGCAGGTTAGAAATGAACAAACTTAAAGGTTGCAAAATTAAACTAAATATCGATAAAAGGTGATTTAAAATATCATATACAGCTATGTTAAACCACTGCAGTAAAGTTTCTCGGAATATTCATTATAGGGATAACTTATGCGATTAACTCGTTCATTGGATCACTCGTCATATATGAACAAAATCTCTAAGTCAGTGGCAAATATTAGCTTTAAGCAATTAATTAAGGGAAATATTTGTAAAGGAATAAAATTATGGTTTGCTTTGATTATGTATAGATGTAAGTCTTATCGAAATTAGTCAAGTTAAGGTATTAATTTATTAAACGCGTGTATAATTAACGAAGATTTGAAATATTATACTGAGTGTGTTTAAATTGAATTCTATATCAATATATTCCAACTTGTGTTAACTATATTGTAATTGTCCCATAATAAGTAAATTGAAATTTTCGTATAATTTGAACATCTTTTCTTAGTTGCGCATAAAATCAAACTATACTTTAAACAAATTGCTTTAAATTTACCTTGTTTATATTGATAATTTTCTATATATTCTAATACAGTTGATATTGCCAGAAATATTGTGATACATCCTTATAAAATCCCATTATAAGCTTTTATTGCTTTTGACTTTAAAAAAGTATTGAATTTCGCAAAACTAAAATAATAGTATAAAAGTTAAAATTTCCTATACATTGAAAACTATTAACTTACTTTAAAATTTCAATCGTTCAATAATATATGCCTCACATTTAATTGTGGTGCAGTAAAGAAATATTCATAATACTTATATTTATTTTAGATATTTAGTTTTAAAATGTCAATATTATATATATATAATTGTCATATAATAAACTCTAGTACTGATCTAGACAAATAAATATTTATTTAATTTATATTTAATACAAATTTTAAAATATGGTGTATATAAAACAACTTTTACGACAATTTACATGTTTTTATAAGTATTTATATATTAAAAATGATAATCATTTTGAGAATTTAATAAAAGCAGAAAATTCAAAATTGGAATTCATATTCGATTAATATCGGCTGAATTTTTGTTTTTCTCTATTCTGATCTTCCATTTTTAATAATCCATATATTCTTCAGAAAAAATTATTTATTTTCATCCGTTTAAATATATTTTTGTTATCACTCAAATCAATGTCGCATTATGTCATCAAAATATTTATACATTAAAAAATGATAGATGAGGCCTGCTTTATCAAATTTTTCTCTGACATTTTCAAAATGATAATGCCCAAATGTGTTTTTTTCAAGCTAATTATTTAAACTTTAGTGTTTTTCTTACATCTTATATAATAAAAGGAAATTACATTTTTAAAAGTGTTTTTCCAGTAGCTTTATCTTAAAAAGCTAATTTATCGAGCTTGTCAAAAATAATAAAAATACTGTAAACATTTATTAAATTGATTATTTTACTTACTTAAACTTGAGCTCAACTTCTAGGACCTTTAATGAGTATAATCTTCGGATTGTTATTATTAAATAGTAAAATGTTGGTATGCAAAAAAAGTGTTTTACAAATTGATTTTTTAATTCAAAGTTTACTTATCTGAAGTTTTTTTAATAGAATATTTAATAAAACTAGTCACTTCCATTCATATCAAAAGTGAAAAGAATTTTCATATATGCTTTTTGTTAAAAGTTAAAAATATATTTTTTTTTAAGGAAACCTTGGAATTCAAATATAGTTGAATAAGTAAGAGACAGCTTTAAATATATAATTAGAATAAACTAGTATTTCTATCTGTTTATTTTTTATGGGCACTAAATTCAGCACTTAAGGCGTTGATAATTATGAGACAAACTTATTACCATGTTTTTGCATTCATTAATTTTCGCATTTCCATTATGAGTTGTTATCACGCTATATTCATATTTTTTTATAGTGAACTTTTTCTGTTTACTGTTAAAAGTACATGACCTCAACTTTGTTGTTAATTACCTACCTCTAATCTATTTAATGTTTAAATTGTTGTTGAGAAAACTGTATAAAGAAATGTATTCAAAGTATAATATATTCAAAGTACAATATATTTAAAGTACAATATATATTCAAAGTACTAGGATTATATTAACGTATTACTCATACTATTATAACCGATAATACTTCTAAAATAAAAACAAATGCTTTATTTTCCAATGTTGGATAATACAATGCTTTCGGTTCTTTTTTTTTAAATCTTGTAAGGTTCGACGTTTCATATTAGTTTTTAACTTTTATTTTAATTAATTTCTAATGTTTTATGTTTTATTTTGGGACACTTACATAATTTTGATAATTTCTTATGATTTTTGTAAACGAATTTGGAAATGATGGAAAAACAAATGTGAAATTCTTATCTTTTAAGAAAAATTTGATTTCTTGATGATAGATCTCCAGACTAAAAGCGTTAACACAATAGATAACTTTTATTTAGACACTTCACATAAAAGTTTAACAAAAAATAATAAACCATGTTTCTTTTTAATGCTTGGACAATATCTATATTATAAGATTGAATATTGAAACTTTTGCTTATCGAAATGTTAACTTATCTACTGACCTTTTAGCCATGGAAGAATAAAATAAGTAATACATCCTTCACTTTTCCTACTGTAGAACAAAACATTTATTTTTCTACTTCGCTGCTTTGAGCACTTTCTACATTGTTTCCTTTTCTTCGCCAAAGCTTCTGTTATGTTTTACACTCAAAGATGCAGTCTGTTTAGCTTGTATTGTGACACCCCGCATTTGGTAAACATTCTAAGAGCAGTTTTTCTAAAAGAAAGTAGAATAAATATTCCTGTTTTTAGGAGAGAAAAATCACAAGACTGATGGAATGTTTACGATTGAAAAAGATAACAGTGTAAATTTCTTATTAAATTTTTTATAATTTTTAACCCAATAGACTTCTTATGTTAGCTATTCTACAACAGGATTTTGCTTACAATTTCAAAAGTTTTATCTAAAGAAAACACTATCCTCAATTAGTGTCCTTTTTCGTACTTAACTGTACACCATACAAAAACTTTAATTTTGCTTCAGATAACAAATTTAATTAAAGAAATTCCAGTATTAAGTTTTAAGATAATAAATATTTTCCCTTGATGATGCTTTAAGACAATATATTTTATGGATAAGTAAATTGTGAGTTTTAGAACAATCAATGCTACTTTACTATTTTGGAATTAAGTTCATTTTAATTTGAAATCTAACATAACAATATCCTGAAAGAAATTTATTGAAAATCTTTTCGAAAACTTAGAATCTAATTAAGTGCTTGACTTTTAACTGCATTTTAATGAAAAAAATCGTAGTATTACTTCTTTTCAAACCCCAGATATATTTTTATTTGAGGCCAGAACATTTTTAATTTGCATTTTTTATTGTATTTCAAACGAGTTTTTATGGATTGTACCCTACATTGTCTTAATAAAATAAATAGGTCTCCTGCAAATTGCTTTCAGATTTATTAAACAATTCATCCCCTCATTTGGGAAAATCCCGATATTTACCTCTTACTAAAATTAGTTCTTTTATGTGAGGTTTTTTAACAAAATCCGAAGCAAGAAAAAACACATCCTTCTACTTCAGTAATCGCTTTCTAGTAATCCTTCTCTCTTTCTTAAGGCTTCCAAACTCTGTAAAAATGTGCAAAAACAAGAAAAACTCTAAGTTTTACGATCGCTGCGTTAAAACAGGGTTGCTTGCGGCGAGCTTTGTTAAATTACTTTCAATTACCGAATGATTGCTTGAAAGGGATTGAAGTAAATTTTGTTCTTTAAAGATAAACTAATTCGGTATATTTAAGCTATTTTCTCTGGAAGTTAAAAGAAGAGTTCAAATACGATGGACGAAATCATTTATTTTATAGTTGAATCAGGTGTTTGGTTTAACTGAATAAAAAAAAATCTTTTAAACGATAAATTTAAAGTAGTCAATAAACTTTAAACACCTTTAAGCCCATTGGCCAAAATGGATAATTTAACAAAATATGTTTTCGTTGTTTTTCTATTGAGTTTACTCATGTAGAAATCTATAAAAAAAACATCACCACAAACAATTCGCTATTCACCTCTATTAAAGTGTATACCCAAATTCTATAAAATGTTCTAGCAATTAAAGTTACACAAAAACTGGTTAAACTTTTTAAAAAAATACGAAGTTACACATTTTCTCTTTTTTTTTCGATATAATACTCCCTCTACTTTTTAACGTCCTGATTTGATGGTATCTTTTTATTGGACCACAAGCTCTCTTTCTTAATCCCATAGTTCTACGCATGCGCAGTCCGCCCGACCCTTTGTTTCACTTTACCTATCGAAACTATTTTTTATAATTTTTAGTCCCGTAGAATGTGATATAATATTTGCAGATAATTTTCAATAATGTTTTTATAAACAAGATTTCATGATCAGTGATTTTCTTACTAACTAAGATACTATACTTGTATAAATTATTGAGGAGAATGAGCCTGGGTATGAAACTGGGTAAAATATAAATAATTTCATTGTATTTTTAAAGCAAATTGAAGTGAGAGGCGGGATCAAAAGAAATGATAAAAAATATATTCTACAAGGAAAATCGATATTTTTTACCAAATTAATATTTTAGTGTGATGTTTATATCCTGAAAAACGAATTAAATGTTTTCCAAAGTATTTAAAAAAATACTAAATACAATTTCAAAATAAGCTAGTTTCGAATACAAGTTTTTTTTAAATAAGTAATAATAGCAGTAAAAAAGTATATACTAATACTTTCAAACAATTGCCGAAAGAATTAACTCAGCAAATTTAATTTACTATTACATTACCACCTTATTTAATGTTCCTATAGCTCTGTTAATTTCTGTCTTAACGATAGAATGTTTGGGCACAAAAAATTCTTCATAAAAGAAAACTAAAACCCAAAAGAAAAACAAAAAATATGTCTTGACGCATTCCAATGTTTCATTTTAATTAATTTCAGAAGCAATAAGCATAATTCTTCACTCGAAAATGTCTTTCTTTCGTCGTAAAAAAACTTCTTTTATTAGTTTATCATTTTCTTCTTTGCGTTGACGGCATCTGAAAAAGTTCCCTAAGACATTTTGCAATAAAATAAAACAAAATACCATCTAATGAATTTAATTAACACATGATATCTTTTTTCTTACGCTAAGCTGTGTATTTAGAAGTTAGATCGTTACGAAAATTCACCCGAGGGTGCTTTTCTCTGTTAATTCTTGTGGAAAAAAGAGATGTTTTGGGGTTGAAGACGTTTTGGTAATTCTTTTAACAATATCCAGAGCAGAATCGATCAAAAATGGTTAATGTATCATTAAAATTAGTTGATTTAATTATAAATATAATTGAAGAGCTTAGTGGAAGAACATGCTAAGTGACAAAAAGAAGAAAACGGAAAATGAGATTTAAAGTTTTTCGCTTGCATTTAGATTTGTTAAAAACGGCATGTACAAAAGGTAAAAATATACTTAACTTAAAGTTTATGAAAAGGAGGAATCTTGTTATCGTTAAAAGGAGGCAATAACATGTTCATTAACACAAAAATATCATTATTTTTCAAAAATGTCACTTTACACGTTCTTACACTAAGCTCATGAATTATATTTGAGTCTTTCATGATTAATTGAAAGGGATCCATTATAATTCTATGACTTAAATTAATTAATTTCCTAGCGTACAACCTAAAACGCTTTCATATAAATATGCTTAATGCATATATAAAGTTTTGTGGAATTTTTTAGAAGTACAAATATTAATATTTTATTGCCCATCTTAATGTTACCTAAATGAGATTAATTGTATTATTAAAAAGTTTGTGTTTAAATTAAGTTACTTTTTAATGCATTTTAACCATTGATAATTTATTAATGTAGGATTTTATCAAATACTTTGAAAGAAAACAGTTGTTTTTAATTTTTATCTTAAATTTGATAGTAATTTTATTTTTTTAAGCTTTTATTTTTGTTATCCTAGCTTTAATACTCATTTTTTCGCATAAAAATATCTTATTATTTTCAAAAGAATTGTTTTATAGAAACCAATAAAAAATCCCTGATACAGAGTTTTATGAAGGAAAAAAAATATATATATTACATTGTTCAAAACAAAGCAAAAATCTATTTATTTTACTTATGCATCGATAACCGCTCATGAATTCCAAAAATCCTGAAAAGAAATTTTCAACTAATCTTAAGCCCAAATAATCCTTTCCAAGCCTCGGGGGCAAAAAATACCTTACTCTTTTGATTCTAATACAGAAAAACTAAGAATCATAATGAATCTAGGAAACAAATATTACCCCAACAATGCATATCTAGCGATTTTTAACGTTAGAAAAAGTAACGCAGTTATTTCACAGAAAGAAAATCTAATTTCAAGAATAAATCCTTGAGCACATCAATACATTCATGAATATTTTCACCATTATGCTACATTTTTTGGCTTAATTGAGAACAACTTATTTTTTTTGCAGGTGTTTTTTGTTTCTTAATATCTTTTCTTTTCGTATGCATAATGATTTTGGATTATGGCTAACATTTATGAAAAATTGAAAGTTCAAATTTTGTGGATGCTAATGGGTATCGTAACTTTGATTTTAATACCTTTTGCGTCAGTCGACTAATTTGAAAATGGCGATCTTTTGCTATTTATTTATACCATTATACTTAAAAGTTAAAAATTAAATTGCGAATTGTGGAATATTGACTTAATAATATTCTGGAATTTAAGTATTTAATAATGTGTGGAAAATATACAATAATTTACGAACTGTATTTATTTGAATATAATTACTTTTCATTATAACGATTTGAAAATTGATATTTTTTTAAAAAATTAACGTTTATCAAACTGATCATGCTTTGCGGATTTTTTTAAAAAATATAATACTGATTACTTTTTGCTTTCAATTTGAAATTTCTCTTTGACAAAATCAAAGTTTAAGGTTAACATAATTCTCGTTATTGATACTATACTATATATTAGTTCCTTCGATTTAATAGACTGCTTGAATTGAACGCTTAAAATTGTCACGTCAGTTATAACTCGCAATCCAAGAAACTCGTCCTATACAAAACTATGAATCATTCCATCAATTCACAAACTATTTTTACACAGAGCCTTTAAAACCTCGACAGTTCACACCTTCTTAAGAAACATCTTTTTCATGTGCTGAGCCAGTCTTCATGTTAAAACAAAAGAAACCCCCTGTGGAAGCAAATGTGTTTCAAGGCAGTAAAATTGACAAGAATTAATAGTTAAAGATTAGATTAATTGACTTTATCGATACTATCCTTATTATTATTCCTCCAATTTAATAAATTTCAATAAAACTCTTCAAATTTTCACGTCACTTATGATTCTCAACTGACGAAACCCTCCCCCCCTCAAAAAAAAGGATAGAGACAATTTTATCAGCAAAAAAAATAAACTTATTTTACACGGAGCCTATAGCAACATCCCACCAGTTCACCGTCTAGACATATTTTTTTAGTATGTCTGTCTTGTAATAAAAGAAAAGAGACCCTCCATGGAAGCAAATGTGTGTAAAGGCAATAATAATGAAAAAATAATAGATAAAGATTCTATTAATTTACGTTATCGGTATTATCCTTATTATTAATTCCTTTAGTTTAATAGTTTTTAATTAGCCTCAACTTCCTCACCAGTTCACCTTTTTAAGACACATGTTTTCTTTTAATGCCGAGTATATACCTTGAAGTAAAAGCAAAAGATACTCCCCGTGGAAACTAATGCATTTGAAGGAAGTAAAGATGACAATATCAATAACAGTTGAATATTAGATTAATAGACGTTATGTATACTATCCTTATTAATTCCTTCCATTAAATATATTTTAATTAAATGCATTAAATTAAATAACTATCAACTCGGGAAACTCGACCCAAGCAAAGACCATTTCACCAACAAAAACAAACTACAAGGAAGCTTCTAACATCCCAGCAGTTCATCTTCTTAAGACACAAATGTTCTTTTAGGGCCGAGTATGTCTTGAAGTAAAAGCAAAAGAGACCCCCCCCCCCGGACGGTAATACGTTTGAAGGCAGAAAAGATGAAAAAATCAATATTTAAAGATTAAATTAATCGGCGTTAATGAAACTATCCATTATTATTAATTCAGATTAATATATTTAAACTAAAATTTTGAAAATGTCAAGCCAGTTATGACAGTTAACTCAAGAAACTCAACCCCAAACAAAACAAAAAACCATTTCAACACCAACAACAAAAAAATTCTACACGGAGCCTCTAACATCCCAGCAGTTCACCTTCTTAAGACACATCTTTTCTTTTAGTGCCGAGTATGTCTTGAAGTAAAAGCCAAAGAGACCCCCCGTGGAAGCTAATGCGTTTGAAGGCAGAAAAGATGACAAAATCAATAGGTGGAGGGTAGGCAGCTGTCGGTAATGCCCCGTGTGTGAGGGTGTGGCACCTTTTTTCGCGGTTCTCTGGCGGTGTTTGGTGCTAAATATAGGGATGCTTTGTGTGGGGGACACCTCTGTGCGTGGTGATTGGGACGGTTGATCGTGATTGTCGGTTTCTGCTGTTGTCGGATTGCGATACGGATGGGAAGAGGGAATAAATGCCACTGACGAACGGCGGAAAGATTTGTTAGATCACCGGGATCTGTCTCTTTCTTTTGATGTATTTCCGTATTAATGCACAATAAATTGTATGACAGTAGAAGTATGGTAATTTACGAATATACGCGCGATAAGTTATATAACAGTATAAGTAGGTTAGTTTACGTATATATGCTCAATAAGTTGTATGGTAGTACATCGAGAACTAGAAAACGATGGAAAGATTTGTTAGAGAAGCGGGATCTGTTTATTTCTTTGACGTATTTCGTTATAAATGCACAAAAAGTTGTATGGTAGTTTACGAATACATGTGCAATAAGTTTTATGGTAAGAACTAGAATGCGGTGGAAAGATTTTTAGATTAGCTGGATCTGTCTATTTCTTTTGATGTATTCCAGTATATATGTTACTAAATTCACTAAATTGTTTGGTAGTATGTGGAGAACTAGGCTGATTTCTACACTGAAGAGATAATATTTTAATTCAATCTGGACTTCTAAGAAATTTGATGTAAATTTCGCATCGAAAATAATATAAAGTTTGCAACTGGTATTAATAAAAACATTAAATGGTGTTGGATTTAATACTGCCGATTGCTGTACTATATCAGTTAAGTGTTTAAAATTAAATAATCTGTGTTAATACATTTATTTATAACTTTTGCACTTAAAATAATTTAAAAGAACTTAAGTATATTTATTCTTCCAAATTTATATAATCGTTATAAAACATCTAAATGTTTGACTACTCCGACTTCTGATTGAAAACAACATTACTACTGTTAAATTTAACAATTTACCTAAGGAGCTGTATATAGTTAAATTAATTTTCAAACTAGCTCAACGTCTTTGCATAAAAGCAAATTTTCCCGAGAAGGATATTTTATCTGAAAAGCGCAATGTGCTTCTTTCAAAAGGCGAACTGAAATAAAAAAAACGAGGTACAAATATGTAAATTCTTTGCATGGACTTCTTTTCTCTCTTTGTTTTCATTGAGTCTGAAACCCCATCCCTCTGAGGAGGACTTTCTTTTCAAATCCCTTCCGTACTTTTGAGCCGCTTCCTTTTCAAGTGCCTCATTTTTCAATAGTTGAGGCGCTGCTCCATCATTTCAGAAGGACTTTTCAATGTTATTCAAAAATGAAGACTTTTCTTCGAGAGAAACTGTCAGATTTGGTGATGGTTCTTGTTAAGGTGAATTTTGTTGCAGGTCGTTATTTTAAAATGGAGTTTTTAAAATAAGTCTATACTACTGGCAATGCAAGATAACGGCTAGATTTTAGGTAACGGCCAGTTATTGTTACAAATTCAAATTTACATAACCTTATGCTGTAAATATGTGAAGCATTAAAAAAAGCAGAGTCTTGTCGAATGTTATAGTATTTCAGGAACAATGCCTCTTGTCTTCTAGAGAGCACTGAAATATAGTACTTGGTATTTTGAAGTTATCGAGTTTTTTTTTTTAAATTACCGGAACGCTGATGCTGTACATATGTGCAACGTACAGCTGTTCATGGTGAAATTTAACAAAATCGAAGCTTTAAATTTCACATTTGTTATTTTAAGCATACTTCTGTTTCCAACACTTAAATTTGTATTAGCATAAAAAAATATTATTGTATCAAAATAAGTTATATTTATTTGATATTTGTTTAATCACTGCTTCTTGATAACACTTTAACTAAAATTTTGCTCTCAGTAAATACTTTTTTCTCCAATTTTTTCATTCAACATCTTTCTCTCTCTCAGGGATAAACAAATTAGATGATGTGTAAATTTGCTTTCTCTGCATGAGTTTAACTGTATTTTTTTTTACTAAAAGTTAAATTTATTTTAATTTTATGAAACTTTATTTCTATAGAAGATAATAATAAATGACTCCTACATAATTTAAGTTTAAAAATGTAGTTAAATTTTTAAAAAAATCTGGTTTTCTGGAAAATCTGACATTCATGTGACAGTTTTATTCGTCGATATCCCGCAGAGTCTTAAAGAAACTCTTTTTTGCGACTTCACGTTGCTTTCTTCTCCAATAACTTCACCTGTAAGTTTATCTCATTCAACATCTTTCTTTAAAGAAACTTTCTTTGTCCCTATCTCACCTCCAAATGTTGTCTCTTTCAAACAAAATACAAGGGCTTCGATTTATAAATTGCTTTTCTCTCCGACGATGTTGCATTAACACGGTTCTCTTCGATCTGACATCAGAAATTGAGAGAGTTCTTTTGTTGTCGTCGGGAAATTTTTTCTATATAAAGAATTGTGTGAATGGGATGTTGTTGCAATATTAAACTTGTTTTGGTTGAAAAGGTTGGAAGTAAATTTCTTTTATTTGACTTGAAGATAACATACACGGTGTTGAACAAATGACAAACACATTTCAAAGTTAAATATCTCAACAATAATTATAGACAAAGGAATACGACAAATCGTATTTTATTGGAAAGGCGTAAAATATTTCCCCTGTAAGTTTCAAAAGCGTTACAAACATTCACCATTTTTAATACAACCCCGAGTTTCTTCTCAAGAGAAATGAAGACAAGAAGTTGAACAAATAACAAAAACCTTTCAAAATTAAATATCTCAGCAACAATTATTGACAGAGGAATACGACAAATCGCATTTCATTGGAAAGGCTTGGAGTTTTTTCATATAAGTTTAAAAATCATTACAAACATTCAACATTTTAAAATACATCGCCGAGTTTCGTTGTTGGGGAAATGAATGCGCATACAATCAGGATAGACATTAGAGCTCTTCCAGAGTTGATCCATGCGGCAAGTTCGTAAACTATGAATAGCATAAAGCACCCCTTATGTGAAAAAAATCGTTGCATCCCAACAAGCATGCATTTTGCCTTATCACTATACAATCTATATATATTTTAGAGATATTTAATTTTGAAATGTTAGTTGAATACCTTGTACATGAAAAGTTTTAAAAAAGTAAGTTGTGCTTTATCTATATTTTTTAATATGTTGAATGTAGTACTCGAATGTTAGGAGTATTTCTATGGCTTGAGTTAAATTCTTCGTTGTTTAACCAAATGATTTTAAGATAACTATCAGTTTTTAATATTTTATAATAGTTTGAATAAAAATTATCTACCTCTGGTTTATCATCAAAAAAATAACAAACCTTCTGTTTGATTAAATATTTTTTAAAGAGATATAGAGGATTTTGTGTTAATTTTTTTTAACTTTAATTTTGCTATCAGTATTTATACATTAATACATAGTTGTAAGTACTAATTCTCTTCTACTTTCGAACTAATTTTCAAAAAACAAAAAATAGTTTCACATCTTTTACTCCAATTTCAACGTAATGCTTGGAAAGATTAACCACCTCATTATCCACAAAACTCAAAGTTACCTTTTAGGGTCATTTATAAACTCACCCCCCAAACAAATTTGAATTCTAAACTATCCCCTTTGTTTACTCGTACGTACCAAGAACTGCTTCGGTATCATTCAAGTCTCTTCCTAAGAGAATGCGATAGGAGTAGGTTATTTTTTGGAAATATTCATACGCTGATATTGCTTTTTTAAAGAAAAATCTGATTATTTAAAAATTTATTTAACAAATTAAAAAATTTATTTAACAAATTTAAAAAATTATTTAACAAATTAAAAATTATTAACAAATTTAAAAATTTATTTAACAAAATTTAAAAATTTATTTAACAAATTTAAAAATTTATTTAACAAATTTAAAAATTTATTTAACAAATTTAAAAATTTATTTATACGAATTGTATTCATAATTATTCATGAACCAAATATTGTTTATCTGAATTTTATTATTTTGTCAACTTGATTATTAAATTTTTACCTAACCATATGATATATTCAGTAACTCTATGGCAAACTAATACTATGCTTTACTTTCTACTTTACTCTCTTCAATTTTAGGGGGAAAATTTCTGTTGTTTTAGGCCCAATAGTTTTTAAAATCAAGCGTTTATGTCATTTTCCCTGCAGAAACGGCAATTCTTACCTCGAAACTTTTGAAACAACGGGTAAAATATGACAGATTGTTAATTTGTTTCCCATCATTCTACGAAAAACACATTCCCTTATTCTCTGCAGCCGTACCTATCTTAATTACCTCACCACGGTTGCGAAAATTTAAATGCTCTTATCGTGTCTGCAGCGCCCCTTATCTTTTAAATGCTTCCATGGGTGGAGCTTCGAATACATTTAGGCCTGTTCCCAGGTTGATTTCCATTCTGTCTTTTAGTAAGTAAAAACCTTATCTCATTTGAATTAGGCAATTTTTTTTGTCGCTTGTAATGGCGGTGTTAAATTAATAATGAATGGGGGAATGGAAAGTACCCTTTACCATATTGTCATTGAGTGCAGCCGAAATTAAATATTTTTTTTTATTTAATCTAGTTCTAAATGTGTGTTGTTATGAATTAATCTGGAGAGTTGTGTTAAGTTTACTTTGTGCTTGAGTACATGTACACAGTTTTTGTATTACTAATGCATGGTTTTTACTTGCACATGTTCCATTATTGAAAAATATGTATATTTGCCTAATATTCGAACTAAATATTTTGTTTATTACTTTTGTCACAATTTTTTAATGTGTAAATAATTTCAAGCAGGATACGAAGTTCATTTAGCAAAATCACAAAAAAAATACATTTACGATTTAAATTGATCTTTCAAGTAATAAGAATGCAATCTCAAAAAAAATTTCCAACTATTTCTAATTATTGTACACTTTTACTTAAAATTACATTAAATTATATTTAAATTTGTTTTGTGAAACTTCAGTGTAATACACGTTTTATTTTTTAAAATGTTATTCTTAAGTAAATATAAGGATGAGTATAATTAATTTTTAACACATTTATATAGCATGGAAATTTTTTGAAGCAAAATAAGTAAAATAGGCACTTATACTTTACACATATTTTAACTATACATGTGTTTGCTTACCTGCACTTAAATTTGTCTTATTATATATCCTATTAAAATGCAATTTGCCAGATAATTGCTAACACATTATTTTAAACAAACTCCACGCCATTCTCTGATTATCTGAAATATATACGAAATAAGGGGCTTACAATTCCTCCTCAAAATCTACTTAGGTTAATAGCTTCCCAAGAATATAGACTGATGCGATTGTCGACAATATACTTATTGTGCCCATATTTATTGCAATAAAAAAATCAATTGACGTCTCTAGGGGATCCTAAGTCCCGCTATTAGTGGAGGATACTGTTAAGAGCCCGAGGATGTAACTTGGGATCGGCGTGCTTAATAACACTCCGGTAAATTCTTAGTTTGTAGATATGCATAACTTATTTGCAGAGAAGTGTTGAAGGTTTATTTTATCCTTTTAAGTAGTGCATACGTATTACGTTTTTCAAATTATGCTAGTAAAGTGCATTGTTGGATTATGTAAATAATTTTGTCTTATATATAGAAAATGTAAAACTTAAAATTAATTATATGCAAGTTGCGACTCTAGTAAATTTTTTTTATTTTCTCTAAAATAACGAACTTTTTAACATCAGTTTAAGTTAAAAGTAAAAATTGTAAAATCTGTGTTGTATATTGGGTATAAGCTACTTTTAAGTATTAGTGGTTAAATGGGAAGCTAGAGTTGTATCACGGCTTATTCAACTCTAAGGCCGGAAAATTTCTCTCCGTGATGTTACGCTTTCTGTCCGCTTCGGGGTGTCGGCTGTTCCGAAGAAGAACAACGAAACTTGTTCGGAACCTGAACAGCATAGGACGTTCATGAAAAGAAAAATCACGGCAAAATTAAAAAATGAATTTAGTTTACTTTCGAAGACGTTTGGAGAAATAATCATTCATTTTAGTAACAAACAACAAGTGAAAAAGCGTATTGTTTTTCTCCTCCATTCCAATTAGATAGCTTTTTTATTCCTACGTTTTGGAAAGCTTCCATCGTGATATCTCAAAGCTAAAATATTAAATAAGTAATTACGTAAATTGTGGTTATTAATATTTAAATTGAATGTCTTAGCAACAGTTACGAATATTATAATTGGCTATTTTCTTGGTAAAACAATTTCATAAATATACTTAATAGGTCCTTAATGATGGCGGTTCTGGCCCAGACTGAAACCTAAATGCGTAATGGCATATACCTAAATGTTGTAAGAGAGGTGTAATGTGAAACCTTCACTAATAGCACTTAACTTAAAGGCACGTGGCTTGTGTAAACTTCGAGTATGTGATTACAGTGATCTAATTTATAAAACTAATTTTATTAAGGCAATTTTTGTGTATTCAAAGAGGCATTGTAATTTACTATGATGAAAGATGATTTGACGAATTATTTATGCGAAACGGCTTTTGTGCCTTAAGCAAAAATACTCTGCATGAACCAATCATATACTAGAAATGGTAGTATCGTTTTGAAATTTTAATTTTTTAATTATACTGGTAAATAATTGTTAAAAAGAAAAAACAGTGACAGTGATTTTTTGATTCATTGATTTGATTTTTATACAATTCTGAATTTGATAACATAATATGTTTAACTTCCAAGAAATGGGACTTTTTTGGGAGAAGAGGATTGGTATAATATTGTAGTAATTGGTCCCGAGGTCACTTACTTAAAATTTTTAAATTTATTCGTAGAGGGTAACATAAGTGATAACAACTTATTATTTACGTTATCTTTTCAAAGTTTTAAAAATTATGAACGCAAAAAATTATATTTATCATATAATATCGAGTTTTTATTGACACAGATATAACTTCCAAAATATACTACTGTATAGAATTTTTCGGTTATTATTTTAAACCTATAAATAAAATGCTGGTGAAAAAGCAAAGGTAAAAATAGAAATGTACAATATATATATATATATATATATATATATATATATATATATATAGATATTATATATATATATATATTATATATATATATATATATATATATATATATATATATATATATATATATATATATATATATATATATATATATGTAGTATGTATGTATTATGTAGTATGTATGATATGATATTTATGTGTATGTATGTATGTATGTAGTATGTATTATTATGTATGTATTATGTATAGTAGTATTATGTATATGTATTGTATTAGTATGTATGTATTATTATTATGTATTTATTATGTTTAAATAGTATGTATTATATTATGTATGATCATAGTATATATTATTATTGTATTAAGTATGTATGATGTATGTATGTATGTATGTATATATTATGTATGTATGTAGTATTATGTATGTATGTATGTATGTATGATATGTATGTATGTATGTATGTAGTATGTATGTAGTATTATGTATTATTGTATGTATGTATTTATGGTAGTATTATTATTATGAGTGTAAGTATGATGTAGTATGTATGTATGTATGTATGTAATATTATGTATGTATGTATGAGATGTATGTAGTGAGTATAAGTATATATATAATATATAATATATATATATATATATATATATATATATATATAATATATATATATATATATATTATATATATATATATATATATATATATATATATATATATATATATATATATATATATATATATATATATATATATATATATATATATATATATATATATATATATATATATATATAAGCTACAAATCACAAACACCTTACCAAAACAGAAGCTTTTGTAAATAAATGTTCAACCGGAGCTCCATATTCCGATCAAAAATATTTTAATGCCTGATACTTCAATTCATAACAATATTTGCTGTACTGAGAACAGAAATAACACAAAAACTATTAATAATTTAGTGAAAAATTCTCTTGCGCTGTATTCCTACGCTATTCCTCTTTAAGCTAACAATTTTTATCACAATTGTTTTAGTTTTATGTTTCTCTTATCTCACTTTCCACTTCCCTTCTTAAATAACTTTAATAAAGATAAATCCATACCCTCCAAATAAAACACCTTTCAAAAGGATGGGCTCCGCAGAGAAAAGAAATCTTCAAAATTTATTCTCGTGGGAGGTTACAGAAAGCAAAGCGGATGAGAAAACTTTGCTTGTGTTGCAAGAGTCCGGCCGCCCGTTTCTTATTCATTGTTCCGGAGTTTTACGGCCCCGAGTTTTTTTTATGGCGTCGATAAAGGTATCAATAGGAGTTCCCGTGAGCAGAGACAAACAGAGTCTTGGAGAATCGATTCAGGCGGAAGTATAGAGTTAAGAAGAAGATGGAGATGGTTGGGGCTTAAAAAAAAGCGAAGCTGTCAGAATGTCGCCAAGCAACCCTAGAAAGCCTAACAAACAGCTCACTCAGTGTTAGTTCATTCTAAAATGCATGATTTTATTCCTTTTAAGCCGTTAGTTAAAAATTAAAAATGACAGTTGTGAATTATAACATGATATCTGAATTTTTTAAAACAATATGGTAGTAACAGGTAAGAAAAATAAGTTATAATTACAGTTTTTATTAGATAGTCCAGGGCCGATTATGGAATAGGCCGTGGAAGCCCGGGATTCCTCTTTAAAAATTGAAGGGGCTTCCAAAATCGACCTTTTTCTTTTTAAAAAGTACTATCGCCTATTATTGCTTTTAAATATTGGCTTAACACTGTAACAACGGACATAACAATTTGTTACATCAAAAATTCTATTTCTTGGTTAATGTATGGTAAATGTACCCTTTAATTTCATAAAAGTTGGTTGCCATTATATGTCTGTTTACCTATTAGTTAGCCCATGTATTAGCCTGGGGTGCTGCAAGGGGGGGGGGGGATAAATCAAGGGTAAGCTTCCCTTGCTCTAAAGTCTTGATCTTGACCTGAGATAGTCAAAAAGTCGCAAATTCTATGTAATAAGCCTAGACAATCTCCACTTTAGAATCGCGCCAAATAATTTGCCAAGAGCGTTTGTTTAGGCTTACTGCAATGCAATCAAGGGCTTCACCTGGCAAAACGTTTTTGTATTGGTTTTCGAGCCCGGTAGCATCTCCTTCTTCTAAACTCTATAAGCGGAAGCTTTGGGATTCCCTGAGTTAAAACGAGTCGGAGATGTATTTGAAGGCGTAACAGATGGACTTTCCATGTTTTTGATTTACTTTGAAGGGGAAAAAAAGAATTGCTAGCTTTGTATTCACTTCTTATGTATGGAAGTTTGAAGGTACTATTTTTTTATTGGATTTTAAAAACTGTTAGAAGAGATAATCGTTCAAACTTTTTGCAATGCGAAGAATTGAGTGGAAAATACGAAATTGTTTTTATTTGGTTGTTTAGAATGTGTGGTATTAAGTGCAGTATCCCTGCAATTGTTTAGGGCCTGGAGAGCCCATCAGGTCCTGTTTCTGGCATTGTCAAAATAACTGCCGACCTGTAAACAGTCTGTGCAGCCAAAATACCTGACGAATAATACCCCTTTAAAAGGGGATGCACGTTAAATATGCTCCAAAGTCCACTTAAAAGTTACGTTGGGTGCCTGCTGAGGTGTCGGATTATCACTTGACTGTGGTTCTAAATAATGATGCCCGTCGCCAATAACCCTCGTGTAGCTCTATTGTGGCGATAATTCAACCTAACACTAACCCTTTAACCATAAAATATAATTTGCATAATTCCTTACACTGTATGTATAACTGACTTGAGTACAGTTTTATTTATAGTAGAATGCTGAACAATCCTAATTTTTCTTCTACACAAAGGTAGTGCCTTTTGAATTTAGTAATGCTTTTATAATAATATAAAAAAAAATCTGATTATTTTATGCAATATTATTCTTCATTGGACAAGTTATATAATTTTTAATAAATCATTCTTTTGTAATTTACATATTGTTTTAGACTTATATTTTTAATATTTTTTTCAAATGAAAATGCAATAAAATTAATATTTTATAAAACTTAATATACAAATATATTTGAAAGAATTTAAAAAAAAAAACAAATATTTCTATTTTTCCTGCAGATTCTCCGAAAACCCCGAATTGTTTTATATTCTAATTAAAAAAATATCCCAAAATAAATTTACTTTAGATAGATTATTATTTTTTTTTCATTTATTGCTTAATTAAAAGTCAACACGAAAAGTATTAAATTTATTATCATGCAGACAACGTAAGCGCCTTTTTTTCCTTCTGGTTATAAAATAATATCGGGAAATGAAAGGCAACTTGATTATGCATTCATGCTCCTATGCCGCAATGTTTGATCACTAAATATTCTACTACGTAATCATGGCCGTTTGATCACCTAAGGGGCCAAAACAATGAACATGTCACTATATATTTGATTACTTTTTTATGCTAGAAACAATGTAATTTATTGTTCCTTGACATTTTTTTTTACTTATGTGGCTCAAATAAAGTATTATCAAAAGTAATTTAATTAATTTAGAAGATAAAAGTTACTTTTGTAAATATTTTTAGTTCGATTACTTTCAGTAAATATTTTAGTATTATATTAAGTTTCCAACAAAATGTGATTTTCAAAATACAGGTAGTTTACATATTGACACATTGTTTAAATACAGTTATTAAAAAAAATTATTTTGCCCAAATATTTTGTTTCTACTTTTAGTAACTACCTGCATTTACGCTAGGATACATTTTTTATTATGTATGATACAATAAGTATTAATAAGAAGTTAAAAAGTATAGATAAAAAATACCTTTTTATAAAAACCTAATTACTATCGTAAAATAAGTTATAAAGCTATGAATACTTAATAATTAAAGTTATGTAAACTTAGAGAACTTTTTTTGATTATGCATACTTCAATTATTGAAATAAAATAACTGTACAGTAATTCATTTTGTATTGACTAACCCTCTTAAATATACCCCCGACACTTCTGTTGCCATAATAATATTTTTTACTTGTAATTTAATATTTGTTCTTTTTTTGGGTTTATAAATTTACATCCATGTACTTTTTTATGTTCGCCAATATGGTCCTTGTGACCCTTGGTGTTCTATCTACTGTATAATTTGCTTTTGTATTTTTCCCCTTCAATTAATATCTGTTATTTTTGTGCAATAAAAAAATTCTTATTATTATTATTATTCTTATTATTATTATTAATAGGTTATGTATATTAGGAGAATATAGGTTATATAAATTAGGAGAAAAAGAGTAGAAATTAGTATAAGGCGAATTTTATATTTTTAATGCATCAAACGTGTACTGGTATATCTATATATCAGCCCTCATCTTAAAATATATATTTTTTAATAATTTTCACGATTTAACCTACTAGTATTCTTATTAAAAAATGTGTAATGATGAATAAAATTGATAATTTATTATAGTGTATGAAAAAATTATATTCAATGCGACTGCATAATTAATAGTGATTTCTTTTTAAAATAAGATTTCGAAAGTAAGTCTTACTAAAAGAATGATAAATTAATGCATAAAAATTCTGTTCCGAGATTTAAATTTACTTCCTTACATAAAACATGAATATCAAACAAAAGACAAGCTTGTGTGTGTCTTTTTTTTTAAATTATCATAGAATGACAACGAAACTGACCCTAAGGACATTTCTTTCCTCGAACTACAGCTATTTAAAGCAATTGTGTTAAATAAATATTCCTCTTTTATGAAATTTAAATTCTTAACATTATGTTAGTTGTTAAAAGAAAGGTAACTATAGCTCCCTAAGTTCCCTTTACGTCCAGTAACAAAGGCTTTACATGGACAAATATTGAATTTCTTTTACAATACTTGCACGAAACTGTAAGTTTTTAGGATAGTTTTAAGAAAGTAAAGTAAAGTAATACCAGAGAGCCTAGGGTTTGAATAAAGAAGATTTAGAATTGACGACTGTCACAGTTACTGAGGTTTAGGAATTTTCGATAAAGAAAATGGGGATGGATCCTTGGGGATGGATGCATTTCACGTTGAGACAGAAGTTTGGATTATTGTAGTATGGGAAACGCGTATTATAAGTTTGTTGAATGAAACGTATGGTTTCTGCCTTATTTTGAATAAAAGTTTCTCGGGAATTTTCAATTTTTTTTAAGTTAAGGAAGTTTTTTCTAAATAATTTTTTATGAACTAACAATGACACAAATAAAAAGTTTTTTAAGTTATTTTTTTAATTTTTACCTAACAATATTTATAATATACTGTATATATATAATTAAAATAAGATATTTTGAAATTTTTCTTGTTTTTTAAAGATTCAGGGTTACAAAGACTTCATACATAGTTTAGAAAACAAAGTTTGAAAATTGGAAAAAATATTGTACTTTGTCATACAATATATTTGTCTTTTTATAACTTTTTCCATTTTATGTATTTTTTTAAAACCTACTATACAATTTTCCAATTTTAAATGAATTGTTTGGAAGTAAAATTTTGTTTATGAACAAACAATATTAATTATCCTATATATTCCACAATAAACGACTGGACTTACTTGGAGGGAATAACGTTTTACTCCACCTTCTTGAAAACTGATTTTATTAACATTAAATACCATAGGAAACTTGTTTCCTCCTAACCAAAAATATTTAGTTTAGTTTACGATTGAAAATTTTCGAAATCCGCCGAAAATGCTAAAGAATATTGATATTTCATTAACTTTAATATTAACGCACACCTCAAACGACACCTCTTGTCCTCTTCCGCTGCACCTTCACAAATAAGTGACGACGTCAGTCTGAAACGAAAGACACCATTCCATTCTCCCCTTATTATTTTCCCGCTTTTCAACAATTTCGCGGATGACACGTGACTTATCGGTGGAATTTTATACTCAGAAGGGCAACCCAAGAAGGCCCGTGATATAGCCAAGGCCCAAGATGCCTTCTTTTTGTTGATGAAAGGTTATGGAGGTAAGCTTTAACTTTCGTGATGGAAAGACGTTTATGGCTGAGGTATTTTACCTTTTTTTTGCTCAACAGTTTGTGTGTGAAAAGAAATAGAGACATAGAGTTTTTTTTTTCGATTTTGCAAAAAAGTAGGGTGTGGTTGGCAGTATATTTTTTGGGTATTTAACTTTTTAAATGTCTTGCAGCATGCGATCATTTGAACATTTTTATGTGATACACTTGAAATATAAATTCAGAAAAAACATAAAGGGTTATAGTTTTAAAGATCCGATTTAAAATGAATGTTTAGTTCAAAGTTCTGCTCATAATGATATAAAATTGAATTAAACACAATAAAATCATTGGAGATTTATTTGTGAATATCAATGAAACTAGGGGTGTGAAACATCGCGATTTTTAATTATCAGTTAATAATATCGATACTTGATAAATTAGTTTCACCTGATAATTCGGCATGTGCGATATTTTTGAAACTTTATGGGCACGTTCGACGTGTAATCGAAAAGTTCGATGGCACCTACCCTTTGCACATGCGCTTTTATCAAAAACCTTATTATGACGTACGCCAGGTACTAGGAACTCGTGTAACAAATTAGAAGTTCGTAGCTCTTTTAGTTCAAGCTGTAAAGTGGATTCAGACAAACAGTCTGACAGGCGGACCAATGTTCAAAAACCTCTTTTTTTCAGAATCAGCTCCCCAAAACATACAGAAAAACTTTTCAACCCCATCGCAATACTTTCATTACCGTTTATTTCACATTAGGAAATTAAAAGTTTTAAAAATTTTTGAGTGACCATTTGTAGTTAAATTAGAAACAAGAACTTGATTTGTTGGAAAACTATTACCAATATCGAACATAATAGTATTTAACTCAATTGGAAAGTTAAAGGACTTCTCTATCTTTCCTAAATACAATATTTCTTTTCTTAAATATTAGTTATTTATATTTTGCTTGAGCTTTTATTTTGCTCGAATCTTTTTTAAAAAAAACTATAATCACTTTATTTTATGGAGTTATGTAAAACTGCCTTAGTTTATTCTTTAAAAAATTTCTAACATTATTCATTTCTTCTTAATTAATACTTTTGACAGATTACCCTTTACTCCCAAACGATCATATTCGGTTTCTTATTTTGGTTGGTCCTGAATGTCGACAGAATTAATGTATTTTTGAATTCCTCCTGCCATATTACAAGATGAATGATGCTGATTACTCTTTGTTGGAATCAGAATTTCAGTGTCATTTCCATTTTAACGATTCTTGGCTCAGAAAATTTGGCGAAATAACGTTGTGATGATTTTTTCTTTTTTTAGTCATTTATGGTTTTCTGATTGCTATATATAGTAGTTATAGGAATTGTTAAGTATTTTTAGTTTTATGTGATAGTGGAGTCAAAATTTAAAACATTCTGTGCGGCCAAAAGTGTGTGGTTGTTTTTTCTGCATAAATTTTAAAATTGATTTCTTAAAGTAATATATACTTGTTTAGGAAATCAGAATTGTGTTTATTTTTGAAAATATGATCTTAAAATCCCTTCCAATTGAAAAAAGTAAAATATCAGCATCAATTTCTTATTTTATAAAATTTTGAAATTTTTATTTATTGTAGGAGAAAAGCGTATGCATGAAAAAGCGAGATCAAACGCACAGAAGGTTTAGAAATGATGTCATTTTAGAATGTTAATGAACTAAAAAAAATTATTTTCAAATTATAATAGCAGCAAAATTAACACATCCGTTTTTATAAAATAAAAAAAATTATTTTGAAAAATATTTCTTACTAATTTTCTGCAAATATTGCATTGACTGAAACCGAAACCAATCTTTAACGCTTCCCAACACTGTTCTCAATTTATCATATAAATGAAAGGATACATGTAATTGGTGGATTAAATAAGGTAACTGATGGAAGCTAAGTGATATTAATAGTTAAGAAGCCTTAGTTTTTTAAGATAAAATTTTTAAGTAAAAAATATTGTAAAGTAATAAAATACATTATAAATTTACAATCTTTTGTTTATTTTTAAAATAAGATTTTTTCTAACTTAAGTTTCAAGAATAGTATTATTGAAAATTTTTAAGCATGATGGTTTCTTTTGAAAAATTACATAATGTCTTTTTAACGTTATATGATGGATCATCACCAATTTACGGAATATTCCGGTTGAAAAGCACATTAGTTTTGATAGGACTCAATAAATGTGTTCTTTTCAATGCTTGAAGGTTATATTCATCACTACACTAGCATTATCCTGTTATTCAAAGAAGCAGATCTTTCTTGATATAAGTTTTAGAATTTCTTCGAATTGCTGTTTTTCCAATTTACTGAAAACCATCAATCTGCATCTCCTTTTCTAAAAATAGAGTATCGTATGACAAAAGCCTTTCCAATTACAGAGTGTGGACTTTTTAATATCAACTTCGTGTATGATATAAGAAATGAAAAAAATAATCCAAATAATTTTCATAAAAATTTAATGCATATTTACTCATTTTAGAAGTCTGCAAAGAAAATTACTTTGTTTTATTTTTAAATTAATAAACTTTTTTTTATTTTAAGTTTAGAAAGCACAATGGAGCATTTTAAGCTCTTTTTTTTAAAGTTTTTTTTTAGAAAAAGATAAACTCAATCTTTGTGTTTCTAAAATTATTTTTCATTCATTATTTTAAGATACGGATCATAAATATACAAGAATAATTATCTGAAATTCTAAACTGCATATTCATTAAGGGGATCCGATACTTCGTTGAACTTTTTGTTTATTTTTGCACTTGCAGTGCGAAAAAAAAATTTTATACATAGTAACATCGATAAAAACAACTTTTTAGCCAAGAAATTTTTGGCATAATTTGTAAACATTTAAATTTTTCATCAAATTTTTAATTATTTTCATAATCTTAATCCTCTTCGGTTTTTAACTTTTCTTTAATCGAAAACTTTTTAAAGGTTTCTTATTAATAGCCTGATAGAAGTATGCATTTCATGTTTAGTTAACATACACTACTTTTTTGCAAAAAATATTAATGAAAAAAATTACTGAAATTTTCATTAAAAAAAAATTCAACTTTTAATATCATTTACGATAAGTCAAAGACAAAAATGAACAAAAAGGATACATACCTTTATTGCAAATATAAATTTGTACTTAAAAAAGTAAAGAAAGAAGCTGTAATTTCCATATTAAAAAGCCTATCATTTTGAACTAGCTTAAAATATGAAAATTTCGTCCTGAGATGTTAGCATTTAATGTTTATTTCAACATTACGGAAATACAACTTTATTGAATTAAATGTCTCAAAACTCTTTTGGTAATAGGATTTTTTAAATCTGTTTTTTGTTTTTAATTGAATACCAATGGTCATTTTATATTTCCATACAATAAAATGAAAAGGCACAATTTTGCCGATTTCTAGACATCGCACCCCCTTAACAAAAAGACAATGTAAATAACATTTTTATTAATCAATTTAGTTGAAACATATGAAATAACAAGCTATTTATATATAAACTGCTCACAATCCTTTACTTTCTCCGTCCATTACTCTATGTATGGCCGCGAGGCATCATAATCCCATATCTGAGTCGCAATTACTCATTGAGAAGAAGATCAAGCAATGGAAGAAAAGGTCCTGAAGAGGTCAACAAAGATAGAGCAATGATTCGGTTAGAAAAAACTTCAACTGGTACTCAGGACAGTCTTGTTTAAGTGTGCTGTGACACAAGGGTTTTCGCTCTGGAACTCACGTTTTAAAGAATGCCACGCAATGTTTAAAATCATGAAGATTTTTTTAAAAAAATAATTACGGCTTCTTAACTATTTAAATGAAAATCATAGTAATGGGTATGTTTCAAGTCTTGAATGGCAACAGAAATATTAAATGGGAATAAATTCTTTTTTGAGCCTAGGAAGGAACTACGTCACTTGAAACAAGCTAATTGATTAACTTTATTTTAAACTAAATAAATGCATCGTTTTTCCATTACTTAAACAAGTAGGTTTGTAACAAAATCTGTCACTTAACCTGCTTCCGCACAACAGTTGTGTTCAACAGGGAAAAAGGAGCCAAGCACAGTATTAATTCTATATTAAACATTTACACGAAAATGTGGCTAATTTCATTTATTTTATTCTGAAAATTCAATAATTATTTCTTAGTTAAGTTAATTCTAACTCTTAAGTTAATTAAGCTCTTAAGTTAATTATTTCTCTTAAGTTAATTAAGTTTTCTAAATTAAGTTATATTTCAAAGAATAAATATGCAATATTAATCGCTTAATAAATAGAAGCAAAACATTTCATATCAACATACAATCAAAGTCTTTTTTGTGAAATATATTTGACGTCATTTCAAACTGATTTATTTTGCAAAAATAAAGTTCCTTTCATTTATTATTTCAAAGAAATGAAGTTTCTCAAGCGAATGTTGTGAATGGCAATGGTGATTTAATTCTAATAAAAATGGCTCCTTATTCTTTTTAAGGAGAGATCGTAGTCCACGACAACAAAAATGAGCAATTCTTAGTATTGATTTCGAAAGGCTCTAAATAATTTAAAAATTACGTTACAAAGAAAAATTTGTACCAAATTATAAATTGTACTTTTATTATTATATTTACACTGAAGAATCTTATTTTTAAAAATTATTTATTTTTAAAAAAAGACATTTTTTGAAACATACAATTACGAATTTTCGAAAATACAAGTATTTGTTTGGTACACTTTGAACAAAAAATATACCAAGAATTTACATAAAACTTTTTTCAAATGCAAGCCAACAGTTAGGTTTATATTTGTCACCTATTTTTCTTGCTTAAAATAATTGTTAAATTTTATTTAAAAAACATTATATTCTGCATTCGTAAAAATTCAGATTTTCGACGCAGAAAAGTGTAAAATAATAAAAAAAATAATAATAATTTGTAAGACTACATGAGGGGACTTAAATAGATCTAAAATGGTTTTATAACACACAAAAAAATATTAAGAAATATTTAATAGATTTGGAGAAAAGTGTACCTATGTGTTGAAAATTATAGTTTTGAGGAAAACGCAAAAAAAATCCATTTACCTTTCTTTAATAATATTTACCTTTTAGTTTTTTCTCTCAATAAACATCATCAAATACAATTTTTAAGGAGTTAAAGTTATAGTTAAAGATACTGAAGAGTTGAGAAACTCCTCTACTTAAAACAAATAATTATATTTATTAAATTAAACGTTAATTAAGTGTGTCAAAAGTTGTAAAATTAAAAGGGCACATTTGTCTATTTTTACAATTTTGATAAGAAATAATTAACCAATTGATACAAAATTAGTCTCATTCGATAGATCGGGCTGCCATCTATCAGAAAATACTGGTTTCAAACATTCGATTTTTTAGTCATTTTTAACTATGAACCCTTAAACGAGCATTTAATTTTGCAGATTTTTAAATAATTGAAGTGCTTCTAATTCGAATTTTTTTCTGAGATTTTCAGTGTCTTCTAATTTCGATGCGCTGAATGTTTTGACATGTCACACTCGTCTGTCTCATTTGTAGTTTGGGCTATGAAAGTGGGTGACGTCAGACGGATGGACAGGCGGACTGAACGATTATAATAGCTTCCACTTTTTACGTTATAAACGTACTGTGGAAGATAAAATGATCATTTAAAATTTGTATTCAATAAATCATAAGTTACATCCTTGTCCAACAAAAACCTGCTGCAATGTCGGTATCGGGGCGGCCAACATAAGACGCGGCAACTTTTCCAATTTGTCACCAATTGCATAAAGAGCGAGAATTACGAAAGCAAAGGTAGCTAACGAGAAAGATGATGGATGCTGTTGGGGGGGGGAGGGGGGTCCTTGGATTGTCCTACTGATAAATGGCGGACGACGTCAGTGTTGATGGATGAAGGAAAATGTCGGCCAACCTTTGCGTCGCGGCACAAAAGATTTCGTGGAGTAATAACCGCTCTGGAGTCACCCGAATTATTATTTAGATTGTCTTTGGTTTTTTATTGAGTCTTATGTAATCTTCAGAATGTAGTAACCAGTTTGATGCATTGCTTCATGGGTACTTGGTGTAATAGGTTTTGTAAGTACCCCTTCTTTTTAATTGAGTGGATAGGGGAAATTGTTGGTGTTGTTTCTTAAAATTAAGTAGTAATAAGGGGAAAGGCAAAATTTTGTGATTTTGGGTTTTACAAGTTTACATATTATAATTAATAATAATATAATATATTTATATTTGGTTGAATTATATAAATATTTAAACATGTACAAAATGATGAATGTTAGTCAAGCATGGTTTCTGCTATGACACTAACGTTTGACAAAATAAAAACCCATTTTTGTAACGGGAATTTCCCACGACAAGAAACTACTGCTGTTGCGGTTTATTTGCTTATTGAATTCGTCAATTAACTAGCGACCAAATTATGCTTGATGAAAAATGATGCCCTGCTATGATAAATGATGCTATGATTAAAAAAAAAGTAAGAACAATCAAATTCTTATGAAAACTGAACCTTCCACAGTTCAGTCATCCCCTTTAGCGACTCTCTTATTGATATTCGCTATTTACGAGTGTGTATATTGCTACATTTATGAGAAACGGGGCTGTGCCGGAGGGGTGGGGATTGCCCCAGGTGTCACACACGTGTCACGTGCTATGCCAATTTTCACGTGTGTTTCTTTCTCTCTTCTTTTTGCCCCGCGTCTCGCTGTGACTTCCTTCCCGAATTCGTATGACATCCCGCATCCTGCAATTTCTGCCGTTCTCTTATAGAGAGCGTTTTTCGGAAAACAGATTATGCTTTGATGTGTTCTTTTAAGTAATGGATAGTGCTCTATTTTTAAGGGTAGAATGATATTTTTTTACAAATATACATTAGTGTGAAGGTGCGGAAAAGGAAGTTAAGATAAAAAGAAATATTTTTTTGGCCTTCATAATCTTGTCTTATTCCACGACATAATAAATCTTTACATTAAAAACCTAATTACAGCATAGTAATGAAATTCGTTTTTTTGTAATTCAATTGAAACGATTTAAAAGTCTTGATTTGACATAAGATGTCCAGCACATATGCATAAAAAATTATTTTAATACCTTTAAAAACAAATAAAATGCTGAAAATCCAAGTATATATTAAGTGCGTTCAAGTAAAGCGTCTCGGTGTTGAAGCATGACTACTGTAAGATTTAAACAAGTTCCATTAAAGCGTACAACTGGTTATTTCCGGGAAAGAATATCTATAATTAAAGACCAATTACAAAACATAGATGACTATTTAAATTTGAACTACAAAACTGATTGAACTTACAAAACTAGATTGAACAATTACAAACATAGATTGACCATTTACAAACATAGATTGAACCAATTACAAAACATCCGGGTACTTATTTTTTAACAAACGTCGAAAAATAAAACTGAACTGTTGGAAGATCAGTTTGTGCTGTTCGTTTTAAAGAACAAGTGAAAAAGAGCATATGATTGTTCTCCTAATATCGTTACTCGTCCTACTCCCCCTTGTCACTGGCAGTAGCATATTTCTCGTGTAGGAAGGTTGTGGTTTGACGCATGTTGCTGCAGTGCCGACACACGTAAGTCATGTATCATTTTAAAAATGTTTTTTATAATTAATTTTAAATTACTTAACTTGTTTTCTTTGACCCGATACGTTTTATGTTTGTAGATTTATATAAGGCTGATTAAATGCAAAATTATCCTTTCTGTAGTTCAAGTCACATGCGTAAAAAGTGATTATCACTACAACTTTTAACATTAAATAAAAAAAATTAGTGGAATAGCTGATCTTCACTTATTAAAACTAAATAATGCAACGTGCTTTATTTAATTTGATTTATTTTTCAAATTTAAAAAGCTTTTAATCTCCTCTTAAATTGTGACTTACACTACAGTTACATGGAATTACCCATAAGCATTTTTAAATATAAAGTCATCTCTGATCATATACAATATCGACATCTAACAATAGCCATCGAGTTGGTCCATTTCAAAGTTCATTTACAAACTCCAAATAAATATCTAATTATTTTTGAAAAATGTAACTCTTTAACGATCGATGAATTTAAGCATACAACTACGTATAGGTAATCAATAAATTATGAAGCATAATAGTTTTACTGTAAAAAAAATCCATTTACTCATTGACTTCTTTTTTTTATCCAACACTTCAAGCATTTAATAAATTTTATCTGTATCATTTGATTTTTTTATCATAGATTCTCTTTCTCTAAACTCACAACATAAAAAATAGTATTTTTAACTTTTGAAGTTTTGTAACTCTATTGTAAAAAAAAGTTTAAAGAAATATCATTCCACATTGTTTCTGGTTCCCCTTTACGTAATTAAAAAAAACGTTAAAAGCATACTATGGTCAATTTAACACCCTTTTATTCTCCTTTCCAGTATAATTAAATAACTTTTTTTCTCCGTCTCCCGTCTTTGACAACTGCACTATCATAATATTTCACTGGAAAAGCCCACCGGCACACAAAATCGGATATCCCCCCCCCCCCCTCTGGGTTTCAGGAAGCAGCATAAAAACATGAAATATCGATCCTTACGCAAACAAGATACTGGGTAAGAGTAAATCTTTCTTGATTGAAACTTTGTAAATCGAGTCGATAAAAACAATCGAATATTTTTTTAAAAAATTGATTCAATAAAATAAATCGATCTTTTTAAAGATCAAGTCGATAAAACAGCGGGAGCTAATAGGAAGCGAGAACAATTATCGGCCCGGAAAGACGTCTGAAAAGTGACAATATTTTAACTCCTGAATTGTTAAACATGGAGAGGAAATAAGTTTTCTTTTGCTGTGATTAAACACATTTGCGTTGCATTTCATTGATTCCAAAGCATGAAGGGAAAGGTGTAAGTTGTACCGTTAAAAAATAAGATGGTATTTGGCTCAAAGATTATTTTTCAAGGTTATAGTGAGATTCCATATTTGCAAAAATACTCCTGTTAATGGAATAATACTAGTGAGTGTAGTGTCATTTAAAAGTTTTAAAAATGCTTCAACTTTTGTATATTTTGGTTAAAATATTCCATTGATAATAGATTTTGTTTTTAATACACTTTCTTGAAGATTATTTGTTATTATTAAGTTTATTTTCATGAATTATTAATCATTCAAATCAATTTTGATGTAGAGATCTATCTTATCCTAAAATGGAAGATTCAGAAAGGATAAAAGAACATTTCCTGAAATATATATGCACAAACGTGTTACGTATAATCACACACACGCATACAGCATGCGCATAAATTTTGTTCCGAAACAGCACAATTTACACATCAGACTTTAAAAAAATACAACAGTTCTGGAAAATCCCACAGTATTTTATTTTAATTAATTTTTTTTAAACTTTTACTCATACTACAAGTAAACCTATGAAATTTACATAATAATAGTTGAGCTTTTGCACACAATTGTTAAAAGCATGAATAATATATTATTTTTAGTTGTGCCCTTTTATTATGACAATACATTACGATGCATTCAGTTATGGTACATTAAATGTTTCTAATGTTTTTATTAACACCATGAAAGCTTCTTAATTTGGATCTAATACTTCAAGCAATATCAAGAGAGACAAATGTTCTTAGAGGATTTATACACAATGGACAAATAATATTCAGTGCCTTATTGCGTGGATGAGTAATGGAGGGGAAAATCTTTCTAATTCTCGTTAATTCTTGGCCCTTATGTGTCTAATATGAAAGGATTTATATGTTTCTTCTCTTATCACTTAATCCTACAATCCTATAAGTTTTTTTTATTTAACCATGGTAGTAATACTTATCTTTATAAAGCTTATTTATATACATTTTTTTTCATAATTTTCATTATTAGGTACGAAAAATTATAATTTGAGTAAATACTTTTTTACTGTAACTTAATTTGTTGTTGTTTTTTACCAACAGAGGACTAAAGCGACTTAAAGCGTAAAAAATAATTTTACGTAACATTTTGAGAAAAGCTGTTTTTAATATTTCTTATGCAAAGTCTTCGAAAGCTTTGGATTATTTTTTAACCTTTAATATTAATTTCTTAAAATAGTTCGTTGAGAAACGTTTGGTTTTAAGTTAAAATATTAATTTCCCAAATTACCTAAAAAATTGAGTGTTCCATTTTTAGAATACATTCTCAAATAAAAATTGGGATTCGAATTGGATTTGGCGTTGTCAGCTTGAACTGAAATGACGTCCCAAGTAACTCCATAGCAACCACCATGAAAATAATTTCTCAACAAGTCGATTTGTTGTTTTGAAACGACTGTAACGTGGTTCATTTTATGAAAAATGGGCTTAACGTGATAACTTATACTTCGTTTCTCCTGGGGGATTTTTAAAAATATAGTTAATTTTAAAATTAAGAAACCTCCAAGTAACATACCTGCGAGAAATTATCTTTTATGATTTTACATTGCACCTAAATACTCTATACCATACTTCTACGGTTGTCTATATTTGTTTTTCATGCAGCTATGTTTTGGTTTTATAACAATTTGAGAAAAAGTGTAACAATCAAAAACAAGTTGGCTAATTTGTTTTTTTGGAGCACTTGAAGAAAATTTTAGTTAAACCTCTGTCAATCTGAAGCATCGAACTGAATGCATATGCCACGTTAAAACTTGGTCTTTAAAAATGTGCCTCGTTTTTAGAGAGGAAATAATCCTGCATTGAAGTAGCACTTCAAACGCTGGGGAATCCACCGGGGCATTCGAAAAGGGGAAGTTATGTTTGCCAAACACGAGTCAGAAGCAAAATTAAAATATTTCCCTTTTAGTACTTTTTAAAAAAATATTTTTAAGTTGCTTGTATGTATTAAGAAAGACGTCATCCGCAATAAAAAACGAAAAGCTTGTGTAATCAATAAACGTCTATGGTTTGATCTCATGGAAAGAGTTAGGTAACGCTTAGAATTTTAAATCTTGTGATTTTTGAAATTGAAGGGGGTTTTCTGTGTTTTTTTCTGTAGATTGTTTGTTTCTAACTGAAAAAAGTTGTAATTTAAAAAAAATAAAAAGTATTTTGAAATAATTACCGTGAATTGTAAAATATTTATTTTAGCTCAGGGTAAATATTTATTTAACTAAATGTAAATAAAAGAATTTATGTGTTTTAGATACACTTCAAAAAACTGTTTATTACATGATTAAATGTTGTAAAATGGTGTTTTTACAGATATTTTTCAAGAAGATGTGTATTGTAATATACAATATTAACTGATTACTTGTTCTGAAAAAAAATTGCTGCGTCATTCATCAACATTTTCAAATTTCTTCATAACTATTTAAATAAACAATTCGAATTTTTAAAGATATATATATTTAAACGTTAAGAAAACCAAATTTTATTTACTTTATTAGTAAAATCATTATGGTAGTAAAATTTTGCTTTAGTTTTGTTATTTTAATATTGTATTTTATCTTTATTTTATCTTATATTTATTTTTTGCAAAATAAATATGTAAACTTGTAAATTTCAACTGCAAATAAATTTAGAAAAAAGATAAAGATTATTAATTTAATTTGCAAAAAAATTTTTTTGAAAATAGTCAATCTTGATCTTTTAAAAGTTTAAATTACAACTGAATGCTGTGTTTGGCGATTTTTTTTATGGTTTATAAATCTCGTGTGGAAGCTATTCAAGGCGAAATTTACTGTTAAAAACTTATACTTTTCTATGAGAATTTCAGTAAGTAATTAAGTAATAAAATAGTATGCTATTTTAGCTCTTTTAGAACTTCTTGTTTCATTATCTTTTAGAACTTCTTGTTCCATTGTCTTCTAGAACTTTAGAACTTCTTCTCAACATTAATTTCTAGTGCAGTTAAACATATGTACATTTTATACTTCTTAGAATAAAATAATATTTCTTGCATGATCTGATACTGCATAAAAATATCAACTTGTCTAATTGTTTTCTTTTAATTTTTAGCCATGAAACCAAAACCTCGTCGTGGTTACCCCCCGTGGAATCCTGGGATTCCGGAGGGATCGGCCTACCCTATGGATGGGAGGCCGGGTTCGACAAAGAAGGGAAAACTTATTTTATCAAGTAAGCACCTTTAAGATTTCTCTTTACAAATTCAACGTTAAATCCTAAAAGAAAAGTCATTCGCTTTTACATTAAAAAAAAACCGTCAGCTGATGTGCCAGAAAAATACCGTATAATTTACAGAGAAACAGACAGATCTGCTTTTTTTGCAGACAATTAGTTGCTTTAACACAAAATCTGTTTTTTAACAGACTAATATAAAGAAAATACAAACTTCCACCTCCCCTCCCCGGCGGGAAATCGAACCCCCGTTCACCACAGTGACAGTTGGGGATACTGGTCCACAAAATGCTTCAGAGGAATTGAAAACTGCCAAACCCGAGCTCGAACCAAGGACTCTAAAATTTCAGCCCAACGCCCTCCCAATTGAGCTGTTTTGGCACACCGAGCTTCAACAAACAGTTAAAATGCTTGTTCTTTTGCAATATAGTTATATATTTTACGAAACAGAAAAAATGCTTTTGCTTTAAACAGCATATTTTTTAAGAAATAAAAAAAAATAATGGTATTTTCCTGTGTATAGATTGTTTTTTCTGTAAATTTAACACATTTTTACAGTGTAGTTGGCAATTCGTTTGCCTTCAGACCATTAGGTGCTGAAATCGATAGATATCTCCAGTTAGTTACTAATTTCAACGTAAAAATCGCTTTGTAGGAGGAGATGATATACATTAAACCTAAAGGATAACCCGATGTCGCTTTTAAGCTGTGTTAAGTGTGTCAGTTATCGGCCTTTCCGTTAACTATGCATTAAAATTATTAGGTAAATTGCAATAGCCCGCATGTTTTTCTACATTTGATGTTATTCCAACCAAACCAAATCTTTTTGTAGTAAATTTTCACTCTAGCAGACTACATTAGATAATATGTATGAGAGTAATTTTCACAAACCTAGTTAATTATATTATTTTTAGGCAATTATATTTTCTTGTCGATATTTAATGCAGTTTTTTTTAGTTTTGTAAGAATGCATGTACATATGTTTATGTACCTGCTACACTTTTCATAAATTCGATTACTAATTTCTTAAAAGAGGTTGTTTTTTAAACGACATTTTACTATTTTTAATACTAAAGAATATATTGCCACATATTTTAATACTAATGTATTTTAGATTTTAAAAAAATTATGTAATATTTTTATAGTTCTTTGGAAATGGTCTTTTATTTTCAGTAAATACAATCGCTATTTTTTAAAACTATTTTTAACAATTCGTTCTATAATGAATCCGGTTGTAGTCTTGATTATATTTTTATCCAAAAATAAAACTATTAAACGTTTATTTTTTTCTGGACAATTGGGAATTTTCGCCTTAAATTGTTATCCTCTTAAAACATTAAATATATTTGCGGCAAAAAATCTATAATGAGCTTTTTGAGCATTTTATTTTATTTCGAAACAATAAATAGATTTTTTTTAATTCTGACTTCGCTTTTTATTCTATTAGTTATCCTACATCTTTGTACTTTGTTTTTAATCGTATGCTATAGAATAAAGACCATCTAATCATTAGTAAATAGTAGCTAATTGGTTTTAAAAAGGTTTTGGCTGAGTAAAATTTCCCGGTAATATATTTCTTTAAAAATATTATTTGAACTGAAGTATTATTGCTTTTATGCTGCAACATTGAGCCATGGTTTCTAATTAGATCGTTTTCATAAAGGATTATGCTAATTGTGATTCATTTAGTTAATAAATATTTTCTGTTAAAATTTCGATTTTTTTTTCTTTATTTTTTTCTTCTATTTGTGGCTCTTCAACTCCCTTAATTGGTGTATGTAAAATGTTTGCTGGAAATATCGGATTTAAGAACTAATAGAATAAACGTTCATATCCACAGAAGAATATTTTCCTTGCGTGATAGCTTATTTACATAAACACTTTTGGTAAAATTATATTTGTTATTTCTTAATTATTAATCAGTTTTTACTTTAGGCTTTGTGTAAATAGTGTTCAAGTAATTATAGGTTTTAAATTGCAAACAATCTTTTTAAAAAATGTTTATTTGAATAGATTAATGCAGATTGAAGCCAAATATAACTTTTAAAACATATTTTTGATGTTTAGAATTATTTTTAAACTATTCAATACATTTTATCTATACATTACTCATTCCATTCGTTTGAACAGTTAACGCATCATTCAAATTTAAAAAAATGTTTCGCAAAATTATGTGGCCTAATTTATTTTCACGCCGTATGACGTGCTAAGTGTCATGTCTTGTTATTCTCAATTTTAAGTGATACAAACACAGTAAATTGCATCAAAATCCACTGACAATATATCAAAAAATATATTGATAACTTAATTAAAACCAACTCTTTACATCATAGGAACTATGCAAGACACGCCTAACTTGTAACGATCCTTTCAAACTGAAGCCTTAAAAGATCTTCAGGATGACATGTATTGAGCTCTAACTTGTGACATTAATAGGGCATTTACAGGGCCTGTGATCCTGCTCAGGAAGGAATATTGGTTCTCTGACAGTTTACGCCATTAACGTATCCATAAATGGGTTTGACAAAGCTGGAACTAGAATTTTAGCCAAATTCTAGTTAAATATCTTTTAAATTGCGCAATTTCTTACAGGTCACTGTTATTTTTAAAAAAATACCTCAACAGATTCAGTTTAAGTCCGAATGCAATTTGCAACTGCAGTGTCGGAGGACATGACGACATCGAGCACATTCTATTTCTGTGTTCAAAATTTGCCTCACAAAGGAATGTCCTTAAATTAGCCTTGAAAAAATTAAACGTTAACTGGCTTCCAAAGCTTGATAATTTAATTACTAGTAAAAGTTCATTTGCTGTTTTTATTAAATTTATTGATGATACTTATAAACCTATCTAATTTTCCAATTTAGAGATGATTCATGTTCAGGAAAAAAATTTCAGACGCATTGTTGATTGTGTTTGCATTTTAATTGTTTGTATGCGTGTTTTTAATTGTATGTACATTGTATTTTGTCACACAGATTTTTCTTCTATTTTTTTATTTAGTTAACTAATGTTTTGCTACTTACTTCTGTAAGCCCTGTGTTATATCTAGTGGTACACAGGGATTTTTATGATATTCAATAAAAATATATATTTTTTAAATATTTTAAAGGTAATACAATTTATGGCGATATATATGCCAAACAGGCTAACGAGCATAAAAAAAACATAGCCCTCTTTAACATAGCTTCTTTAAAACTGGACATTATTTTTTGTGGAAAACTCAAAGCGATAACTGTTTTCTTTTAATTTAAAATGAATTACAAGATAGAATATTAATTGATTATTGACTAATTTGTGTGAATACCGTTATTAATGTCTTGATAACTAATTTTTTAATAACAAATATACCTTTATTTTTGTTACTTTTTCTTTTTTCTACGATCTTTTTCGATATTTTTGTAAAACTTTGACGACGCTATTAAGAGGTCGTCGATCATCAGTCGTATTGGTCAGTCCAATAGAGCTAAAGAATTAGTTTTGAAATATTAACTTTTACGAAAGTATAGCTTTGCCAAGTTGGTATTTTTTTCATCAGGTATGAGAACCATCTGAACATTAAAATATTACAAAATTTGAAAAGAAATAGCATCCGGATATTTAATTAATAATTAAGTTTTAAAATACTATACTCATCTTCAGAATAGTTTAGGAAGTTTTTAAAACCTAATAATTAAATGGCTCGACGTCATTTTCGATTCAAATTTGTTTTATTTTGCTGTTATGGTAATTTTCGTACCTGGTGAAAAAAAATGCTTGCATGGTAAAGCATACTTTCGCAAGTTAGGATTCAAACAAGCAGAAATGTAATAATTTTTCTAAGTCACATTTTTGTGTACTTATATATAGAGAGATATTCTCTTATATTCTGAGTTTTTAACTTAGAGGAGAAACCTCCCGACAAATTTCGTCTACAAATTTTAATAAAAAAAACTACGATGTAATCCTATTACAAGAAACTTCTTTTGGTGGTTATTTAACCATTAGCCAAGGCTTTAAAAAGAAATTTTGAACAAAAAAGATACAAAATAAAGCATGAGCTCTCTGAACAACAACATTTTTAAAACTTATTTTCTACAGCTTACGTCTTTAGAGTTTATCCTTATAACCATTCCATTATAAATACAATTCCTTATTTGGTTTCATTTATCATCTAATGATACTGAAACGTAAAAGAAAAAAGACAAATGTTCTGTTTAATACTTATATGACATCAACAATTTTTCAACCATCTTACAGTTTTATATCCTCAATATTCTTTTTGAGTGATCCGCTTCATACCCAACTAATATTATTCCATCCATTCTCTTTTTGGTTATGCGTGCTCCCTGTGGGGGTTGGGAAAGAAAATATATTTTGAAACTTTGTCCTCCAGAAAGCGAATATTAACTTTCCCTCTAACTATGCATTCACAGACAGCGAAATCGCATTTATGAAATCCAGCAGACCATCAACTTCGCTCCGTTAGAGGCGGAATATTTGTGCTAATTTTTGAAAACAACTATTCACTAATTCTGATTTGGTTTGTATTCGGCTTCACCCAGAAGAAATAAAAACGGGTAGTTTTCCAATGTTTTTTACCTACAATTTTTTTTCCTCTAAAATTAATTTTTTAAGATAAAATTTTCGAAATAAACATCCAATTACTCTTTTTGGTTTAAAAAAAACCAGGAACTGTGACGAGTATTTAAATTAAAACAAAGAAAGAAAAACGTATCTAAAATGAAAGGTGACTGTCCCGTAAAATAAACAAAATAAATGACAAATAATCGCATCGATGAAAAAAGTTATCGGAAACATATAAGTGATGCTTTTATAATAAATATGAGGGAAGACGAAAGAACTCTATAATTTAAAATGTAACCCTTTTTTAAAGAAAAATACATTTTTTAAATTATAAATTTTAAAAAAATCTTCTAAAAGTACACTCAGAAAAACTTGTTCAAACAGTATAAGTGGAACCCGAGTATTTTATCAAAATGGCAACATTGCAATATTGTGATGTTTCAATACAAAAAATGTGTTGTTGCATACAAATATGTGTTATTACGACACAACTGACGATCGTCAGAGGAGACGATTATTATATCCATGCGCGATTGACAAAAAAAACTGTTAACTATATTGTTTTCTAAAATAACAAAATTATGACAAAAACAGGAAATTCTTCCAAATTCTCTGGGCAACAGAATTATGACAGTCATTTTATATTACCGTAATATATATTTTTAAGTTTCAGTGCAACTATATTTTACCGAAATATTAAATAAAGAGCAGATGCTAAACTACATTACGGAAGAATACACGCCTGCTTTCTTTCAATACCAATTGTACACTGAAGAGCCAAAATAACTGGTATAGGCAACCATCTGCGAATAAAGGTGTATAAAACCAATCGATATTCGCCGCTATGTTCAGCAGATTCACTTACGACATGTTCATGTTCACTTACGACAATTTCACGACTGTATCATGAATATCGATAATCCAGTAAAACATTAAAACTACGACACAGCTTTGACCTTAAAAATATCGTGCAAAGCCGGGTCCATTGACAACTGATCCTTAAATGTGATAAACGTCTATAGTCGTACATGTGTCGACTTGTTAACCATTTAATGAATATTCACCGATATGGGCTTCTGGAGCCGTATATATCACTTATCCGCAATATATCATGTTTAATGATTTTCGTCCGCCGTCGATGATCCGTTTTTGCATGATCTTTTTTAGGCCGCAGCTGTGTCGTAGTTTTAATGTTTACTGGAGTATCGATATTCATGGTACACTCGTGAAATTGTCGTAAGTGAAACATCCAAAATTCATCTCCACCTCGGAGATGCGTGGATATGGAATTCCATTTCTCAACCCCCTTTCAAAATCCCTTCAATTTTCATAACCTGTCATGATAGCAGCACATATACATAGACGCTGCTGAACATAGCGACGAACTTTGATTGGTTTTATACACCTTTATTCGCAGATGTATGCCTATACCAGTTATTTTGGCTCTTCAGTGTATATTAACAATACTTTAGTAGGTTGCTACACAATTTTTTATTTTGTTTCAACACAACTTGTAATACCGCCTACTCTGCATAGTGGATAGCGCGTCTGAATCCCAACCAGTAGGTCCCGTGTTTGAATCCCGGTTGATAAGAGCTTGGATGTTTGTCTTGTCAATAAAATGTTATTTGTCTATGTGTTGTTCTTCATCTTTATTTGTGTAAAAAGAAGTTCAACCTCTTCGGAGGCTCTGGAAACCGTCTTTCATAGGATATCCATGGGCTCGACTACAACAACAACGTGTAATAACCTGGAAGAACAAAAAAATATTTGTATTAAAAGTCAGCGTTTTTTTAAGTGCATCATAAGTCTTACCTCCATACCAGCATGATCGAGTTAATTAATAACAACGAGTATAAATACTTCAGCCGTTCTCGTGCATGCCATCCCAGCCCTTAGGAAAAATTGCATATCCCTCCGCCCCATAACCGTCAATTTAATTGAAAGTTTTCCGTGATGAAAAAGGAAAAAGAGTCGCGACGAATGTCACTGCCAGGGGACATTACTCCACCTTCCACCATAGCAAACTCAATCTCTGGAATGGAACTACAAATGGATCTAGTACGCCCTGCAGTAAATGGTCCCGATATATTATTTTTTTATAAACTTTTATTCTGTCTTGTGTCGATCTAATCTCTCTCTCTCAACCCAAGCAATCCGACTCTTACTTTAATTACTTTCGAACCCATTGCTTGGCTCAACGTGCTGTTAAATGCAATAAAGAATGGGATATTTCTTTTTCTCATATTTGAAGATTCTATTTTTCGCTAAATGCCACTCAGATTCGTTATGTAGAAAGTTAGGGTTTTTTTTCTCTTCTCATGTAACAGTCGTAAGGTCTTGTCCTCTCTTGTGCGTAAGTAATTTAACAAACGGTAGGTGATTATGTGTGCACCCATGTGGCTTTGAGTTTAACTGATTACATTGCTTCCGCTTCGCTTCGCGCCTGAAATAGGCCGTTGAAAATGAGTTTTAAGTTCTGTAGAAAAGGAAAAGCAATTTTATATTTGTAACTCTGTATTTTCATAAAAATTCGATTTAGTGAAGTGTCGTTTCGACTTTTAAATATTTAATTGGTATAAATTAAATCGGTGTTAAAAATAACTAGAGGTTTAAAACACTACACGACTTTTAATTACCACTAATAAATCAATGCATTTAAAGTTATGTATGTGTCCTATAAGCTAGTTTAAGATACCCTTTAAACAAAACAGTTCTATAGTATCAACTGTTTGCGTATGGTCGATTTTCTCGAAAACCTTGTCCGACAGGTCCGGAAAGTACTAGGAACTCGTGAACCAAATTTAATGTTCGTAGCTCTTTTACTTCGAGCTGTAAAGTGGTTTCAGATAGACAGGCAAATGTGTTTTAGAAAATACTTTTCAGAATCAGCACCCTCCAAAACATGTACAAAATACAAAATCTCTATTTCGGATTTTCGACCCTATCACAATACTTTCATTTCCTTATAATTCACATTAAGTAATTGAAAGAGAAAGTGACATTTTGTATTGTATAGATTATATTTTAAAGCAGTTGTCACGGACTGTCAAAAAAAGGTTTTTACTTTCACATAAATAAACAAAATACGACCAAAATAAATGGAAATTATAATTTGACAGTATTTTTTTTAGAAACACTTTTGCTAATTTTCCTAAAAAATAAATGCCTGATAACCTTAACGGTCTTCAGCTTAACTAAACTGTAAAAAATTAAGTAAAGTATCTTGTAAAATATTTAAATCAGAGTTTACATTGCGCTAATGACAAATATTTATTTATGTTTTTATAACTTGAAGAATTCCTCTTTTACTGACTAGACAACTATTTGTCTAATTTTCCCCAAAGCAATTTTAAAAACCTCAGTATCTCTTACGAGGTTGAAAAGTAACAATTTATCTTGTATAAAGTTATCTATCATTAAACAAAATTTGAATTTTTGTTCTTTCAAAAACTAAAAATGTAAATATGTAATTAAGAAGCAAAACATTGTACATTCATGATTAATTATACAATATACAAATTTATTCAGGTAATCGTTGTGTATTTCTGCATCATAAGTTTCCTGCCTAATCTTTGAATCAAAGTAGACAATTAATATAGTTTTAACGAGATCCCTTCTCGATCTACTTATTTTAAATTAATCTGACGAACACTTTTAGCCGTAATTAGATAGCAGGTACAATCGTAGAGAGTGCTCAATCCTTGCATAATTAATCATTGTTTTAATTAAACTCTGTCGTGAGTGCTGTTTTCAAAGGGGCTCATAAGAAATTGATTTTCAATCGGATTTTCACAGAAGAATTATTTATTCAATTAAGTTTTCTATTTGCAGAAAAGGAGTTGAAAAGCAGATTTTAATTTTTTAAGACCATTCCGAATAATTATGAAAAGATCATTAGTAGTACCCTAAGTTACTAAGTGAATTAGTAATGAATTTATGCAAAAAAAATTTACGGCAAGAATAAATAGTCAAATGAGAATAATTTAAACAAATTAAATTGTGCTATTAAACATTGGAAAAAACTCTAAAATGTAATTTAAAAACAACCATTACATTAAAGCAATTTTGTAGGCTAATTTAAACATTGGAATAAACTCTAAAAATGTGTAAATTTAAAAACAACCATTTACGAGCTGAAGGTCAACTGTCTTACATTAAATAGGTAGAAATTAAGTGTAATGATCGTTACATAGAATATATCACAGGATTTGGCAGACAATTCGTGCATACGAACATTCTAACATCGTTTTGCTTTATCTGACAATTATTATTCAACTCAAATTTTAAAAAAAGTGTCTTACGATTCTCTCTCGGAGAATTTTTCTTTTAGCTTTAGAGTTAATGATTTCATTACTACAAGCGAAATGTCAATCAACATTTATCTACATTTAACTACAATTATGCTTTTTATTCCTAGTAGTTTTGGTTTATCGATGATAAACCCAAAGGCAAAAGCAGGCTAAGTTTAGTTTTTAGTCTCTGAAGGCTATACAAAACAGGCATATATTAAAATAATACTATAATATTTGTGAAGTATGGACTTATAGAACTTAGTATGAGACCCAGGGTATTGGTAGGACATGGAAAAAAAATCAAAAGAGTGTAAAAGGAGTTAAATTATACTCATGAAACTTCTTAGACACAAAAGATATGAGTTGAATGTAACCAATAGATTCAACGCAATTAACGCTTCGACTGTAAACTCTACAGTGTTTAAAAAAGATCCCTGTAAATTAACGGGCAGGGAACGGTAGCAGAGATTCTAGTCACACCCCGTAAAAAACACTCATGCCCATCATTTCCTATAGCTAATAGATGAGCTAAAACTGTAACAATAGGGAATTGCCACAATTTTCTAACAGTCTAAGAGATAAGGCCGTTTATTTAGTGGGTCAGACCGTTTACCATCAAATAAGGCTGTTGCCCATAAAAATTGACGGGCAAATGCTGGTAAATTTACAGGTTTTTTTTACAGTAATTAAACACTTCGACAGTCAACGCAATCAACATTAATAACAATTCTTTTGTTGTGTGTTTCAGCCATGTGAACAAGACGACGACCATGGAAGACCCTCGCAAAGATAACGACGAGGAGCCCCCTCTGCCGAGGGACGTCGAGCTGACGAGGGACCCGCAGAAAGGGTTCGGGTTTGTCGCCGGCAGTGAGAAACCCGTCATCGTGAGGTTCGTCACGGAAGGTAAGATACTCCTTCATATATGAAGAGTACAGGGGAATAACTCCTTCATTGCATACGAATCTGTCTGCATCAGGTGTGTTTAGCGAAGATAGCGCGTCATCGACTAAACGGGTGTAAAAGAAACCAATTTTGCTTCGGTTCTTATCGCGCGGCACACGGGTTTACTATCTCTATGATCGAGATTCACGCCGGAAATAATCTGACCCTTGAACCTAGGAAGAAGAATCAAAGGGGAAACTGATATCCGATCGCCACTACTCACCAAGCCGATGTTAATACCGGCAGATTCCCTGTCGATGAAGGGTATTTTCCCCTGTACTCTCCATAGGTACACAGTATTTATGTATAGTAATTTCATAGATGTATAGTTTTGCATGCATGATAAGCAAGAGATTATTAAAGAGATATGGAAATGTTGCAGTATCTCCCCCCCCCCACACACACACACAATAACTCAAAAAGGTCTGGGGAGAGGTAGGCGGGAAATCGAACCCCCGTTCACCACAGTGACAGTTGGGGATACTGGTCCACAAAATGCTTCAGAGGAATCGAAAACTGCCAAACCCGAGCTCGAACCAAGGACTCTAAAATTTCAGCCCAACGCCCTCCCAATTGAGCTGTTTTGGCACACCGAGCTTCAACAAACAGTTAAAATGCTTGTTCTTTTGCAGTATAGTTATATATTTTACGAAACAGAAAAAATGCTTTTGCTTTAAACAGCATATTTTTAAAGAAATAAAAAAATAATAAACGTCGGTAGGCGCTGGCCTTGCATGTGAAAAGACCCATGTTCGGTTCCGAGATATATCCAAAATAACTAGCTATAAACGGCCTCAGTAGCAAAATAATACGATGAATAAAAGGGTCAGGCGCATTCTACAACTCTCCGAGAGAGTGCACGTTAAATATAAGTCCGACGCCACTAACCATGTAGAAAATTGTTGTGTGCCAACTCAGGCATTGGCTCGTCACTTAACTGGGGTTCTAAATTGTGACGCTAATTTCCAAAAGCCCCCCGAGTAGTTCTAGTGCTATTTCAAGCTCACCCCAACCCACCTCACACAAAAAATTCACAAAAATAGCACGATTTCATTTATTTTGTTTTTACCGTTAACATTCAACTTAAATTATAAAATTGCACTACCAATATTGAAGTATTTCCTCCTTTAACAATTCGCGTGGATTCTTTTATAATTAACTGTACAACTTGTCCATTTATGCAGGGGTGCCTATAAGGGGGGGGGGTTAATTTTAGGGGGGGGGGTTGAATGTTTTATAAAAATTATTAATAAACTGCCAATCTTGATTAAGAAAAACTCAGCTAACTCTTATTCTTACTAATTATCTCTTCCCCCACCCCGACGCAACAACGGGGGGGGAGCTCAGAACTTGTACTCTGGCGAATTTTTATGTGGTTTAAAATAAAACACAAAAAGTGGCAAGAAAATCAAAAGTGGCTCCAATTTTTGGGTTTTTTTTGCCTTCAAAGAATATGAATGGGTAACCATAATTCAAAGTAACACCAGGAAAAAAAGGAGTTATAAATTATGTTCGATGGCGTCTACCAGACGATTTCTGACAATTATTTCCAATAAACAATACGATCACTGTAACAAAGTTTAAACACTCATAAATCTCACGCAGTTTATAAAACATTTCGGTGAGTTGATGACGTTCGCATAGTTTGCCAATGATATCAATGAGATATTCCCATAAATCTTTCGAACTTTGTACAACATTTTTACGAATTAATGACCTTCGGATAATATTTCTGACTTTTTCCCGCCAAATTAGACTCGAAGCCAAAATAACTAAATGATTGCTTGAGAATCAGTAGGAAAATGCCTGTCGTCTTGTGTTAAATGTGTGGGTCTGGGTGATTGAATATAATTAAATAGTTCAATTCCGAGTTTCACGGTAAGAATTTGTTTATTATTTAACTTTAATTTTTTAAATTTTAGGGTTTTTTTTAAGTGAAACTATCTCTGTAAACATTATAAAATAATTATGATTTGTCTGATAATGTCAAATGTGTTGTATTAGATAAAAAGCAATACCAAGGGAAACATTTTTATGCATCAAGAATTGAGGGAATGAATTGGAAGCCGTTCTAGATTGGATCACGTGTCCGGCTATTTTTTTTTATTGATTTAAAAAATAATATAATTACATAAATTTTGAGCGGAATTTTTACAAATTATTTAGATTCCGATAGCTTTTGCTGTAAAGAAAATCTTTTTAAAGGAAAAGTAAAAATAGCTCGTAATTCCGTATTATAAAAGATATTCAAAAATGTGCTTCCCTTTTTCGATGAGGGGCAACTCTGCTTTGACCTATCAGTAGAAAATATTCAAGAAGAAAGTCAGTACTATAGGGTTTTAATTCTTGGGACAAAGTTACGGTTACCCCATCCGATAGTACTTAAAATATCATTTTACTATAAGGTTTCTGATATACACCGTAAAGATGTAGTTAGAGGCTACTTTGGTTAGGTATTCCATTAACCCATATAAATAAAAATTCCTCTCCGTTGTATTTCTTTCTTTTTTTTTTTTGGGGGGGGGATTTCATATTTTTCTAGGGGGTGCGTCGTTAGCTCTGGAGGGGATCGGCACCTCTGATTTATGTAACTCTAGTAAACAACTTCCACAAAATTTAGAGATTTAAAACAAATAATTTTAAACAAATAACCCTTTTTTCGATGAAAACTGTTCGTTTTAGCATCAAGAAATAAATGACAATCCATCTATATTTTTACACTCCATTCTTCTTTCTAACGCCACACCCAAAAACAACATATCTGAGAAACGCCATACATCATCGTCGCTGCTGAAGCAATTTGACTTTCAAAACCTCCGCTATAAAAAAAGAATCCTCGCTGGTATAAAAACACATCCCTTATCAAAATCCACCCCTTACCTCTGTCGAAATATCCATCCGATAAAATGCACGCGAAGAGTGTCTCGTGGAGAAGAAAAAAATCCCTCTGTGTAGGGATAGCGATGGGGATCATTATATATACACGGCCCTGCTTTCCTATCCCGATAAAGGCTGCCAGCAATATCCCTCGTTTCGCATTTGTCTCCCGAAAACACACTTTCGCACCAAATCGACTCTGGCATACATTTTGGGATATGGGAGCGGGTAAAAATTCGGAGTTTTGAAAAAGATCGTTTTATTAAATGCGAACTCGCGAAGATATACATGTTTTTATGTGATATCTTAAATGAAATGTAAAATGGTGTTTATAAACTGTCATGAAATCAGTATTAATATCAATGTTTTTTTAAATGTAAGAAAATATCCTTTTTTATTATAAATATAAATTAGTTGCACTGTGTGCAATTAAAAAAAAATTGAAAATGATTGACTTCTTTAAAACAAATTATGTTTGAAAAGTAGTTGATAAAAAATGGTGTGACATCCCAGTTTGTAGGTATTTCTGTTAGAAAATTACTACTTCGATACTGCTATTCCATAAATAGATTGATTGGTTTAAAAATTCCAAAGACAACATCTGCGTGTAGAAAGACTGATGCAGATTAAATTCACCACTTCCCTATGTCCTGACATCGCATGCTATGTTGCTCTGAGGTTGTTTTGGCTGCCCGATTAGGGGCCAACATTATTACTTAACCGTTGTTCTAAATTACGAAAGCCGTTTTGGCGCGAAGTTAATTCCAACCAATTCAAATTTTTTACATAGTCGAATAATTAAAAAAAAAGAACAGTGGCTAGTGAAAGAAGCACTTATCTACACATGGTTGAGTAGATAAGCTGTTTTTTTCCACACAGTAAAGCTCTCAAAGGAAAAAAGAAAACACTGTTGGTGGAGGGTGAAAAAAAACTTTGCCATGGCAGAAAAATTGTCTTTTATATTCTATAAACTAAATTACTTGTATAACTGAAGAAGTTCTTTTATCCTTCAACTAAGATGCTTCAAATTTTATATTCTTGTACAAATCGTACATTTTAAAGAAAATAATAAAAAGTTTATTTAAGAGCGTAAGTAATACATAAAGCATAACTTTGTTTTTTTAATAATAATAGTTCTTTTATTCACAATCTTCTGTTTAGGTACCATTATAAGAGCCTTTATGGAAGTGTTCTAAAGGAGTATAGATTACGTCGAGGCGTAATCCAATATCATATTTCGCATAAGTGTCAGAATGATTTATGATGTTTATTTAACATTCACTAGTAGCACTTTTCGATTAGTTTTTTTTTTCAATCATACACCAAATAAAATTTATCAATTATACCTAATAATAGAAGGGTGTAGTTGAAAAATTTACAGTCTCCAAAGTATTTTACTAAGATACCACGTCCGGTCCGCTCATTTGCGTATTTTTATAATGGTAAATTCCATTAGACGAAATCACTAATGAAGGGGACGGACTTTTTTAATCACAACTATACTTTGGAGAATGTGTTTTGCAACTACACCCTTCAATTATTAAATATCAAATACTTATGTCTCAAAATCGATATTCGGAAAGCGATTTTTTTTTAACTTTTGGAAAAATTAAAGATGATTCTGTATATTTAAACAATAACATAAATGCTCTAGGTTAATTATTGCTTGATTTGCTTTTTTAAAATTCTTTTAATTTGTCAGCACGACAATTATTGAAACGAAACTGTATTTACTTTTTACTTTGCAAATATGTAGTAAAAAGTTTTGGAAATAAAGGTTAAAAAAGAAATTACCATTGTAAAAAACATTAAAACATATTCCTTATTACTATAGTATTTCAAGTATTCATGACAGTTCTAAAAAAATAACTGTGATTGAGGCGTTTAGAAGCGAAACCAATATTGTCTATAAAAGCACAACACTTACTACATCTGCAATTAGGCCAACTTATTAATGACGATTGGCAAGAAAATTTGCAAGAAAATAAGTTGTTGTTAAGTTTATCTAAATAGACAAATTGTGGTGCTCGCAAATGGGTCATTAGATGGTTAGCATAGAATATAGACCTCTCTAGCTCAGAAGTACAGAATACCTAGCGAAAATAAGCTTACTGCTTAGGGTTATCTAACTAAACAAATTGCGGTGTTCACAAATGGGTCGTAAATGGGTTAACAATGTAAAATGGGTCGTAAATGGGGTCGTAAATGGACCTCTCTATCTCCGAGGTACCGAATACCAAACGAAAATAAGCTTTCTGTTTAAGGTTATATAAATAAACAAATTGCGGTGTTCACAAATGGGTCGTCAAAATGGTTTAAACCAATTAAAGGAAATGGGTTAAATGAAAGACCTCTCTAGCTCAGAGGACTACCAACGAAAATAAGTTTTCTGCTTAAGGTTATCTAATAAACAAATTGTGGTGCTCACAAATGGGTCTTTAATGGTTACCATAGAAGATAAACCTCTCTAGCTCAGAGGTACACAATACCAAGCGAAAAAAAAAATTCGGCTCATGGTTATCTAAATACACAAATTGTGTTGTTCACAAGTTTCTCGTTAATGGGTTAACATGAAAGATCGACGTCTCTAGCTCAGAGGACTACCAAGCGAAAATAAGTTTTCTGCTTAAGGTTATCTACATAAACAAATTGTGGTGCTCACAAATGGGTCTTTAATGGGTTAACATAGAAGATAGACATCTCTAGCTCAGAGGTACGGAATACCTAGCGAAAATAAGCCCTACTGCTTAAGGTTATCTAACGAAACAAATTGAGGTGTTCACAAATGGGTTGCTAATGGGTTAACATAGAAGATAGACCTCCATAGCTTAGAGGTATAGAATGTTGGTGTTGTCGTGTCCGTGAATATCCCACGGAAAATGGGAGGTACATAATAGTAAGCGAAAATAATCCTTCTGCTTAAGGTTATCTAAATAAACAAATTGTGGTGTTCACAAATGGGTCGTTAATAGGTTAACATGTAAGAAACACCTCTCTAGCTCAGGGCCCAGGGGTACAGAATTCTTCCTCGGAAAACCGCCTCCACCTGCGCTTTCTTGCCGAGTGGTATTTATGGCGGAAATTGAGGGTAACGACAAAAGTGGACGGAGGTCGATAATTGGACGTTAGAGCCCGATCCATGAAAATATCTTGCACCCGCGGGGCGTCAACCCATGTGTTCTTAGTTACGTGAGAATGGATTAGGGGGGGTTCTACTGGATCGGTCCCAATTTCGGGGAGTAGATCGTTGAATAGGGATTAGCCTTTGTTTTCGTGTCAAAGCGATCGAAGAAGAAAACTATACTCGGTTAGGTTGAATTATCGTCGCATTAAAGCTGCATGAGGGCTATTGGCGACGGGTGTCGTTATTTAGAATCACAATCAAGTGAGAAACTGACGCCTGAGTAGGCAATTAAAGCAACATTTTAAGGGCGACATCGTACGCGGCTTCGGGATTTTGAAACATATTTAACGTGTACTTCGATGGGGATTCGTCGGATATTTTGGCTGCGCATATCGTTTATAAGCCGGAAGTTATTTGGACAATGCCCGGACCTAACCTGAGACTTTCGCATGCAAGTGCTTTTACCAACTGCTTTTACCCCTTAAAAACTTGGATAGTAAAATCTTCGCACTCGTAAAAAATAACGAATCTTCTATTGATTCAACATTGGTTTATCTGGCTCTTTTCTGTGAATTGGTATTGGTTTTTATGTGTGATGGAATTGTTGAATGGTTCAATATTGATACATAGGTAGTAAAACAGGCTACGTTTAATGTTATAACGTGGTACTTTTTTTCTTCTCTTAAGGTACAGATACATACCGAATAATCGATATACTTTAAATATTGGAGTTGAATTAACGAAAAGAAAATGCTGATTGCAAACAATTATTGTGTAGTTATTCTAATATCTAATAAAAAATTAGAAAAATGAAAATATATATGAATTAAGATATTAAAAACTGTGTTTAATTCTCGTTAGTATAGAAGTGCAAAATATTTCATTATTTTTTGCATGATTACAAATTTAGAACGAGTTTCTTTCAAGTGTAATAATTATGTCAAAATTATTTTTCCATAAACACATACTTTAAAATAAACTGGATTCTTAATATATATACTGAGATCTTTATGTTTATAAAATACTATCCCATTAAAATTATTTACAACAATATAATTTCTTGGCAAAGAATCTTTAAAACTCAACTTACCAGGCTTTTTCTTGAATTTTTTTTTTTTTGCTCTATCCATAAATTTCAGTCCATTAAAGCATAAACGTGTTCAAATCCGATCTGAATAGGAACGAATGTCCCTCAGTTGTGCAATAAGTTTAAATTAAAGCTGGAACATTATCATGTTATATTATTTTTTTCCGTTTATCAAAAAGAATGGTTTAATAAAAGTAATAGAGAACGGCTTCGTAATTTTGAAGCAATCTTTTCTCGAAACTAGCAAAATTCTCTGGAAAAAGCCTGAGGAATTATTCGGAGAATTTGGTTTTTTTTTAAATATTTCAATCCAAAATTGCATTCAATTCACTTCGAAAAGTTGGAAACTCAGAAAAAAGATGTTGTCAAATGAATGAGATTTTTTCTCGGTATACCATTTTTCTTTTAAAAGATCCATTAAAAACTAATTAGATTTTTCTTATTTTATATAAGTCATTTTCAAATTCTTTTCATTCAGCATTATAGAAAAACAAATAGTAATACCAGTTTAATTAAAAACTTATTTTTTATACTATTCATTTAAGTTAACACCGCAAACGTATATAATAGACATGTCCTTATCAATATCATCTATTTTTTTATTTCGTCAGAAATCTAATAATTTATTATATTTCTTTTATTGTTTTGTTTAGTATTATTGATTATTGATTATTCTTAATTTTACAGACATGTACCTAATACTTAATTAATGCGGCATAGGAGGAAGCTCAATGAATAGATTTTTGTTTTAATTAATATTAATTAGTTTCAGGCTTATTTCTTAAATTACCCCATAAAGAATATTTTAATTAAATTAAATTGAAAATCAGTCAAGCGAGTAAAGGGAAATCTTATTACATTTTTTTAAAATCCAAATTTAATATTTAATGAAGCATTTTTTATCTCGGAAATGTGAAGACAAAGAAACCTGCGAATTAAACTGCCCTTGGAAGGTACCGCAGTATTTGCATAAATGACAACGAAAATTTGTGTATTTAAATACTCAATCGTCATTCCAATTTCTTATTGGAATGAAGATCTTTTTAATCTTTGTAGTCATTGAGTGAAACAAAAAATTAGTCTAGGACTTTTTTGAACAGTGGTGGACATGACCAACTTCAGTCCACCTTAGCCACCATATTAGTCAAATATACTATGGCGGATATGCAAATATCTGTGTAATATGTGTAACTGTCAGCCACAACTGTAATCGCGTGATCTGTGTGCCTGTCTGAAACTTGGGACAAGGTGTTTTAACCCTCTCTTATCTTTTGCAACCGTTTAAAAAAATTTTGGTTCTTTAAGTTACTTTTTGTAAAAATCTTAAGTTTATTAAAGCTTTGCCTGTATGCATAGTGATACTAACTTTAATTGCCAAGAACTTCGCAAACTAAGTAACGATGTTGCCTGTAAAAGTGGTACCGGACTTCTGATGACCCTTAAGTCGTCCTTTTATTAATATACATTATAATTATTAATATACATTATAATTATTAATATACATTATAATTATTAATATACATCATAATTAGGGGCGTACTGTAGTTGCCATAGTTTAACCCGTTGATTGGTATAAGTACGCGTTACTTGTAACAGTCACTTTTATTAGGTAAATTCGAGTAACGCCGGTATATTTTTCAGAAAGTAACTAACCTTGTTACTTCTAGCGGTAACTAATTAACGAAATATTTCGTTACTTTTCCGTTACTTCTCATCGCTCTTTTTACGGATATTTTCGGCAGTTAGACCTTCGACTTAAACTTAACTATTTAAAATGTAACGTTTAACAAAGTAGAATTTTAGTTCTTAGCTTTTTTACAGATTGCCACTATTTCTTTTTATCTTGGTTCTCTTTAAAAAATATGGTTAACTTCCAATTTTTCGTATACCTTGAAATTTCAACTAACTGTAATTAGTTACTTTTCGCATTAGTAACTGTAACCGAGTTACTTTTCAAAAGTAACTTTCCAATCCCTTTTTAAAAGTAACTTTCCAATCCCTGATTAAACCAATTCTAACAAAAATAGAAAGTTACTCTTTCTGGTCATCACTACGAATTCTACATAATTCCAGATCTAAACCACAGATCCAGAGTCAATATTAACTAACCAACTTTTAACTTCATTTAATTAACCTTTACTTAAAATGGATTTAACCAAAATTTATTTCTTTTTTCCTAGCTGGACCCAGCGAGGGAAAGCTGCTTCCCGGGGACCAGATCCTGCAAATAAACGACGAAGATGTCCTCAAGTCCCCAAGGGAAAGAGTCATCGAATTAGTCAGGTAATTGATTGGCCAAACGCCACCTTTTCTCGTGCTCCTCCTTTGTTTTTGCAGAGAAACAAAAAAAAACAGTCTCTCATTGATGGGTTAGTTAGGAAGAGACATATGGAGCATTTGTTTCTTTTCGAATAGCTGTTGCGATGTGGTACTGTACTTTAGCCAGTTAAAAAATATTGGCTTTTGTGCTACAAACGGGAAAAATTGTGTGTGTGTGTTTCTGATAATGTACATAAAAAAAAATTCAAAACATTTAAAAGTATTTGATGCAGAAACAAAAATTTAAAAAATATATACTACACTTTATTTTATCATCGTGTTTATAAACTTATTTCACTTCATTAAAGATATTAATTACTAAATATTAACAAGCTTTCATAATAGAATTTTTTAACAATAAATAAAAAAGTATTGGAACTAATAGGGATATATCATATATTGAATCAACAAACACATATCTTAAATTCATTTTTAAAGAAGTTTTTTAAAACAAAAAAAGCAAACTGTAAATTCTACACACAAGTGTGATGCGTCAAATAAAAAAAAATCTTTCTAGATTACTTTCTTAATTTCAATGGGATTGTTTCAGTCGGATCTGGCAACAGCTCCGCGATCTTGTTTTCATTTTTCTCGAATTGCTTTTGTTTTAGTATTCGAAAGTGAGTTTTCTAAGAATATTTTAGTTGTTATTTTTTAATGCCAACTTCTTGCTGCGCTGTTGGTTGTTTTAATCATTTATTAAAGAAAACTTGCATAGAAAGAAAAGTTTCTTTTCATCTATTGAAATTGTAAATCCTTAATCGAAAAAATATGTGCTTAAATGATGTTATGATAAGTTTCGCTGCAATTTTAAAGCAAGCAATTTTACTAAACTATTATTCTTCGAACTGCAAACTAATTTAGCAAATGGTAAAGAATATTAATTGAAATTGCGAAAGAAAGTCAATGGAAATAGACAATTTTCGCAACTCTGTTTTAAAATTATAAAACTAATTGCTATATTAACGAGTTTGTTTCTGAGGTTATAAAAAGTTTGTAGAAGTTGTTCTAGTTGACAGCTTTAATGTTACAAACCTACTTGTTTTAGTTATGAAACTCAAGTAGTTCAATGAAGAAAAGTAGTTTAAAAGAAGTAAAATGATTCTTCAAACAAATATTTTCATTGCGAAAACTGGGCAATGATGAACAGCTTGTGATTTCTTTAACATCTCACGAAACCAAGTGAATTATTTCGTTTGTTGAATGCACCACATTCCGGAAATTCGGTTACCGAAGAAGTGATTATCGGAATTCATTTAAGGAAAGTTGAATGGATGATTTATAAGAGGAAATAGTTTTATTTTATTTTTTAACGACAATATTTTATTCAGTAGCGTTATAAGTTTTTTTTTATCCCAAGAGTACCATTGATTTAAATAAAATGTCATAAAAATCACATCCAGGAGATTTTGTGTTGGTGATTAACTACGAATGTCAGGACGCTACTTACGAATAGAAAGACACGAAAAGAACTACCATTCTTTCAAAATCCAAACTTGTTATAAATTAAAATAGTCATTTCTGATATTCTACTTAATATTATTTCCAGGCTCTGACGTTACAAAACATTAAGAGAGTAAGTAAAAAGCACATTTTCAGTTAAATAAAGAATATCCTTTCATACGAAAAAAATAAATTATGTTTTACATTTTATAAATAAATGTAAGTGATGACTTTTCTAAGTTTCGATAGGAAACGTCTAAAGTTTAGAAATATGAAAATGGGGCTTAAAAAAAATTTATTTCCCGCCTTAAACTCTATTTGGTTAAAAGAAAGAATAATTTTTTCTAATATTTCTATTTTCTGTTTCGTTTCATATAGAAACAAATTCGAAGGCTGGTAAGTGACAAAAAAAAAATCACCAGAAGAAAGAAAGTATCGGAACAGTTAATCGAATGGAGAAACTGTGCAACGCATTTTTTCGATAAATCTTAAGAATTATTGTTTGAAAGTGGCTTTTGACTGAAGAAAATTATAACTTTTGTCATTTCGTCTTTAATTTGATTTATTTAAAAGTACAACATCTTAATCAATTGTTTTCAATCATTATTTTTTTAAGTAAAATAAGTGAAATTTTCCATTTTAGGAAAATATGTTTTAAAATAGTGAAAATATATAATAAAATAATCTCATCATGACTAAATAATATGTAACAAATTCTGACATTTCAAAGACTTTTGTTTATATTGATGAGTTTTTGAAAAGTTGAATATTTAAAGACTCACTACTTTTTTTTTTTAATTCTATAAGCTTATATGTGGCTAAATCATAGCAAACTATCTAAAAATAACTTTTAAAATATTTTTTTATATATAAATCTGTTTAAAAAAAACTCTCTCTCTGATCAAAACGTGTAATACGGAAGATCGGTTGCCAGAAATTTCAAAAAAATATATTTAAATTGTTTATTATTTATCCTTATCCCAAAAAATTTTAACACCTTTTTAAGAGATCATTCTGACGATCTTTTTGTAAAAATGAAACCTGTTCTTTTAAGAGTTAATCTTCAGTAAAAAGACTTTGTAAGTAAATATATTTAGTTAGCTGCAACTTCTGTGTGTTAAACTGTTTCACCTTATTTTCGGTATTTGGTTGAACCATTTCTCAGATTTTTGTTTCCAAAATCTAAAAATTGTTTCAACCGAATACATGGTGAAATATTTCACCACACAGCCCTTGCAGCTGCAAGAAACCGTTAATATGGTGAAACCAAGAACAATTTTAACAGAGTAAAATTTGTCCCATCTTGATTTCAATTAACGATGCTTCCAAAAGGACTAAATAATATTAATAAAAGTATTAAGCGTTTTTATAGCCGTTTTATAATTGTAATTTTCAAATAATGTGACTTATATGATATTTTTAACTCCTGAAATCTTTCAAATGCTCCAGATGTGTAGAAAAATCTTTTTCAAATTCGGTCTTTTTATGATTTTTCTTACGTCTATGATTTTTGGCAAATTTTTTTTTAATAACGGCATAAGCATTTGTTTCGCAAACATCGGACTTAGGTGTTTGTTGTCCTGAATCCTTCATATACCTACAGCTGTGCTTATGTAACCAACATATTACACACGTCAGTGTCTCTTTGGAGATGACACTGACACACACCGCGAATTTAATCACCGTAACACTACATGCTGTTTGAATTTCTGATTATGATACCATTCATTCTTTGTCGTAAAAGAGCATAATAGAAAACATGGCTCTGGAGTGTTCAAAGTTACTGGACTATTGAATCTTATTACGTCATGGAGGACTTCCGTCAGAAAATACCGTTGACGTTAAAAGCAGAATGACGACACGAGTTTGGTGCATTCCTCAGAAATGGATTGCAGAAGAATTTCTAAGATTTATGGGATTAGGAGTGAAAGTGACATTGAATAAATTGAAATAGATTCTTTAAACATGACTTGTGATTATTAAGTTTAATTCAACTTCATTAACAATTTGGCTGAGTCAGAGTTTAAATTATTATACAAAATATTATGTATTCTGTTTAAATAAATACTAAAATAAAAGATTATTGAAAAAATAATTAGAAGATGCAGCGGCTTTGTATTTATGTATGAGCTTTAATATGTTTATGTCGAGCTTTTGTATGAAACCTTCAAAAGATAATAAAAGGTACTTTTTTTTTAACTTGTTGAAAGGCAAGGGGCCCAATGCACACGATGGTTAATTATGAAGGAAAATAAATATACTGTACTGTATTTTATATTTAAATGATAAAAAATTTAGTTGCATTTCTTATGAACGAAAATATGAATTGTTTCTGTTGATGTCTGTACTTCCGCATTTTAAAAATAATTTTTTTAGAGAAAATGATAATTATATTTTACTGGATTTTATATTAGTATTTAAGATCAGAGAAAAAGAAGCGATCATTTGAAAAAGGTTGGAATAATTATTCCTGTTATTGTAATGCTCCAATACCGCTCAAAAATCCAAGAAAGTTGATTTTAAGAAAAATATTAAGAATTCTATTTAAAAAATGCTCATTTAAATTCGATCTTTGTTAAAGTTATAAACAGGGTTATTACATTACATTTATTCATATTATCTCATTATAAACATAGTATTACGAATGCTTTATTCCGTTGATATTTTGCACATGAAATAAATTTCAAATTGATTTTAATTGTTTGTATTTTTTAGATCCTGTAAGCATTCTGTGAAACTACGGGTGTGCCAACCAATTACAAACAATGTGAGTTTTTATCTATATCTATAGTGATATGTTTAAAAGAGATTTATATTTTAATTTTTATTTAGCAACATATGCATATTACTATCTATCTTATAACTGATGAATATGTGGTTATACTTTTTTTTTTTAATTTTAACGCACAAAAAAAACATTTTCCTATGCAGTGTTCTTTAATTTTATGAAACGAATAAATGAGCTTCAAAGTTCCATGGGGAATCTTCAAAATACTAATTTGAACTCTGTTTCTGTATTAAGATTAGAAGTTTAAGTGTATAATTGTGATTCAGGGTGTGATAAAATACTTTTATTCGGAAGAATATATTTTCCGTTTCTGTATGAAAGTGAAGCAGTCTAACCGTTTAACTTTTAAAAAAATAACAAATTATTGAAGTAAAATATAATTTAAATCTTAGTTGAAACGTTTGCAGAATTTCTGAAAAGTTTTAAAGGTAATAGTACAACGCACAATAGAAAAGCACTATTTTAGATTACCTACATCTGATTAAGATATTGATGCAATTAAAAAAAAATAGCAGATCTTTTATGGTTAGAAACAATTGCATTCTCGAAAAATGTCTTACATTATCAATACTCATCATGCAATATTTTATCTCAACTAGATTGTAAACACACATTAAATAGTAATAATTTAAAGCAGAAATGTACAGATCATATAACGGTAGCATGGTCATAGCGGGAACAATACTAAAAATAGTAAATATAAAATATATGGTAATATATGGTTCTACCAAGAACCATATCAATACTCATGGTTCTACCAAGAACCATATCTGCACATTAACAGAAAAAAACTACTAATTTTGTATGTTATAACAATTGATATCTAGAATTTTATCATTTACAGATATACTATTCATTACAAAAACAAATGATATCTCTTTTACAAATGTTGCCCAATCATATTTTTTAACGTCCTATTTCCTCAGACCACTAGGAAGTCTGCCCTCCTGACAGCAGCCAAAAAAGCCAAGTTAAAAACGAACCCTTCCCGAGTTCGGTTTGCAGAAGGAGTTGTCATCAATGGGTCGCCACTCTATTGTGTAAGTGACGAGGCTACTTACTGCTTTTTATGTTATTTTTCCAGTTATAAATGTAACATTTGTGTGCCTTATTGCAACAAGAACGAAGTTAAGGATTTACACGCTGGCTTTTTTCGTATTAAGGCTCAGGTATAAAATTTTAATAGAATATGAAAACTCTTAACTTTTATTATGTATTGGCTTTTGAAGACGCACGATGATTCATTTCATTCTCTCTGGTTTATTCACTATTATCTGATTTCAATGTTCATAATTCTTAGGACATGACGGTAGTATTGGTTATGATAGTTATTGTGCATTATGGTAATTGTGAGCATTTCCTGATTGTTATTTTACACGTTGATCCTCTAATGGAAATAGACATATAAACCCGTCACCTGACTGTCAGCTTTTCTCGCAACACTTTTTTTTAATTTATGAATATTATAATTTTACTTAATTTTAAAATTTTAAATGTAGAGTAAACATATATAACCATCTGCTATAGAAATATTATTTTAAAAACTTAAAGAAACTAATTTTTAACTAAAAATTTTAATTTTAAAATTACGCAAGTGCAAACAAATTTATACTTCAGTCAATTTGTTTATCCCTCAGAGGGTAATAGTTATACATATTTTTAAATAGTTCTTATGTATTTTAATAGCTCTAACTATGTTCTGAACATTTAAACGCGGAAATTATCTTTAGTTGTGTAAATATACTCTAATAATAGTTTATAAATCCCGATTGCTTCTCTCTTTCCAGCCGTCCCCGTTCGACTCTCACGTCCCCTTCATGCCGAACGTTCTAAAGGTGTTCCTCGAGAATGGGCAGACCAAGTCTTTCAAGTACGACAGTACCACCACGGTGCAGGTGAGTCCATACACAGTTAAAATGTTTCGTGCAAGATCAGGAATCCTGGAACTTTCTAGATTCCACCACTATTTGGAGCGTTGATTTACATTTTTGCGATGCGTCAAAGTTATGATTATATCAAAATAAAAGGTTAAACAAAATTGGTCCAAGTAATAAGTCTAAGCATAAAAAAAATCTACATCTTAATTTTGCATCTATTTGTGACCACTTTTGTATGAATCGTTGGAGTTTATTTAACAGTTGGAAATTTTTTTGACAGAAACTATTAATACTTGGTATCTTTTATCCTTATTCAGTTTAAAATTTTGATAGAAAAGTTTACTCTTCAACCTTTTATGCTTTCGTGATAAAGCTATCAAAATCATTGCTATTAATATCTTTATAAAATAGTCGTATTTGATTAAACTCCTTAAACGTATGATCCTAAACATGGAAGATCTAAGTGTAATCTGTTAAAAAGCATTGCAGCAAAATGCATAAACTTTTTTATTTAAATAAAACGCTGCCATCCTGTAGCAGCAAATCGATGTGTTCTCAAAATAGACAAAATAAACCTTTGATCAGAAAATGATATTTGTTAAGATTATTTATCTACATTTGTCGGTTTGCTCATTACTTGTTGATTATTTATTTTCAGGATGTTTTGAATGTACTCCAAGAAAAACTTTATATAACTTGTCTAGAACACTTCTCGCTGGTCGTAGAACATATAAAGTCTGTGCGAAGGAATAAACTTTCCATACTCAGTCCCAAAGATACATTAGCCAAGGTAAATATGTAATTTCTAAAGATAATATTTTCTATGCATCTTAAGAATACGCTCTAGGAAAATTGAATGATTTTGATTAAATATTTATTTTCAGTTAAATGCTTTCTATGAGGAAATCTAATTAATTTATTCGCGCGTCTCTTAACCTACGATCTACTCTACTACTTAGAACATACATTTTAATTTTATATATAAAAGTTCTATAATAAATTTTATTATAAAAATTCTATAATTGATTTTATTATAAAAGTTCTATAAACAGTTCTATAATAGCTTTTATTATAAAAAGTCTATAATAGCTTTGATTTGTCAATCAATAGTATTTTTTAAAGTCTATTTCTATCTATAAAACTTAACTAACAAAATAAATGTTTTTCAAAGTCTTTATTGCACTGTTAAAAATTTAGCACTTGGTTTCACAAAAAAAGGTTCCTTGTAGCTGTAACGGCAGAGGGGTGAAAAGTTTCACCATATTTTTGGTATTTAGTTAAACCATTTCTCAGGCCAGGTTTTTGTTTCCAAAAACTGAAAAATGGCTCAAACAAATACCGGTACTATGGTTAAACATTTTACCACACAGTCGTTGCAGCTACTGGGAACCATAATTATGATGAAACCAAGCACGTAATTTGTAACAGTGTCAGACGCGCGGGTGGTAGCTTTCACAATACTTATCATTTTATCAATTATTTTAACCGGAAAATGTTAGCGTCATTCTGATGACCTGATATCAATCTTCCAGTATTCCTTGGCTTCCTAACCGCCACACTTTAGTACCATTTAGGCAGTTTTTCAAGTAACTTGCAATTAAATAATCTTTTCAGATTGCTGCGAGGCCCGGTGCCCACCACCTTCGCTGCTTGTTCCGTCTGACCTTCGTTCCCAAAGACATCTACGATCTCATGCAGAGGGATCCGGTCGCATTTGACTACCTCTTCCTGCAGGTACGACTGAAGAGAATTATCTACATTTGATGACACATGCAAATCTCTCTCTCAGTTATAATGTTTCAATCAATATAAGGGAACCCAGGAACTCCAATATGTTTCAAAATATTGAATCATCATGTTAACTTTAAATTACTGAACTGTGTATTTACGAAAAAAATGATATTATACACATATGAATATGGGGCTGTAGTAGGCAAGGATATTAGTTTATTCCAATATTACTTTTTTGCCAGCATAAAATGCCATTATTTGACGACAGCGATTTTCAGCAATTAAGTACACTTTCCAGCACAACTATTGCGGAAGTAATTTTTTATATAAACTAAAAGTAGTTCACATTAAACACAATAAACCTCAAGATCTTGGAAAATTGCAGAGCCTCCAAATACAATAGTAAAAGTGAAAAGTGTACCTAAAGGCTGAAAATTGTTGTTTTGAAATTAGGACTTTGAAGCGGGCAACTAAGTTACGTTGGAATTAACTAACACCTTTTCCAACTAGAGCATTATATTTATGTGTGTATTATATCCGCTTTTTCATGAATACACATTTTAGTGTGACTAAAAGTTAAATTAAGATTTCGATATTATGAAGCGTCGTTGGGTTCTCGGTTCCCTTAAATCAGATACTTGAAGAAGGAAAGAATTTCAAGAGAAAAAGCATTCGTCTAATTTTCATCTTCCAACTGATGATTATCTTTGCGTCCATTTATGTGTTTTTTTATGTAGTTATTATAGATTTCGGGTTATTCTGGTTTAGAAGAAAGGGTTTTCATTTTTATATTATTTAAAGTTTACTTTTATATTTCGTATCTATGCTTTTATTCTTTCAGTTAGCAGTTAAATCTATTTTTAATTGAATTTCAAAAAAATAAGTACATAATCAAAGTGTTTCTTAATATGTGTAACTATTTGCATCAATCCGTTTTCAAAAATATTAATTTCTATTTAAGACAGGGTAATATATTACAGCAGAAAAACTTACCACGTAAATTAAGAAAATATTTATTGACGCATTTATACATTTTCAATATTTCAATACACTTTAAAAAAATTTAAGCTTGGTTTCACCAATAATACGGTTCTAGTAGCTCTAACAGATGTGTGGTGAAATGTCTCACCATATTTTTGGTATTAGCATGAACCATTTCTCAGGATTTTTGTTACCTGAAAAATATTTCAATCAAATACCGGAAATATGGTGAAAAATTTCACCACAAAGCCATTGCAGCTTCTAGGAGCCATATTTTTGGTGAAACCAAATGCCAAATTTTTAACTGTGTATATTGTTTTCGAATTATATATAATTAAGTTCATTATTTTAATTAAGACTATTTTAATTAACAACTGTGTGTTTTTCCTGTATGATGCAGAGCTGCAACGATGTGGTGAAAGAGCGATTTGCCCCTGAGCTAAAGTATGACGTAGCCTTGAGGCTAGCCGCCCTCCACCTACAGCAACACGCAGTCACCAGCGGGATGCAGGGGAAGATGGTTGTCAAGGCAATCGAGTGAGTCCCTCTTCCTCACTGTTATTCAAATTATATTGAAAGCACACTTGGTGGATAGGTTCCAACTATTTCACTAAAGCATGCCAAATCAATTAACGATGGCTATAAGCATTGCAATAGTGCAGCAATTTTTCGCAAATTAAGAAATTATTTTTTGACGCATTACTACGTTTCCAATTTTAATACATTGTTTTTCGGTATCGTTAGAGGATGGTTGTCAAGGCAATCGTGGATGTTCCTTTTACTCACTGTTCGAAGTAATTTAAAGAATATTGATTGCCCCTTTGTTGGATAAGTTAAAAAAAATTCGCTTACGCATGCCATATTTTATTTTTACGGTGACTATAAGCGTTGAAATTTTGCTTACAAATAGAAATTCTGTTACAAAAGTGACCTTATGAATGGGGGATTGTTTATTATTCTGATAAAGCAGGACCTGTGCCCTGCGAAACATGCCAATTTTTACAAAAAAAAAACGAGTTAAGTTGTCTGATTTCGTTAATTTTCAATTTAAAAAAAGCAAAAGAAATGCGCCATTTGAGAGCCCTTATAAAAATAGCTTCAAAAGAAATGCGGACTATTCAATTGTTCAATTTATCAAGTTAATCCATTTACGGATATTATGTTCTCTGAGAGATAACATATATGGCTTAACTATGAAAGGTTTCTTACGTATTTTTAAAAAAGTTAAGCTGAAAATTCTTCTTTCTAGCCGTGAGTACGGACTGGAAAAGTTCGTGCCTTTGTCCCTCCTGGAGACGATGAAGCGGAAGGAGCTGCTCAAACTTCTCGGGCAGCTCATGAAGCAGAACCAGGCGCTGAGTGGTCCTGGACAGAAGCAACTCACGGCCACGCAGGCCAAGTTCCACTACCTCAAAATCGTCAGCGACCTGCCCACCTACGGCGCTAAGTCATTCGCCACATGCTCCAAGGTAGGTTTGGGTTGAGAAGCAAATAGCTGTTTATCCTAGACTTAGTATTATAGAATACGGATAATATTGAAATTGTTATCTGAGCAACAGATGTAATATTTTTTTACTTTCAATTTACTTTAAACATAATGGTATGAAAGATTCAAGTGTGAAACTAAAAGGGGATTCGTGTTTTCAAGTTTGACAGGGATTGTGTCGGAAAAGTTTTATTATATTTGAATATTGGTGTTGTCAACTCTGTTATTGAAACTTCATGCGGACTAAAGTAGGTTTCAAATTTGACACGGTTGGTACGGACGTTGTTATTGAGTAGTAATTGAAGATCGTGTGGTGTTTCACACCCCTAGTTTTAAATAGTTTAATTCTGCCTTGTTTACTGGTTCATCAGGTGGACGGTGCGTATCTCCATTTTCCAAACCTTGATATGGAGTCGCAAAGTCAACTTCCTGTTATCACACGATTTTGTACTCCAGATATCGTCTCAATATTGTAGCGTCAAAACGATATCGGAAAGCTGTCTAAATGTTATAATATGATTAAGCTACCTGCATTGTCGATTCCAAGTGGCTCGTTCACCAATATGAACCAGTAATTTCCAAACAAACTTAAGACTCGTTTATCGACCTTGGAAGAAGTGAGAACTAAGTTGACCCATTACTTAAAGGACCACAATCGAACTCGCGATGGACAGCTTGAATGTCTGGCAAGCTAACAACGACACCATCTCGGTTAGGTGTAGTAAAGCGTAAACATTACATCTAGCAAATTAAGTAGTTTCAGGGAGATAATTTTAAAACACTAGGGGATGTATAACACTACACTACAATTACCATTAAATAAAAAACATTACCATTAAAAAATTCTAAGGCAGCAACCCGTTTTAACATGCACGATTTTCTCAAAAACCTTATTATGACGTCTGACAAATACTGGAGACTCGTGTACCAAATTTGAACTCCGTACTCTTTTAATTCAAGCTGTTGAATAGTTTCAGACAGATAGACGAATCAATTTTCAAAAAAACCCTTCTTTTTTTTAGAATCAGCACCCTCCAAAACGTATAGTAAAAACACAAAATCTTAAGTTCGGATTTTCGACGCCCTATCGTAACATTGTCTTTAACTTATAATTCATATTAAGAAATTGAAAGTAAAAATAGTAATTGACATTGTCACATATATCAATGACTGCGCTAATAAGGTCCAGGCAAGTGCATTCGTCTTTTGTATGTTATGAGATATCTTATCAATTAGCAATTATATAAAGATTATTCTTATTTATATACACTCTGACATTATCATTAAGTATTAAACTTAAGGACCAAGCATGCTTGGAAACTAAACACTGGGGGTCCCGCGTGAGGTTGACCACCTAACCGGGACATATGCCTAACACCCCAGAGCCCCTGGTCACGAAAGCTGAATTGGGCACGGCAGGCCTTGGCCCAGCAGTGGGCTTTTGCGCCTAGGAGTTTAGTTTTTTTTAATTAAACTATGCTTACTTTTGCTACAAAGAAGTTATTCTTTTTCTAACACTTGGATATCTTGAATTCGGATTTCAATGTATATTAAGGCGATTTCAACTGCAAACGCAATAAGTTTCGGAATTCTCATGAATTAAAACAAAAAGTTTTTAGTTCTTAAAGGGGCCCGGATGGCCGAGTGGTTTGGACCATTACGCTATCAGTCTGCGCGCTGTAACGGGTGCGGGTTCGATTCCCGAATTCGCCCTGTATATTCCTTTCTCTGTGACAGTAAAAAATTCTTTCTGTGTTTGTCTTACTTGACGAAGGCTTCATAAACGGGTCTCTGATCAAGCATACAAGCCGGAATATATATGTACCAACCTACCCCTGGTTCTTAAAGTTTTGAAAAACTGAGAACTTCTATAGTATTCAATGTACCTTGAATAGTGTTTGTTGAGAGATCATTATAATTCGCCAAGGGGTGAGAGGATCCCATTGAAAGATTGAAAAAAATTCCATATTTCTATAATAGTTTAATCAATTAAACTTACACAAATACTTGAATTCAATGAATAAACTACAAAAAATACTGTAACATATTTGTTATTGGGTTTTGAAGCGTATTTTTTCTGAAAATACTTTTAATTTGGAATGAATTATACTATTTTGTCTTTTGTCCTTAGATAGAAAATTCGATTATTTATACATAATTACTTATTTTTGGCTAATTTTTTTTTTATTCTTCAAATACAAATAAAAATGGCATAAGTCATTGCAACTTCTTTTTTATATGGTTCTAGATTGCTACTGTAAAAAAACTAATTATTAGTTCCTCGACGAAAAAACTTTCGCATAAACTTTGGTACAAATTATATTTTTCTTTACTTATAGAATTCACCTATGGAAATCGCCATTTTAGTTGGGCCGAGAATTGGAATCAGTCAAATTAGCACTATCAGGAATATTGCAGTAAGTTAAACAACGAATATTATTTAAACTGATAGAATTACCTTCTCATTATTGATTTTTTTTATTTCAATTTATTTTTATGGAAAATGCCAAAATGTTTACGTAAAATAAAAATAATAAAATAGTTATTTCAATTTTCTTGGTATAGAAAACATAGACATAATTTCAACGATTACTTTTATACAAATTTAAATGTAATTTTAACATATTTTCAAATTGTTCATATAAGTACGAGAAATCGACGTTTTCACAATATGTTATTATTCAATAAAAGGTAAATATTACTTATAGAAATAAAACAAATTTTACTTCATTATTGCATTCTTCAAATTATTTCTGTACAAAATGTTCGTGCATCACGATTTAAATCCGAAGATTTTTGTTAGCTCAGCCTATAACATTTTACACATCTACACTATCCAGAATTAGCAGGTGTGTTTATTTTTTTTAACAATATCATTAAAAAAGAAGTTTTTACAATATTACTTACAATAATAATGTCTTAGACATGATTTTCTTTTACTTAATATGTCTTTCTTTCTAGCCAATTAATCTCGCCCAATTCGGTGAACTGGACAGCATTGATGTGTCCAGAGAAGACGATTTCTCATACAGAATCAGAATAAGACTGCGACACCCAGAGAAAGAGGTAGATCTGCCACTTCCTTACAGTTTTAACCTAATAAACTTGGATAATTAAACTTGAATATAAAGTTATTATATATATTTTACATGACTTATGTGCAATCAAAAAGTAGGACACCAGGTAAAATAATAGAATGGTGACGAAATTGTTGTTTGAACAATGGATATGTTTAAATTATTCATTTGGGATACTTCAAATTGCCCACAATCGATAAAAAAATAAAAGCAAAAATCTTATTGCAATTAGAAATTACTAGTAGTATAAAACAATCTAAAACGCATTAAACTGCCCTGTACTTACCAAACGCTTTTTTCCTCTTATATCTTTTTCGTCAAAACAACTGAGAAGTCACTAAATTCGAGAAAATCTGGTAAATGACATATAGATATTTCCTCCTCAAATTCTAACCCTTTCATTTGCCATAATCGATTATCTTTGACGAGTTTATTTGATGAATTCGACTCATTTTATTTTAAGGTGAAATTATTCTTCCGAAATAATTAAATTATAAAGACACACTTATAACTGCTATGCTAGTACCATTACTGAGTCCAATCGAACAGTTTCGAACGCCATCAACGATAGGGCTTCCAAAGCCATTGTCCCTTTCAGAAACTAAATTAGCTGATGAAGCCAGACCATTCGCCATGATGAATGCCCATTAGGGCAGTCTCCATGAAAATTAGCCATGCACCAATTATCTCCAATCCAGAAAATCGATATTTTCCATGACTTTGTCCCCTGGTCGACTGACCACTAAATCGGAATAATAAGGTCTTTTCATTATGAAAGGTGGTGCTGGATGATTAGTTTTCCAGCTCAGTCGAAATGCTTTGGTATTTAAATGAGGCTTTGAATGCTTAATCAGTTGTTTAAATGCATATTTTTGTCATCGTTTGGGAGTTATTCATCTGATTATTTCCCTAATGAAAGCGAAGGTAGATGTAAAGAGAAGTGGTGCGAATACCATAATTTTATATCTATTTCGGAAATAAATAATGTCAGTAATTTAGCTTGCTTTCAAAATTAAATTTAGTTAATATCTCGATTGTATTTTGCAAATAATGCAAAATATATTTATACATGCAAATTATATTTGCAAATAATGCAAAATATAATCGATATACTATTAGTTAAATGAATAATTCCACTAATGAAAGCGAAGGTAGAAATTAAAGTAAAGTAGAGCAAATATCACAATTTTATTTAGGAAAAAAATAACATAAATTATTTAGCTATCCCTAGATTAAATTTAGTTAATATCTGGAATTTGTTTTGCAAATGATGCAAAATAAAATAAAAATACAATTTGACTAAATCCAAAAGAATTTTACCTAGAATAATAGTTGCTAAATTATTATTTTCTCTCGCTTGGTTATCTTCAATTCGAAATATTCCTGACAAAAATGACGCGTACTTTTATGATGCAATTTTTCTATTGTTCCTTTGTAAGTTATTTAACATTATAATATATGATACATATTCTTATCAGAACCCAATTTAATTTATTGTTTTCAACTTTCGAAATAATTCACATGCAACCTGTCTAGACATAATATAGTGAAATTTCTATAAATGTAGTTCTGAATAACCAGATTTATTAGCTGTGAAATGAAACACACATATGTTTTCCTTACTTTCATTAATTATTTATATTTGAAAAGTCTGGTGATATTTTTTTTAAATTCTAAGATCAAAAAATTTATTATACACATCATGATTGTGAAATTTGTAATTTTCTAATAGTGTCTGAACATTCTGATGGAGGACCGAGAGACCGAAGAATTTGTTCTAGTCCTCGAACAATATTACAAACAACTCATTGGAATGGAGCTGCCAGTCAAATGGAAAGATAGGGATCCAGAACCCATCGAAAGAGGTAGTAAATTAATTTCTCGAATCAAAGTAATTAACAAAATCTAAATCGTATAAAATTTAAAAATAATTGAAGTGTTATAACTTCAAACTATAAACAAGTTTAACCCTCTAACCATGCACACGGACATAGCCATTATAGAAGCTGACTGTTCGTCTGCCCGTCACCCACTTTCATATTCCAAACTACAAATGCTACAGACAAGTGTGGTTCATCAAAATCGAAATTAGAAGACATTGAAAATATCAGAAAAAAAATCGAAATCGAATTACTTCAATTATTAAAAAGCTGTAAAATTTATTACTCATATAAAAAGCATAAGAAGTTCATTTTAGCTTCCACACTACGTTTATAACGTAAAAAGTGGAAGGTATTATAATCGTTCAGTCTGTCCGTCTGTCACCCACTTTCACAGAGCGAACCACAAGTCGCACAATCAAGTAGGATACGTCATTTTGAAGCAAAACATCAGGCTAGGTTACATCCCAAATTTCATTAAATTTTTTTTAATTAGAACTATATTTAAAGTTTAAATAACTAAAAATTTAATCTACATTGAATTAACATGCAAATTCCATTTTCATTCAATATTTTACAATTCAATTATTACAACTAGCTAAAGGCGCTGTTTGGCGAATTTCTTTCTGTGGTGTATAAATAGTGTTTCCTGTTGAGCACAAATGTTGTGTGGAAGCGGTTTAAGTGACAGATTCTGTAACAAACCAACTTGTTTGATATCATATTTATTTTGTCTGCATCTTTTGTAATGTTTCAGGATTATAGTCCCATAGTTAAGGATTTCTACTGTAACTGAATATGTGCACTGCACTTAATTATTTGAAGGATGAAGTTGCACAGCTCACATTCTCCAAAGTATAACTAAAATATAGTGTATGGCCCCTTCATTGGCGACTTCGTCCAATGGAATTTACTATTATCAGAAGTCGCCAAAGAACTGAGCGGCCACTGTATCTTAGTTATACTTAGGATAATATAAGTTTGAAACTATACCCTTCTTTTATACAATCATTTTATGAGCAAAACTATTTTTCTTTTACATTCATGCATTCTTAAAAAACATCGAAGAAAATAATATATCTCACAAACCTGATGTTTATTTTATCAATTCCATATGAAGTTTCTATGTTAATGAAATTTTAAAAAAAATCAGGATGTATGATGTGCTTTTAAAAAAAATCCTTTTAAAGGCTTAAAATCTAAAAAAATCTGTCTAAACTAAATGAAGATGATTTTTTTATCAAGAATTTAAAAACACATTTTCGGTTTTAAATTTACGCCATATACATTTTTTTATTTTATGATGCACCAACACTTTACACTCTAAAGATTTTTAGTCAAAATATTTAATTTATATAATTGTAGAATCTCGGATTGCATACATTGCGAAAGAATCAATTCTACCGTAAATTTTCCAATTAGCAATTTCATTTGAAAATATTTGTACATGTATTTTAAAGAAAGCATTTTTCTAAGCAACGAAAATAATTCTAAGAAGCCATAATATAAAAAAAAAACCTTCTACTTTGAAACTGAATAATCATTTGATCGCATCTTACACACATTTTATTTGCCAATATATATTGAATTCCACTTTGATTCGCTGTTTACTTTAGACATGCGTTGAATTTCTTTTGAGTTAAACTGAGCTTTTCTCGTTTTCTATTATAAGCCTGTATGTCTTGAACAAAATCTGCACCTGGGGTAATGTTGATTCAGGCTCTTTTTTTTTCTCAATGAATTCTTATGGGTACTAGAAGGACATGCGTTTCCTTTTTGATTGCGCGGTGAATGCGTAAATGTAAGATCGTACACCTATTGAGAGTTAAGCATCTAACGACTATGACACTACGGAATGATTTCAAGAATTGCTTACTCAAAGAGAAGATATAAATTTTAGAGTTTCCCATAAAGTTGTTTCATTTCTTTTTTAATTCAAGTACTTGCTATAATAAAATAATTCCTATGATCTAATTATATAAGGATTGGTAACACTTGCATTGTTCTTTCGTCAAATCACTGCGTATTTGTGGACCACTTTGTGTTTTATTTCATAGAAATATAGTCATGTTGATGTAACTTGATTCTTCTATTCAACGCGCGTAAATGCTGAGCATTTCGAAATTGAAATGTCATTTTTGATTACGTCGTTAGCTTGCGCGATTCTTTGGTTATTTGCCTCAGAAGATTAACTGGTGAGTCAAGCATAAATTGTCCTTGCATTTCTCTTTCTCACACACCTTTCATTTTTAATGGGAAAAAATAACTATTAAAGGTTTTCCAAGGTTAATTAAAAGTACGTTTGACATTTAAAAGCTCCGTTATTTAATATGCTCTAATTGCATGATTTTGTTGAATTGCAAACTATATAAAAACATGTAGGTCCAGAACATGATTTGAACTTGCGAAAGAAATTATAAATATAAATAAATATCAAATGTTTTTGAAAATACTTAAAATCTTACATCTAATAAGCTAAAGAAATAAAATGCTAAGTCATTTGAAATTACTACTAGTTTGAATTATTTTATTTGTTTGCGCTAACAATAATACATAATATAAAACATTCTAACTCACCAACAGAAATAATTAAGATTTCTGCTACTTTTGTCTTTTCACAGAACCGGAAAATATGAATTTTCTCAAAATCTATAATATTGCTTACGATTAAAAACATACATTCTTAATATGCGTGATTTAAAAATAAACGAAAAATTATATGAATAACAAACAATTTTCTAAACCAGTTTCCTTAAGATGAGTACAAAAACTAACCATAAATTTATTGTTATAATTATTTGCGCAACGTGCTGACATAAGCATCATTTACTTCTTATTTTCGCGTTCACTTAACTTGAGGCTATGGACTTGTAAAGTCTTAGCACGTTGTCGTTCCGGTTGTCGTTGTGATAGTCTAAATCTCGTTGACATGAACCAAGTCATTGAAACTCTTTAATATAGCTATTGAAGAAACCATGTGCGTCAACAAACTTAGTTCAAGGAACATATAAAGACAATTTCAGATTCTAAGCACATAAAGTTGTTTTTTGAAAATTCTTGACTAAAACCGTAGAAAAGTAATTATCCACATAAATTTGGGAAGATGAACCATAAAGGAACAATTATTATGCATTTATGCCGCATTGTTCTTTGAGAATGAAAACATTCTGGTTTTTATAACAAAAAAATTAGGTAGTATAAGGAGTGATGCAATCCTTCCGTTTCTCACTTTCGTATACTTTCATCATTTCACTTTCGGTGCTGTGACTCGTTGTCATCATGAAAACCTCTGCATGTTGCTGCGAGTTAGGTAAAGTGTTAACTCTCCAACTCATATATGTTTCAGTAAGTAAAAGCGTTAGCTAAACAATAAACAAAAATATTTTTCACTTTTTAAGACATTAACTTAAACACAGATGTTGGGTCTGACCTTAATAAAATTGTTCAATCCTGCGTGAATTTAATCACTTTTCATTTAGTATTCAGAAATGGAAAATGTGTTTTGATTCTCATTGAAGGTTTGAAATTTAATATGATATTAAATATTTTTTTCTCAGTTCCAAGCTACCACAGTCGCCATATGGTACATGATGCGCCTTGGAACTATTGTCCTCCTCATTCGCCACAGAAGCAGTTGCAAGAAATTGAAGCTGTAAATTCTACTGTCAGAACAATTGACTTGTCAATACCACCACCGCCTTACATACTTTGTGAGGTAAGATATATTTTAATAGGTATTATTCTGTCAAAAGAGTGCAATAAGAAACAATGTTGAATGGACTTCGCAGACCATAAATAAAATTTATTTCCATAACTCTTGCAGATGATACCAAACCTTTTTTTTTTATGAAATAAGGATAGAATCTAGATGCGCTAATTTAACATTAAATTATACAAAGCCATAGCGAGACTATGAGGTAAACAATAAAATCGGCCAACGTCGTACATGTATTCTTTAAATATATTTTTATACTTGAATTTTAAAAGATCTCAGTAAGAAATTATAGCTTTTAAAACTATTGGATTTTAGCAATTATCTATTTCACGAAACACTACACAAATCTTACTGGGTACACCTTACTTGATATTACAACCAGTATGAAAATACGTATGAGTGTCTACAAATATCTTATCTCAAATTGAAGTTAATCATAGGCATCATTAAAGCTTTTACATTTTAATAACATCGCAAAGCTTTCATGATGATTCGATTTTAATAACATCGAAAGCTTTAATCGATCTACAGCGTAGAGTCCGGGCACTACTGATATTGAGGGAGCACCGAAATAATATTTTAGCAATAGGGTAGTTTATATTATTAAAATTTATGATATAAAAGGATAGGATACAAGGCCTCCTGACCTACGAAACTTCTGGGTAGGGTGACCAGTCGTACGGCATTTTGCAGTACAGCTTGTTATTACTATCTAGATATAAAAATGGTGCAAATAGTCTCTGATATATACTTTTTTAAAAATAAAACAACGTAACTAAAATATGATTTTTGAAAATTTAATGATGGTTACACAATCGAAAAGTTAATCACTGAAACTAATGTGGTCTGGCTACTTATGTGGCAACTTCTAATCACACCCTTCCTCTTCTCTTTTAATTTCCCACAGGAAAGAAAGCTCTCCCGAAGCAACTCTCGTGACCAGTTCAGCATCGCCACCAGCCCGAGCTCCGTGGACCACAACATGAACGAGATGCAAGAGCTGCTCACCACGTCCATCCCCTTGTGCATATCTTCCCCGAAGAAAGAATCCACCACTGACCCGGAGGACGGGAGCAGCAGCAAAGACGCCACCAAGTGCATCGCCGATGTCGCGTTCACCTCTGGAAGCCAAGGCATCGAAGAGGAAGATACCAGCCAGGATCAAGACCAAGACAAGCCTAGATTCCCGGATAAGGCTGTCCTGGATGCGCCCAAGACGCAGCGTCGAAGACTGTATAGTGGCAATAATGATATTGATCTGCACAGCGTCATCTCTATTGAAATGCTGGAGGAAGAGGATGAAGGTATGAGCTTTGATCAAACTTATCCCGAAAATGTTACACCTCTTGACTACAGATTTTATCGATAATAACTGTTATGCAAACTGGAAACCACGTTGGCTTCTTGACAAAAAGTATCATTTTTTATAGAAAAAAAAAATATAATATATTTATATTATTTTAGGGTGAGTTATACTGATTTGAGCTACTCCAATAAGTGGGTTAAGTTTATGAACTTTTTTTGTGTTTCATGCCGAAGAGAATTTTGAGAAGCAAAAAGTTTCCTGTGTGAAAAATCGTTTTAAATATTAGTCGATAATATCACTGAACAGTTTAACCCTAGAAATGCAAACCTAGGGCAAATATATACCGCAGTTTGTAGTTCTAAAGATTTAGACAGTGGACAATCCCTCTATGATCAAACATTTTCCCCCCTCTTTTTCAGGCGACCACCCAGCCGAGTCCAAGATCGAGATGAAGAGCCGCGAGATCCTGTCGCGAGTGACCGAGATGAGCAAGATCGTAGAGGACGCGCAGCTGTACCTGCAGCAGAGGAACGAATCGTCGACTCGCGGCAGCTGTGACCTCGGTCTCAAGTCCAACGATTCGCTGCTGCTCATGCCGCGTCACGGAGACTCGGACGGATATAACGGGGATGCGCTGGAGTCGATGCCATCCGAGAGCGAGGCAGAGAGCACGCCCGCCAATAGCCCATCGCACGAGAGGAATAACACAGCCATGTTGACCAGCCTGGAGGACAGCGAGGCGAAGATCATGTGCTCCAGTTTCGGTCTGCACTCGCCGCATCTATTCATGTCGTCCTTCCATCAGGTGGGTTTTGTTTATCTACTGATGGTCATTTTCGCACGATGTAGTGGACACTAATTTTTTTTCTCAACAATAGTCTGATTTTTTAAATATATAAAAACACCTGCTCGTTTTTATTTATGCAATTTATAATTTTGTTAGGGAATAACCCAATCATACTATACTTTTATTTCAAGTTTTAATTTCAATGTACTAAATGTTGACTATTTTGTCATTCAGACTAAGAAAAATTGGTTCTTTAAAATTTTAGCAAAAATCATTCAATATTATTTACATACAGTATCATGAATGCTCTATTAGAGCCCTGCTTTCTTTTTAAATTAAAATAGGTACATACGTACTAATTTCAAGCTGAAAAAATATTATAAACGGTATTAGAAATTTGTTTTATAGTAACTCATTGATTAAATAAATTGTTTTGCTAATTTTTTTTTGCAGTCAAACGTTTTATTTTATTTTGAAAGTCCAATCCAATTTGAGCAGAATTGACGGATAAATGACGTTGAAAGTTTAACTATTTTTTCATAATTAAATCCGTTAGTGCCAATCATATGAAACACTTGTTTGAACTTATTAGGTGTTGTTAATTAATCCCTAAAAGGCCTAGTGGCTCAGAGCTGATGCCTCGCTTTGCCAAAGCACAGGCCCATTGTTCGAATCCCGGATTAAGCGAAGTTTACTCAATTTTTTTATACCTTAAATGGGTCAATAAAAGGAGGACCAAACATGCTTGGCAACTAAGCACTGGGTGGTACCGTGTAAGGGTAACCACCTAACCAGGACATATGCTATAATTTCCAGCCCTTGTTCATGATAGTTGAAATGGGTACACCTGAAATTGGATTGCCCCACTATGGGATTTCGCTCAAAAGAGATTTTTTAAAATTGTTATTAATTGATAGAATTACTAATTAACGTAACTTTAACCTTTGTTTATCAATTGTCACCATAAACAGCTACTTACATTAATATATTAAAATTAATAAATAAAAACTAGTGTTTAAAAATACCCATTAACAATGAATTATTCATTAATTACTGTCAATCATATAATGTTTTAAGTAATACTGTAATAAGCCATTGTTACATAATCGACTATCGCTTAAACTTCCATCTAACCAATATAATAAACCTCTTTTTCGATCTCTAGGAGTCCACGGACGAGGACATCGAGGAACTCCTGCGTCAGCTTCAGACGTCGACCGACTTCGAAGGGGACGGTGCACTGTGCCTGGACCCGGACATCATAGATCTTACCATAGTCCCGCCACCGTCGTCCGAGGGAGACACGGACCAGGAGACGGGACAGCGCAGGGACTACTACGCAGAGGACGCCAATGGTAAGGCTGAAAATTAAACCTGACAGCTTCTATATCCATGAAAATATTTTAATAAATATTTTTGCATGATAATTGTTTAGAATAATAAAATGGAATTCAGCTACCGTATTACACAGTGGCTAGTCGCAAAATGCAACCAAAGCCTGCAACCAATCCTATTTTGTAATGTTAATGTAATAGTTTCCGGCTGCCTATTTCTAGCCTCCTTTAGGAGCTTTAACAATCCTATTTTGCGACTTCAAAATTTAGTTATCGCGACTAGTTTTGTTAAATATCACTATCACCTTAATAAAGTGGTTTCCAAAGATCTTGCTGATAATTATCATCTTAAAATTGTGACGGATCGCGCATGTTAACTCAGTAGATCACTTTTCCACGCTCAATCGATTTTATCTTAATTTTTGTTTAGACCACAGCTACTTAAAAAATATTGCTTAATGCGCTCTTCAGATAAGACACACAGATATGCATTTACTTATTCAAATACGTAAGCATAGCATAACGTCTGGTAAAGAGCAATGAGAACTTAATGACTTCGGACTTCGAGGTTTACATAATTGGGTGAATGGATTTATTAACACCATTAACCCATTGCTTATCTCTTATGCTAAATAAATATAATATTATGCCTTAAATTTCACTAATATAGATCCATTTTTATGTATAGCTGCTAATGAAGAAGAATCTGACGAAAATGGCATCGTGTTTTCGGCCCCATCCGATCCCAAACCCTCACCAAAAGACAGTGAAGACCCTTCGGCCACCGAAGATGACCTCTCTGCTTATATCATTCCACCACCACCCCCGAGCTCTACCCGACAGGTACGGATTCCATTAAAACTATTTCAAACTAACTTTCTTACAAATAAATAATAATGTTTCCTAAATAAAATACATTTTAATTTATGTTCATTATCAGGTTGAGGAACAGAACAGAGTACTTGCTAGATTTCGCAAAGCAGCAGAAGAAATTCGTCACATGATGGCTCACGGTAACGACAATCTAGCCGGAACCAAGTACTCAGATAGCATGAACTCTGTCAGCAAGTTCTGCACGATTCCCAGAAGACACGAAGAAGCTCACCGACCACCGCTATCTTCACTGGCTTCTCTGGTGACGCCTGTACGCGAAAACCACAACAAGATTGGTGGTTCTGTCGATGATGCATCATCGGACAGTTCTGTCGCCCTTGGACCAGCCGTGGATTCTGAAACTGGCGTGGATTGGAGACCACAACCACCTCCAAGGGTCAAGAGGAATTCTTTGGTAACCATGGATGGAAGTCAGAACCAAGTCAAGAAAGAAGGTGGGAAGAGGTTTTCTGTGTCTTCAGCTTCGCAGAATGTTAGAGAACAAACTAGTCAGGTGGGCATTTAAGTTTAATTATTAAATAAATTATTTTCTAAATTTATAATTTTTCTTAATGCTGCTATTAACGTTCGTTGTAATTTCATTTCTTTCAGAATGGGTCTTCTACAAATGGTCATCATTTAGAAAAAAATGACTGTGATTCCCAAGAAATAATCACTAGCAATCAAACAACAGTATCAAATGGTTTCCAAAACGGACATCTTTCGCATAGTTCATTTGAATTTAACGGATATACCGAAGAAATTTTTTCAAATAGACATGACAGTGATTTCTATGTAAATGGTGAGTATAATGGATATGAATCTAGTGAATTTCAACCATCTGTTCAGGACGAGGTCAAAGAATGCGATGTATGCATGGGAGCAAAAAACGGACTTGTAAATGGATGTTCTTGCAAAAAGCTAAATCGTTTTTTAAGTTATCACCAATCTTTACCTAGAAAAGCCATGGGCTTGAAACTACAACCAGTGAATGGAGGTACACTAGAAAATGGTTTCGAATCTCTAAATGGCAAAGCATCATTTCAGACGGCACAGCAGGAAATCGCTGACATGATCGAGAATCTGGACTTGGCCTGCAAAGCTCGTCTCAATGAATGCGACGAGTGTCTACCAAAACCTGGCGACACAAAACTAGTTAAGGTCCGCAACACTCTCATATACGAGTCCAGACAATTCGTGACGGCCTCCAAACTGTTCGTGAAGAGCATAACGGAATCTTCGGACAAGATGGAAGAGCACCTGACGACGTGCATCGCTCTCCTCGACCGAATCTTCGCCGTCAGCGAGCTGGTAGTCATGGAGATGAGTCTGCCCTCCCAGATCAACAGCCTGGTGGACAAGCTGAAGGAGATGGCGGTGGCCTACTCCAGGACTGTGCAGGCAGCCCACTGCGCCGCCTCGGGCGAGATACCAAATCCCAACATGGCCGGTCTCATGCACCAGGCCACGGCACTGGCCACGTCGCTGACAGTGCTGATGAGGACTTTGCGGACATTCTCTGGTCCTTGAGATTAATCGCATCTAAGTCATATATTAACATTTATTATAAGCACTTGATTTGCTTTTATTTCTTCACTTAAACGACACCTAATAGTAATACTTTGCGCCGTTCTGCTTGCTGAGTATTTCAGGAAGCTAATTGTCTTGGTTATGATTTTTTCAATGAAATTAGTTCTCAGGGTTACGTATTTTTTTTTCCTCTCTCATGTTTCACATTCATAATGACATGAAAGTACCCAATTCTAAATGATTTCAACGTGCTAAACACGATTCACCTTAAAAAATGTTTGTTGGGTCTAGTTTTTGAGTTATGGTCGTTTTTTTCATTACATAGGATGCCGCGAAAAGAAAGGGCATACTAAATGCAAAATAAATTACAATCAATTGTTTATAGAAATTAGAAACCCTCCGAATTTCTGCTCATACAGGTTATATTTGGTATTATCATAAGGGGGTGGTAGGGGTTAATAACTTTCATTTTTTTTGTATCCATATTATCTGCTTAATAACCCTATGCAACATAGAGTTATTTTCACATCAAGAGGTGCAAAAGAAAAAAAACAATAAATTATTTTCATTTCGTCCATGATTCTTTTAGAAGCTGTAGCATATTTAACATACGCATGGCTATTATCCTTATTAAAACTAAAAAAAATTGGGGAATTTGGAACAATTAGTCCTTTGTCATGTGGACCGGACGCAGAATAAAAGGAATGTTAGGCTATTTCTAAAAAAACACCTCCTTTAACAGATGAGATGATGCAGAAATAACAGTCATTAACAAGATTTGTTGGTTCCCTCTTAATCATAAAATGGCATTCTCTTTCCTTCCATAAAATGGCATACCTTTTTCTTGCCAGCAAATAGCATTACCTCTTTTCCCCCATGAAGCCAAAGTGACAAATTTGCTACCAAGCCTAACAACAAACGTGAGGGGCCAGGCCTTTTTCCTGGTCTCCTATCTTGTAACCAAAATACAAATGATACGCTTTCTTAACTTTTGCAGTGATGCTCCTTTTTTGTGCAGAAAATGATTCTTTTCCGCAAATATAACGGGAGTTATTAGCGATATTAATGCATTTACGAGGCATTACAGTTATAGATTTAACACTATCACTAATTTTTGATATTCCACAGTTTCTAAAACAACCATGGACGAAATGCAAGGAATTTATTGCTCTTTTTTCTGCACCTCTTGACATAAAAACGATTCTTATTTACAAAGGGGTATTAAGCTGCTAAGACCAGTGCAAAAACCTTGAAAGTTATCAACATGGGGGTGGGAGGAGATGATAACATCAAATCAAATGCGCGCTTTCATTTCGCGATATACAATGTAATTAAAAAACCTTCCGTAATTAAAAAAAAACTAGAGCCAAAAAAGCATTTTTAAGGTGATATTTGTGTTTAGCACGTGGAAATCATTCAGATTTGCGTACTTTCATCTCAGTCACATCTTCTCTGTTGACCAGTGTAATTTATCATGTCATCAGAAGACAATATTCAAGAAAATCCAAACAATCATATTATTTAGTCGCAATAATAAAAAATATTACACTTATTATAGAATTATTAGTTTATTTAAATACCATGTACAAATCGTAACTAATTTGTGGAAGTAAGTATTCTCAATATTATCATGTTTATAACGATTTAAATTTTATTTATTGTACATTTTTGCTATAAATTATCTTAGATTTTTAATTTTTAAAAAAATTAATTTTGTACATGTTTAAAATAATTATGTGTGGTCAAAAAAATATTGAATCGAATATGAATGTTAACCTATAAAATGTGTTCTGTAAGTTATAGTATAATACTTAAAATTTTGCTCATAAATTGTAATCATATTTCTACTAATTCAATATCCAAAACTTCACCCATAATATTCAAATTAAGCACTCAAGATGTGTAAATTAATTTTATATATTTATAGAATGCTTAGCTATAAAAGGCAATTTGACTTTCTTAAATATTTTTAAAAGATGAATTATCGTGATTACGAATGCACAAGCGAAATAATATTTTTAAAAAGATTAATTTACCAAACATATTTCAACTAGGATAACATTACTTCAGTGGTGACTCGACTGTGAAGTGCATTTGGTTGATTGACGCCAACATGGACACTTTGTAAATAACCTTAAAACTTACCTCTGATGTGAAAGTCCGGTTTTAATAATAGTTTTTTATTTCTTTTTGTAAAAACAATTCACGGTTCTTTAAAATTCGGTAAAAATATTACTATCGACATTCTTAATAAGTTGAAGTAACGAAAAAAAATATCATTAACTAAAGTTTTTCAACTATAAATTTTAAACTTTCTTTTTTCGGTTAGTGAACTCTCCAAACTTCCAGCATTACATAGTTTTAGAATAATATAAATTACTTTCTAGATAATAATCGGAAAGTAAATATGACATCTATGTAAACTTTGTTATAACAATCAATACACTTTTTTGATAGCATGCATTTAAAAGATATAAAATAACTAGAATATTTTTGTTCATTATGCATCAATATTTACCTTTATCTATTTTATTTTTAAAATTAGAACCTAATATATCTTACTAAAGCCAGATGGTTTTACGCCATATAAAAAAAATTAACTAAAAAATAATCAATGCATGTGTAATTATTTATCTTAAAAGTATGTGTATGTATTCCATGCAATGTTGTTTTTCTTTGTCAGGAAAGCACTTCACCTATGGGAACCCTTGTGTTCTAACTATGCAAGTTGTACATAAAAAAAGTATTTAGACTCTCCTTATATTACGCATATTTCGAAATCAATCGGCATACAGCTTTTTGTGTAGTGTGGTAGTGCTATTATGGAAATTGTACATAAAAAGTATTTAAAAAATCCTCTTAATGTAGATTGTAAATATAGCTACCATATAACTGTTTATAGTATGATTGAAATTTACGGCAGCACCCTTTGCTGAGGGAGGGAGCGGATCAACCAAAAACATTCTTTGAAAACCATAAAAAAAATTCTTTTAATACACTATTAAAAATTTTGTGCTTGGTTTCACCATAATAGTGGTTCCTAGTAGCTGCAACGAATCTGTCGTGGTGAACTGTTTCACCATATTTTCGGTATTACGGTGAACCATTTTCTAGATTTTGGAAACGAAATCCTGAGAAATGGTTCAACCAAATACCGAACATATAGTAAAAGGACTGCTACTAAGAACCATATTTTTAGTGAAAAAAAGCGCCCAATTTTAACAGTTTATTTACGCAATGCCGCATTTCCGCCATACATAATGCTTTTTTACCAATAATACATTTTAACTTCATCTTTTAAACATTCAACTACAAACAGCAATTATTACTCTTTCAAGCCTGATAAGAGTATGTAACAAAAAAAAATACAATACAATAAAAACCACACATTCATCGATCTATTGAACAAAATTAACAAAGGTATATATTTCTCAAAATTAGTTTTATATATTTATATAATGCTTAGCAATAAAAGGCAATTTAAGTTTTTTAACTATCATTAAAAGATCAATTATCGTGATTACGAATGTACAAGTGAAGTAATATTTGAAAAAAGTTTAACATGGCACTTTGTAAATAACCTTAAAACTTACCTCTGATGTGACGAAAATCCGGTTCAATATAATAGTTTTTTTCCCTTTTGTAAAAAACTAATTTTAAGGTTCTTTAAAATTAGGTAAAAATCTATCGACAATCTTAATATGTTGAAGTAACGAAAAAATCATCATTAAATAAAGTGTGAACTATAAATTTTAAACTTTTTTTTTGGATAGTATGAACTCTTCAAACTTCCAGCATTACATAGTTTTAAAATACTATAAATTACTTTCTAGACGATAATCGGAGAATAAATATGACATCTATGTAAACTTTGTAATAACAATCAATATTTTTTTTATATCATTCATTTAAAAATGTTATAAAATAACTATTTAGATTATTTTTGTTCATTATGCATCAATATTTACCTTTATCCATTTTATTATTACCATTAGAACCTAATATATCTTAGTAAAGTCAGATATTTTTACGCCATATAAAAAAGTTAACTAAAAATAATCAATGCATGTGTAATCATTTATCTTAAAAGTGTGTGTATGCAATGTTGTTTTTCTTTGTCAAGAAAACACTTCACCTCTGGGAACCCTTGTGTTCTTACTATGCAAGTTGTACCTAAAAAAGTATTTAGACTCTCCATATATTGCGCATATTTCGAAATCAATCTGCATGCAACTTTTTGTGTAGTGTGGTCTTACTATTAAGCAAATTGTACATAAAAAGTATTTAAAACTCCTCTAAATGTAGATTGTAAATATAGCTAGCATGCAACAGTTTATAGTATGATTGTATTTACACCAGCACTTTTTGTGTGCTGTAAAAGGGAGAGGATCAACCCAAATCAGTCTTTGAATACAATAAAAATTTAGTCCTTTTAATACACTGTTTAAAATTTGTGCTTGGTTTCACCATAATTTTGGTTCTTAGTAGCTGCAACGGCTGTGTTGTGAACAGTCTCACCATTATTTTGGTATTAGACTAAACCATTTCAAAATTTTGGTCCTGAGAAATGGTTTAACCAAATACCGAAAATATAGTAAAATGGCTGCTACTGAGATCCATATTTTTAGTGAAACCAAGCGCCCAATTTTAACAGTATCTTTACGCAATACCGCCTTTATTCCATACCTTATGAGTTTTTACCAATAAAACATTTTAACTTCATGTTTTAAACATTCGACTACAAACAGAAAATATGCCCATTTAACCTTTCAAACTTGATAAGTATGTATAACAAAAAAATTAGAAAATACAATACAGTATAAAACCACACATTCATCGATATATTGAACGAAATTAACAAAGATATGTATATCTCACATTCATGCACGTTCTCGGAGTTTAATTTAGTGTTAAGTGAAATTGTAAACTATTTAACAATGCGTGCAGTAGTATTTGGTGCATTTATCTCTATCAACTTATATTTCGTAATTATATGATACTTCTAAGCAACATGCTTTTACAGAAATGTAAAGCTCTCACCTATAAGAGAACCTTGGACTCTTGGTATGCAAATTGTAAAGATGTATTATAAAGTAGTATAGAACGCGCGAATATTATACTCATTCATAAAATAAGTGTTTTATTTTGCACATAAATGTTCTTAACAGAACGTGTATCATACACCAGCCTGACACTCATCACAGAAAGTTATTTAGAAATAGTAATAATAACAACATGGAAGACACAATTACTTTTCTCATATCTTTTTAAATACTATCACAAAGATTTCCACAATTTGGAGTACTATTAATGCTGGTGTTTGGAAGTTTTAACTAAAGTAAAAAAAATTGCAAAATTCTAAAGTCGCATATATTATTTAATACGTTTATTCAGATATTGGTCTAAATTCCATAAGCACAATATTAAACTTTATTTATACAATAACTATTCGAGAAGGTGTTGTCCATCATTAAAATTCAGTTGAAAAAAATTGGAATTTTTAATTGATAAAAAAAAACATAGTTAAGCTTCATTGCGTCTTAGGTTTCAAGGAAATCATATGATTTTTTTTTTTAATTTCTATGCCTAAATATAGCTATTTTATTAGCAGTTATTGTCGGTTTACTACGATAAAATATTACTACAATTCTGCATTGTGTATTTATGATTTCCATATTTAGTATTCAACATAAGCCATTTGTAGTGTTTACTCATTTATATTAAATTTATGTATCCAACATCCACACTCTATGAATATTCATTTAAAACTGACTTCTGTTTAAATTTTCATTAAAAAATTTAAACTAACAGAATGAGTTTTAACTAATTGCAAATATTTTTTTTTATATTTTTAATAAATCCTTTGACGATTTTTTTAGGTAACATTAGGTATAATTTATAAGTACAAAAAGAATTGTTGATGTATCTAAACGCTAAAGGGCTTAACATTAAATACTTATATAGATATAGAAGTAAGATTAATTTATTTTACTATAGAATAAAAACAAGTCTATGATACTAAATTAAACTTGATTTATTTTTGTCCAACAGTTAACAACTTCCCAAACTTCCAGCATTCAGCAGTTATAGAGTTATTTAAATTGAATTTGTTTAGTATTTCAATTAATTTTTGATAAATTAAAAATTAAATAAAAAGTCTATAAAACTTTGATATTCATAAAAATTTACAAGATCAAAGTTACCTACTTCTATTTTGATTATTTAAATTATACAATTAATAAACTCTTATTCCTACACATTTTAACTTACTTTTAATTTAGAATCGCGAATTTATACCAAACATACAAATTTTAAAGACAGCTTCAAAAATTTAACTAAAAAAATCCTTAATAATATTATTTATTGATCTTAAGATTATTCTATGTATGCTGTTATGCTGTTATTCCTTATCAGGAAAACGCATCACTCTTGAGAACCCATGTGTTCCTACTATGCAATTGTACATAACAAGTATTTAGACGATCTTCTTATGGTTGATTTTAAAATAAAATGCATGCCGCTTTTTTCGCAATGAATAAACTCATTTAGTGATATTAATTGTTGCATTTAGTTACGAATACGAACTCCCTAAAACATTTTTTTAATACTAGATACAAAATGTGTAAAATTGTAAACTACTTGTAGAGTTATTAAATTAAAAATGTTATATATGTCATGTTGTTGCCCGGTAGGAAAATAATTCTGAATTGCTATCTGTTCAGCAAATTGTCTAAAGTTTTAAACCTCTCTATGGTATTTAAATTAAAATATCCCTTAAACTTTTAGTTTTATGTGCGATTTATACAATAAATAAACATTCAAAATTAGTAAAACAATATTAATTATATATGTTGCGTTGTTCCTAGAAGCTCCTGAACCTTGTTCTCTGCAATTGTACATAACATATTTACTCTCTAGTGATTAAAATAAATGCTGCCGCTTTTTACGCATAAATAACTCATTTAGCATTTTAATTGTGCATTAGTTAAGAATACAACTCCTAACATTTTTATACTAGATACAAAATGTAAATTGTAAATACTTGACAGTTATTAAGCTAAAAACGTATAATATGTGATGCTGTTGCCCGTCAGGGAATACGCGTCTCCCTTGATCAACCCTTGCTTCTCGTTCAGCAAATTGTACATAGAAAGTATTTACTCTTCTTATTGTAGATTTTATAATAAAATGCATGCCGCTTTTTTTTTACGCAATGAATAAACTCATTTAGTCATATTAATTGTTGCGTTTAGTTAAGAATACAACTCATAACATTTTATACTAATACAAAAAGTTAAATGTAAATACTTGAGTTATAGCTAAAAAGTATAAATGTATGCTGTGCCGATAGGAATACGTTCCTGATAACTTCTCTCTTCAGCAATGTCATAGAAGTATTTACTTTTCTATTGTGATTTATAAATGCATCGCTTTTTACGCAATGATAACTCATTTATCATATGTTGCTTATTAGAAACGATCATAAACAATTATATTTGATAAAAATTAAAATCGTAAACATGATTATCTGTAGTCTTAACTAATTAACTTACTTTTTATCGAACGTAACAATTTCCCATTCAGCATTAAGCAGTTATAGAGTTATTAAAATTAAATTTTTAATATTTCAATTGATTTTTGATAAATTAAAAATTAAATACTTAGTCTATAAAACATTGATATTCATAAAAATTTACAAGCTCAAACTTACCTAGTTCTTGTTTGATTATTTTAATTATACAATTAAAAAACTCTTATTCTTACACATTGTTACGTACTATTAAATTAGAAACGTGAATTTATACCAAACATACAAATTTTAAAGCCAGCTTCAAAAAATTAAATAAAAAACACTTAATAATATTAGTTATTAATCTCAAGATTATTTTATGTAATGCTGTTATTCCCGATTAGGAAAACTCTTGGAACCCATCACTCTTGGGAACCCATGTGTTCCTACTATGCAAATTGTACATAAAAAGTATTTAGAGGCTCTTCTTATGGTAGATTTTATTATAAAATGCATGCCGCTTTTTTCGCAATGAATAAACTCATTTAGTCATATTAGTTGTTGCGTTTAGTTAAGAATACGAACTCCCTAAAACATTTTTTTTAAATACTAGATACAAACAGTGTAAAATCATAAATACTTGTAGAGTTATAAAGCTAAAAACGTATTATATATCATGTTGTTGCCCGGTAGGGAAAATGCATCACTCTTGGGCAATCCTTGCATCTCGTTCAGCAAATTGTACATAGAAAGTATTTAAACTCTTCTTATGGTAGATTTTAAAATGAAATGCATGCTGCTTTTTTTCGCAATGAATAAACTCATTTAGTCATTTTAATTGCATTTAGTTAGTAATACGAACTCCCCAAAAATTTTTTGCAATACTAGATACAAAAAGTGTAAAATCGTAAATACTAGTAGAGTTATAAGCTAAAAACGTATTATATGTCATCGTTGTTGCCCGGTAGGGACTACGCGTCTCTCTTAGGCAACCTTGCTCTCGTTCAGCAAATTGTACATAGAAAGTATTTAAACTCTCTAATTGGGTAATTTTAATAATGAAATGAAATGATTAATTTGCAACTTTTTTTGGGTGCAATGAAAAACTCTTTGAGTGCAAACATTTAGTTAGGAATACGAACTACCTAAAACATTTTTTTAATACTAGATACAAACAGTGTAAAATCGTAAATACTTGTAGAGTTATTAAGCTAAAAACGTATAATATGTCATGTTGTTGCCCAGTAGGGACTACGCATCTCTCTTAGGCAACCCTTGCTTCTCGTTCAGCAAATTGCACATAGAAAGTATTTAAAACTCCTCTAATTGTATATTGTGAAATATAACTAGCATGCAACATTAGTAATATGATTTTAATATATGGCAACACTTTTTGTTGAGGGGGTAGAGAATTAACGAAAACATTCTTTAAGTGCAAAAAATACAAAAAATCTCTTTAATAATTATATAATATATAGATACCGTAACTAATTTCTTTTATACTTAATGATTTTTAACTAATGGCACATTTTAACTTCTACTTTTAACACAACATTAAAATACAAACAGTAGTTACGCACGTTAGCGGGATAAGTATATTAGACACAAAACGTAGAATATACAATAGATAAAAGCCTCACGTTCATAGATGTATCGAACCAGATCAACAAAGGTGTATTTCTCACATTAGCTCCCATTCTCGGGGTTTAATTTAGTATTGAGTGAAATTGCATGCTATTTTTAATAATGCGTTGAACAGTTTTACCTGTATAGTCATGTTCTGTCGTAATTATATGGTAATTATATGCATCATGCTTTTACAAAAATGTAAAGCTCTCACCGTTAAGAGAACCTTGGACTCTTGGTATGCAAATTGTACAGATGTATAACAAAGTAGTATTGAACGCGCGAATATTATACTCATTCATAAGATAAAATAAGTTTTTTATTTTGCACATAAATGTTCTTAACATAACGTGTATCATACACAAGCATAACACTTGTGACAGAAAGTTATTTAGAAGTAGTAATAATAACAACATGAAGATATACAATTAGTTTTCTTCTATCTTTTTAAATACCCTCACAATAATTTCTAACAATTAGGTGTACTATTAATGCTGGAGTTTGGAACTAAAGTAAAAAATATTGCAAAAATCTAAAGTCACATATATTCAATCGTATTTAATAGGTTTATTCAGAACTTGGTCTACATTTCATAAGCACAATATTACACTTTATTTATACAATAACTATTCGGAAAGTATAATCCATCTTTAAAATTATGTCGAAAAAAATAGGAATTTTTAATTAATAAAAAAATCATAGTTAAGCTGTATTGCGTCTTGCATATTTCAATAAAATCAAAAGATTTAAAAATAAGGTTCTATGTATAAATGTAGTGGCACTCTACCAAAGTCGCTTCTTATTTTTAGTTAATTTTTCAATTTGAACCTAATTTTTAAACGGTTATTGTCGGTTTACGATAAAATATTACTGCAATTGTGCATTGTTTATTTATGATTGTTGATTATTTAGTATTCAACATAAGCCATTTGTAGTGTTTACTCATTTATATTAAATTTATCTATCCAACATCCACACTCTATAAATATTTATTAAAAAATAACTTCTGTAAAAAATTTCATTCTAAAATTTAAACTCGCAAAATGAGGTTTAACTAATTACGAACAGTTTTTATATGTTTTTAATAAGTCCTGTAAAATATTTTTATGTAACATTTAGGTATAATTGATAAGTACAAAAAAAAATTGTCTGTGTACCAAAACATTGTAAGGCTATTAACATTAATTACTTATATAAATATAAAAGTAAGAATAATTAGTGAAATTCCAACAATTTATTTTACCATAGAATAAAAACAGATCTCTTATAGTAATTTAAACGACTTATTTATTTTTCATTAAGCAGTTATAGACTTATTAAAACTGAATTTTCGATTACTAATATTATTTCAATTAATTTTTGATAAATTAAAAATTAAATACTTAGTCTATAAAACTTTGATGTTCATAAAAATTTACAAGATTAAACACTCCTATTTTAATTATTTTAATTATACAATTAATAAACACTTATTCCTACACATTTTAACGTACTATTAATTTAGAAATTCCAATTTATACCAAACATACAAATTTTTAAGCCATATTTAAAAAAATAACTAAATAAACACTGAAAAATATTAGTTACTAATCTTAAGATTATTCTGTGCAATGCTGTTCTTCCTGATCAGGAAAACGCATCACCCGCTGCTTTTTGTCGTAATGAATAAACTCAGTCATTTTAATTGTTGCATTTAGTTAGGAATACGAATTCCTTGAAACATATTTGTAATACTTAATACAAAAAGTGTAAAATAGTCAATACTTATAGAGTTATTAAGCTAAAAACATATTATTCATGCTGTTTTTCCCGGTAGGGAAAACACCGTCACTTTTGGGCAACCCTTGTGTTCCTACTATGCAAATTGTACATAAAAAGTATTTAGAATCGTATAAAAAGTGTAAAATCGTAAATACTTGTAGAGATATTAAGCTAAAAATGCATAATATTCCATGTTGTTGCCCGGTATGGCAAATGCGTCACTCTTGGGCAATCCTTGACCGAACAAGTTCAGCAAAATATACATAGAAAATATTTAAAACTCCTCTTAATGTAGATTGTGAAAATAACTGGCATGCAACATTAGTAGTATGATTGTAATATATGGCAACACTTTTGTTGAGGGGGGGGAGAGAGAGAGAGAAAAACATTTTTTAAAAAAATAATATTTACATAATATATATGGATACCATTACTAATTTCTTTTATACATAATGATTTATTAACAATAGCACGTTTTAACTTCGTCTTTTAACACAACATTAAAATACAAACAGCAGTTATGCACATTAGCCTGATAAGTATATAAAACACAAAAAATAGAAAATACAATATATAAAATCCCCACATTTATAGATATATCGAACCAGATCCACAAAGATGTATTTCTCACATTCCGGGTCTCTCTCTTCTCCGGGTTTAATTTAGTTTGAGTGAAGTTGCATGCTATTTCATAATGTGTTGAATAGTATTAGGTGTATAGTCATGTTCTCTTTCATAATTATATGATAATTCTGTGCAACATGCTTTTACTGACATGTAAAGCTGTCACCTATATGAGAACCTTGGACTCTTAGTATGATAACTGTACAGATGTATAATATAAAGTAGTATAGAACGCGCGAATATCATACTCATTCATAAAATAAGTTTCAGTTTGCCCATAATTGTTCTTAACAGAACGTGTATCATACACAAGCATGACACTTATCACAGAAAGTTATTTAGAAGTAGTAATAATAACAACATGAAGATAAAATTATTTTACTCATGTCTTTTTAAATACTCTTCCAATGATTTCTAACAATTAGGTGTACTATTAATGCTGGAATTTTAACTAACGTAACAAAAAATTGCATATAATTGCAAAATTCTAAAGTCGCATGCATTCAACCGTATTTAATACGTTTATGCAAAACTTAGTTTACATTCCATAACACAATATTAATTTATTTGTACAAAAGTATTTCGAGAAGTTATTCTCATATTAAATTTCTGTTATTGAAGTAGATTCCGTCACTCTTGGGTAACCCGTCTTCCTATTATGCAAATTGTACATAAAAAGTATATAGACGTGCTTCTTATGGTAGATTTTAAAATAAAATGCATGCCGATTTTTTCGCAATAAATAAACTCCTTAAGTCATTTTATTTGTTGCATTTAGTTAGGAATACGAATTCCGTAAAACATTTTTTAATACTAGGAATATACAAAAAGTGTAAAATAGTAAATACTTGTAGAGTTATTAAGCTAAAAACGTATAATATGTCATGCTGTTTTTCCCAGTAGGAAAAACACCTTCACTTTGGGGCAAACCTTGCGTTCCTATTATGCAAATTGTACATAAATAGTATTTAAACGCTCCTTCTTATAGTAGATTTTAAAATAAAATACATGCCATTTTTTCGCAATAAATAAACTCAGTCATTTTATTGTTGCATTTAGTTAGGAATACGATTTAAACATTTTTAATACTGATAACAAAAAGTGTAAAATAGTAATACTTGTAGAGTTATTAAGCTAAAAACGTATATATTCAGCTGTTTTTCCCGTAGGAAAAACACCTTCACTTTGGGCAACCTTGCGTTCCTATTATGCAAATTGTACATAAATAGTATTTAAACGCTCCTTCTTATAGTAGATTTAAAATAAAATACACGCCACTTTTTGTCGCAATGAATAAACTCAGTCATTTTAATTGTTGCATTTAGTTAGGAATACGAATTCCTTGAAACATATTTGTAATACTTGATACAAAAAGTGTAAAATAGTCCATACTTGTAGAGTTATTAAGCTAAAAACGTATTATATATCATGCTGTTTTTCCCGGTAGGGAAAACACCGTCACTTTTGGGCAACCCTTGCGTTCCTATTATGCAAATTGTACATAAAAAAGTATTTAAGCGCTCCTCTTATTAGATTTTGAAGTTAACATGCATACAGCTTTTCATGCAGTAGTATTAGTACAGAATAACGCTTTTTGTTGATTTTGTACACTATTCAAATACAAGAACAATTTTAACTTTTTCTAAATTTATTCAATAAGTACTTTAGTCTAGGAAATATGCTTAAAATGTACATGCATACTAATAATTAAACCCCTTAACGCATCTTAACTTAACAAACCTCTAAAACATAAATACAGCAATTATGCACAAACCATGCTTGAAAAGTTAATCAGACCACAAACAGAATAAAATGAAAGCCACAGATTCATAAAGAAATTGAACCAAATTCGCTAATGTTGTAGAAATTTTAACATACGGTAACGTTTTTTTTTATTTAATTCAGTGTTTAAAAAAAATTGTACATGACTTAACAGTATTTAATGTATTTATCTCGTTCGCGTTATTTTGTAATTATACAGTTTTGTGACATACGTTGCTGAAGTGTCAAACCACCACTCTTAAGAGAACCATGGTCTCTTGGTATGCAATCTGTACAGATGTATTATAAATTATTAGTAAAACTCGTGAATGAAACGTATTCATCAAAAACATATGTGCAAAACAATGTTCGGAGCTGAGCGTGTATAATAGTCAAACATAACAATTATTACATAAATTTATCAGAAGTTTTCCATATCATTTTGAATACGTCCCCCTATAAGTTCCCTACAATTACATTTATTAGTAATGCTGGAATTTGGAAGTTTATCTAAATATTGCCTATAGTTTTACATGCAAAACCTTCAGCATTTTTTAAAATCATATTTAATATGTTTAAGAATATCGAGAAGTTTTTCTGCATTCTATAGATATATTAAAATTGAGTTGTACACAGAAATTATCAATCTATTACACCTTTAAAATTCAATTTAAAAAAGTTTTATTTTTAATTGATAGAAAATCCCATAATAAAGCTTCACCGGTTATTCTGTTTAATCACATTGCAATCATTTTAAAGTTAAATGCATAAATGTGTTTGTAGCATTCGACCAAAATGGCATAATTTTTTTATACAACTGTTCAATGTGTATCTATTTTACAAACTGTTAATTACATTGTATGATATAATATTACTGCAATTTTACATTGTGTAATCATGATTCATATTTTAATATTTAACATGAATCATCTTTATTATTTACTCAGTATTATTAAACCTATTGATCCAACATCCATATTCTATAAATATTCATTTAAAAAATGTTTTCAAAATTAAATGCTTTTTATCTTTCTAAATATTTTTTTTGATAAATCCTGAGCACTTATTATTTTATTTCAGAAAATATGTATAAACTGTTAAGCACAAAAAGAAAGCCAACAAAAATTATCAATTAACCTATAGCTAAGCATTTATAACTTATATAGATATCAAAGTAAGAAAAATTGATGGTTATTCATAGATTTATTATCTTAACAGACAATAAAAAAAACTATTGTTTAAGAAAATTACAATTTCTATACTATTTATATATTTAAAAAAAACTTTGAATTTTAAAAAGTTAATGCTTTATTGAAAAAGGTTAATTGTATTTTTTTTTGTGTTTTAATCTAAACAAATAAAACATTTAATGATTGGAATAATTGCATATAAAAAAGTATTTTGCAATAATGAATCATTTTCACAATTAAAATTACTTTTACAATTCGGCAAAATTCAAGACTAGAGCTTCATGATACAGTATTTTCCCATATTATAAAAAAAATGAATTCTAATTACTATATTAAACAAAACATTGTGTAACATATTGTATACATTCAGTATTCACATTTGTGCAATTAGAAAAGTAATGTGTAACTTCAGCCAAACCTAAACTTTGTGGTCAGTATCATTCAAATGATTGTAATAGTGTGCAAGTTCTAAAAAAAGAATGTTTCTCCAATATAAAGATGCTGTAAATATTACTTTGTGAATGGACTTGTAGTTATACTAAAACATTACATGTTGTGTCTTGTACAGTAATAATATATGTAATAGTAAACTAATAGTATTGTGACTGTAAAAAAGTTTGTCTATTTGAAAGAAACTTATGTTTATTAGTTTTTAAGAATGTGTATTTAATGTGCTGTTGATTAAAAAAATGAGCAAAACATTTTTAATCTGGAATGTGCTAAGTGTATACAATTTGTGTGAAGTATAATAAACATTTTAATGTGGTTCTCTATTGTCTTATTAATACTTCCTTAATATTTTTATAATAATTAAATTTGATCCACAGTTTAAACTCGGAAAACAAATTAAACGAAAGTAAAAGCTTTTTTGAGGTCCCATTTTAACACCTCATTGATATAGTAAATATGGATTACAGCAGCTTTAACAAACTTTTGGGATACACATACATGCATTTTTTTAAAATTAACCTATTGCCATTTTTCTCAAGTTTCACAAGAAAAAGTCAATTTTCATTCAATAAATTCTTAATTTTATATTATAGTTTTTAGGAAGTAAATGAATAATGCATCCCATCGTAGAGTATTGTTTTTCTAGATATTTTCAAATAAGAGGTGTTGAGATGCAAAGGGTTAACTTGAAAATTAAACAAAACAAATTTAGAATCTTAATGTAGAACCTATATTTTACTACTTAAAAAAACCTCAAAGGACATTTTTGTTTGGATTTTATGAGCAAAATATTCATTTCCTACATGTTTAAGTATGAAATTTTTGAATTATTTAAGTTTTTTAAAAAACATTTGACCCATACATATTTTAAAATTTGAATTGTAAAAATTCAAGTGCTTATATAGTTTTTTCGCAAAAGTACTTATGCATTATTTTATTATGCATTTAACATTAAAGCTTGTATTTTAGGAGCCTTTATTCACACCCCCATGAACACCTTTCAATAAATCAATCTAAGCAAACAATTTTTTCCAAATTTGCAGCATTGAAAACTTCTAAATCATGTACTGAGGTTTTTTTTAAATAGATTTTCCAAGTTCAACAGAATTGCAAAAAAACACTTGTACATGATGTAAATTTTTATTTTGTACAATCAATAAATAATTTTGGAAATAATTACAAAGTATACATTCATTAACACTAAAACTGTACAAAATTTATAAATTATAAATATGATAACTGTACAAAATTTATTAATTGATGAAAAGCATTAAAATATTAACAACACACAAATAGCATTTAAAGTCTATGATTAAAACACCTAAATGAATACATCTTCAATTTCTTCACAATAGGAATGCTATGAAAGGGTGCAATTCTTATCTCTGGAAGCTTGATTCTAAAAATAAAATATTAAATTAATAATTTTTTTAAGTGGTTAACAAATTTACAGGTTACATATTTGTTAATAAAAGAACAAAAATATTATAAATAAGGTCAAAATAAATTTTGAGAGAAAGAGGATGAAAAAATTTAAAAATTACTTCCAATTTGTAAAATTCCATAAAACTTGGTCTACATTTCACTTATGTACCTTATTTGAACATATTTTGCACCCCTGCTTCACTATAGGTAAGCCGATTCAAACTATATTGACCAGGTAAATTATTCATGCTAATCATTTCAAAGAAATTTGAGTAGAAAGTTGTTACCATGTGATACATCGAAAGCAAAATTCTATATGTTTAGTAGTTTTAGAAATATATACATTATTGATTAAAATTGCAAAAATGTGTGTGATTTATCATTAAACCAAAATAGTATATCCGTAGAAAATACAACAAGTGCTTCAAGTTCAATTTGTGTTTAACACAGTTAAAACAAATAGGTCTACTAAAACCATAGAGATAATAAAACTGTGCGCTCTCGCACACTTTCTAGATGAGACACAGGAGTTAAAAATATGTTTCCTTTCTTCCGCCATCATCTTGAGGCCAGCTCAGGGAGTTACGTAATACTTTGAATCTGAATTGAGATTTTCAATGTCTTCTAATTTCGATTCACTGAATTTTTTGACGTATCACACTTGTCTGTAGCATTTGTAGTTTGGACTATGAAAGTGGGTGACGGATGGACAGATGGACTGAACGATTAGAATACCTTCCACTTTTCGGACTGAACAATTATAATACCTTCCACTTGTTATGTTATAAACGTAGTGTGGACGACCGTAACTCAAAAACTAGAGCCAACCAATATTTTTTAAGGTGATATTCGTGTTTAACACGTTGAAATCATTCAGAATTGGGTACTTTCTTCTCAGTCGCAGAAAATATTTGTTGTCCAGTGTTATCTGGATTCATGAATTGTAAAAGTACAATCAAGAGCCAAAAAAATTTCAAAGAACTACTAGCCATAGACTATAAAAATTTCTAAGTGCAATTTTAGTACTGTTTTATTCTTTGCAACTCCCCAAGCCAACCTCAACATGGATGCTGCTTTGGCACAATTTTTCCTCTTGGTTCTTCATGTTTCGCCTCTAGAAAGTATGGGATAGTGCACGGTTTTACTATGTCTCGGCCTAAAACCTCATAACATATACATTAAAAATCATATACATTTACAACAACAAAATGGTAACCTTTTGTAAACAGAGCTTTGTAGGTTAACAAAAAAATAACAGCAATTGACTTGTTTGCATAAAATATTCACATATTTTTGGGACTTTTTCCCAGGTCAATATAACAAATGTATCAAGTGGTGACAAAAATGGAAGCTTATTCAAAGAGCAAGTATATGTTATTTAACAAAAAATATTTTCATACTATCAGAAATTTAATAATATTACCCTGAAAGTCTCCCTTGTAAACTTTTCTGAAAATATGTTATTACTTTTATCTAACTTTCTGCTTCTGAAATGGAATACAAGCATGCAATTGGTAAATTATGGAAATTAACCTGATGTTAATTTAGTTACAGTGCAAAGTAGAAACGGGTGGAAAATTAAGTATATTAAAAGGAAGACTATTGAAATAAAATATTAAAAACTATTTTTCATTGCCAACACACACTAAGGAAATGTCTTTGCTATTTATAAAACAGTTTTGTGATGTTAATAATTATTAAATAAAGCTTATATTGTATTATGGATATAATGATTTACTTAGTTACGTAAATTATCAAAAGACTCATTTTACATTTACAGGAATATACATTCATAGGAAAATAATCATATCATAAATAATAATGTTCCTGAAACTTCAAATATCCTATCAATTGATCAAAGTGTTTTTGGATTTGGAATTTAACATTTAAAAACAAAATTAAAACCCTTTTAAAAAAATGTCAAATGATTCGTGTTGTTCAAGTATTCCTAGTTCTGAAACGGATAGCGTCATTGCATAGCAAAAAGATACTATCAAATACTTACTCTAGGTGGACGGGTTGCATCAACATCACAGTTAGATAGAGCTAAAGCCAATTGCCGGTCTTCTTCCTCTTGAACACTCCTTCAATAAAAATGGAAATACAAACTTAACACAGTTAAAGGGGCGAGAAAAGTTCCTAGATTGTTTTTTTTTACCAGTGTATAAATATGTATTGGTACCCTCTTTCAGATTCATCTAACATTACAAATTCCTTAAATAAAAACACATTCCTTATTTTACGGACAACATACTATACACAAAAACTTCTCGGTTGCAGTCTCTTACAAGCAATTGAATATGAGGCCTATGGAAGAATTTATATTAAAATAAATATTAAAAAAGCAACTTAACATAACCTTTTCACTCCCCTGAAAATTCATATCCATATATTTTTTATAATAAACATTTTTGAAACTATAATATATATAGAAGTATGTTTCAAAAGTAATTATGCAAAAAAAGTTTAACATTTGTGAGGTTCGTGTCAATTTAGTGGAATATAAGGTTTTGAGTGGTAAAAATACATATTTTTGTGTGATATGAATAAACAAACAATCTCTGTCAGTTTCTGATTAATAGTCCATTCTAATTTTTGTTTCAATTCGAAATGTCGTATAAATTTACAGATGAAAAAACTTCTTGTCAAGACCTCCAAAATCTACTTCACAATCATGGTATACACCATTTTTATTCCATTAATAAATCAACTGCTTGCATTGTTGGAAAGCTTGAGCATTTTAGTTTACAATCAAAAAGTTAGTACAGTCAAACCCCGTTAACGCAAAGTCGAAGGGAGCACCGAAAAATTTCGTATTAACTAAATTTCATGTTAACCGCCAGGAATATTTTTACACTGAACCAGTGAATAGTTTTTAAAGAAATGACATCTAAAAATTAATTTAATTGTATAATGTAAGACACTAATAATACATGTATACAATTAGTAGGAGGTATAGAGTAATTAGTATAAAAAAAATTAGGAAATTTTTTTTAAGGAATAACAATTGGATTAAAACTGACGAATCATGGGAGATTTAATGATTTTCTCTGAAGTAAAAGACAATTTATTTTTATACTGTTTGTTTGTCGCTTCCGAGATTTCGCCTAAAGCGATTTCGCGTTAAAGAGTTATTTAGCATTAGCTCAAAGCTTTGTAGGTCAGGGAAATGCTTGCAGTTCATCTTATACAAAATTTCGTGTTAAGCAAGTTGGCATTAACAAGGTTTGACTGTATTAAGAAAAATTATAAAATGAAGTTGTGAAGTGAATTTTACAAAGGTCCATGCATGTGTACCTCTGAAGAGAATAGGTTATCATACTACATTTTCATTCAAAAAAAAACTTATTCTTTTAACTGGAAGACAGTAAAAGGTTTGACAAGGCAGCTGCCATTTCTTTTTTGCTGCATTTCAATAACAGTGTTTTTCTAGAAAGTGCAAATGTTTATTACTAGCAATTTTACAACTTTGGATGTTATATGATTAGGGTTGAATTACATTTGTACAACACAATAAAAAAAATTTAAAGATACAAATAATATATGTAATTTAGTATTACCTGGGCTTAGTTTCATTCATAGATTGCTGCAATGCTAAAGCAAAAGCTTCATCTTCTGACTAAAAAAACAGGAACAAAAATGAATTTTCATTCACCAAAGATTAATTGACTAACAAAGTGCAATAAACCCAAAAAACAATCATAAAAAACAACACAAAAGTTATTAAATTTTGATCAAATTTAAATTTGGAAGATTACAGTTTGTAATTTTTTTCGAAAAATCTTAGCTGAAAAACATTTGTGTTTTTCTCTTAATGATAAAACATTTTTTTTTCTTTTAAAAAAGGCATTTCTTTTTTAATATATAATTTTTGAATTAAAAAAAATAGTACAAACTAATATTTTACTATTTACAAGCAAACTGTAGTTTAAATCATGTAAACAATATTAATATTTAATGAATTATCAATTTGAAAGCAAAAAAGACAAAAAAAATAATACATAAATACTAAGCAAAGGAAAGGTATATGCAGTCAGTATGTTTTGATAACAATCTTTAATAATACACAAGAAGAAAAAGTTTAAAAAAATAATTACTTTCAATTGTAATACTTATTGTCACATATTTAATGCATTGGGGCAACATATTTTTTTAAGAGTTGCAAATACTTAGTCCTGTATAATACACTTCTTTAATATGTAAATTGCAATGCAAATACAAAAGCAATTCATAACAATTCCTCATCAAGATCATGACTGAATCTACACATGTGCTTGCAGTTTATATGTGAACCACTGAATGTACCAATTCTGGTAAATATCAATATTCACTGGAATTTGTTGAACATAAACCACAACATATACACTTGTAGCAGATCTGATGAACAATGAGGAACTTGCATCCTACCCAAAATGGTGTTCTTATACCATTTTTTGGTACATTAGAAACTGCAAATTTCAAATATCAGCTTAAAATCTTCAAAATGTATAAATTTTACTCAAAATACAAGAATTAAAATTCCATGAAACTCATGTGACCGAAAACATTGTCCAATGTAACATGACAGCACTTGGCAATTTTGCTAAACACTGCGCTACAGTTTGCATACACTTATTAAAATTTGCATGCAACCTTTTTTTTTACGTTCTGTCGAGAAGAACAAACTGCTAACTTGAATCAGTTTTTGGAAGTAAATTAGAACGTTCCTGGTTTGGTTGTTTTGTTTAAAATTGTAGGAAAATCTGTAGATATTTCAGAAGTAGTCAAATGTTGTATCAATTGATATCTTCATACAGGCATGAGAACACAAAAATATGAAAAAAGCTGAAAAGCGTGTTGGGACCGATTTACTTTAAATATTAAATAGGGGGGGGGGGGGGAGAGGTACGGTAATTATTACTTTAAGAGATTTAATTATTTCTTTAGGGTACAGAAACTTTCACCATAATATTATTTGCAAAATGTTGTTTGTAGGGCAAAAGTGAGTCAAATTTCCATATTATTTCTACTCAGTAAAGTATAGAAAGAAGAGGATGCTTCATATTCTACCTTAAACCTCCTCTCATACAACTCACATAGATAAAGACACAAATAAAAAAATTAAATTATCAACAGTTATCGTATACTAAAGTTATGATAATTATATAAAATAACTAGATTTGAAAACAAGGTTCATTTTTAAAAAAATCTTACACATTGTTTATGAATCCTGTTTTTCTACAAAAACACAAAACAAACAGGCAATATTGCAATATAATATCTGTAGTTCACATACAAAATTTTAAAAAAACGATATTATGTTCTTCTCTCTTTAAAGCAATTACATGGTTCATGCGCTTGTTAGGAAAAAACATTTTAGCACTTTTTAAGTACTGTTCTAAGACTTTTTAGAAAAATTCAAGAACTAGAAATTACTAACAGCATAAAAGCTGAATATATAAAAATACCGTCGATATTCGTGTATAAACCAACTCCATTTTTTAAAACTAAAAACCATCTAAAATTAGAAAACAGTATAGGCCGGAAGTGTGAATCACTAAAAAGAAAAAAAGTTTCAAAAAAAAAATCTTTTAACATTCAAGCTATTCTTGCCGACCCAAAGTCAAGGACAATCGATTAGGAGAATCTGATTGATCCTACTTGGCCTGAACTAGAGCTACAGAAGTTACGAGACACTTCTGATCACGCAGAGCCAGGAAATTGTCAATCATTATAACGCGATGCGGCATCATCGGTGGATGCATGAAAATTACTAGGCAGCAAAATAAGTAAATCAAGAGGCATTATTGTGCTGCAAATTTTTGATCAGTTGAAAATATTACTCTTCTAACAGAAGTATGCATTGGCGCTTGGTTTATATTTGAAGACACCTTAAGTGAAATCTAATCCTAATTCATCTTCAAAATTTAAATATATTTTTTACCTTTATTGTTAGGTTAATTTAGATTAGGTTAGATTAATTTAGACCTTTATTGTTAGGTTAGGTTAGATAAATTTATAATTTAAACTTGCTTTTTAATGAAATTTAAGTTTAGTTTTCATTAATATATGCTGAAAATGGAGGATTTTTTTTCGGTGCCGTTAATGCTGTGAAAAATGTGTCTTCTGTATGAGCCGAACCCCTTTTTTAGGACGCTGTCTTGTCCGAAATTTCTCGAATTATGCAGCATTTATTAAAGACTATGTTTAGAAATACAAGTTAGAAAAATACGATGGTATCACGTAAAGTGGGTTAAAGATGACGTATAGTTATCACTATCTTCGGAAATTGCGTTCAGAAAATTTTTGATGTGATCCGATTTTGCAATAAATAGAATGGATTTTTTTCCCAATCATTTTTAAGGATTTGTAAATCAACTTTTTTTTATTCAAGCACTTTTCAAGGAGTGCGATTTCACCGCGAACTAGCAAATATTACGATGTGTTGAAGTTTGGTTGGACAATCCGTCTTGAACTACTACTAAATTCTAAAAATAATAGGTTCGAAAGTTTTGTTATTTTTCCTATAAAAAAACATCGGCTTACATCGGTAGCATATGACGAAGCTGATGGCTTTTTTTTGCATCGCTCTAGCCCTAGTTGAGAGCGTACTAATAAATGTACGGATTTGACTAGATTGCAGACATCGATCGTGACAATAAGCGGCATTCAAGAAGTATTTTCGCACTTGTTAGAGTACCGCGATATAACCAGCAAAATAATTTTACGATCCAGTTTCCATTTTCGAACAAAAAACAAAAACTTAAAAGCGGAAAACGTCAAAAAATCGGCAAATGACCAGAAATCTGGAAAAAGCGGAATTCCGCCAAAAAGTGGAAAATTCTCATGCCTGTTCATAGGAAATCTCTACCAAGTTTGATGAAAATAATTACAACTTAAAATACCCGCAATTTGCTAAAAAGTTAATTTTTCCTTTCTGAGATTATTCAAAACACATTTCACAGTTCCAACAGCTATATCAACCGGAAGTTGGTAAGAAATAGCATGAAAGTCAGTTGTGTCAAAGTGTTTTCCCATTAACGCCTTAATTTTTTTGAATAAAAGCATTAACTTAAAGGATATTTTTAACTGTTTCCCATGCAACTTAATTTGTACTAAATAAATTGATCAGTACCATGCTAAAAAATTATCGTATATTTTGTTGATTTAGATAAACTTAAGCAGAAAGCTCATTTTTGTGTAGCAAATTTCCTTGCCAATCGTTGTGTTTGGTTAAAACAAACAAAATAAAGGAAAATTTTTTAATGCTATTAAACTCGTCGAGAGATTTTTTCAGCAGCGATGTTTTGAGAAACACTAGTTTGAGCAATGATGACGAGTTTGATTTAGTTGAATGAATGTTGCACCATTGCTACAAAAAGCTATTGGGGAAAAACCTAGCAAATGTAAAACGTGGTCAAATGACAAGTCAGATACTCAATGCCATCTTATAGCAACATTGTATGCAGTTTCAGGATATTAGACTTCTCAGATTTAAGGAGCATATATGTCCTTGTATATTCAGCTTTTCCTACAGTAAGCTGCACTCACAAATTATTGCTTGATCTGAGTTTCAATGAGATTCATTGCTTTACAACTAAGGCTGCCCATTGTGCCATACTAAACAGAATTTGTTTTGAGTCACGCAACAGAAAAGGACTAAATGTTCTTAAAAATTGTTTAACCAGTAGCCCACACACAATTACAAAATGGAACTAAAAAACAAGTTGGTTTGTAACAGTATCTGTCACTTAAACTGCTTACACACAACCTTTGTGCTCAGCAGGTAAAAAAAGCACCAAACAAAGCATTCAATTCTACATTAAATATTTCCACGCAAAATTTATTTATATTTCAAAGCATAAATATGTAATATTTCTCCCTTTTAAAAACAGAATCAAAACATTAAACAAACAACAACAGTAAACAAAATATCACCTACAAGACCTAATGACACTGAATTATTTTTCAATGCCATTTTTAAAAAAGCAACAAAAAAGATATCATCAAAAGGAATAAATAGTATTAAAACATCATTATTCATTAATAAATTCTTAAATGTAAGTGAAAAATTATGTTTGCCTTTTAAAATGAAAAAATATATAATGCCTTGTGAATCTTTCTAAAAAAAATACAAACAATCAAAGAATCTCATTGTAACATATATTTTGGCGTCTTTTCAAACTGATTTAACACAGAAATAAATTTCTTTAATTTTTTTTATTTAACATAAATAATGTTTCTTGTGTGATTGTTGTGAGTGGCAATGGCAGTTTAATGCCAATAAAAACAGCTTTTGATGAACTGAATTTTTTGATGTATCACACTTGTCTGTAGCATTTGAAGTTTGGGTTAAGAAAGTAGGTAAGGTGAAGGAGAGAGCCTTTATAAAAGCTCCCACTTTTTACATTATCATAGTAGTGTGGAACCTTAAACTAGAATAACAACTCAAATTCTTAAAAATGCCAGAAATATACATACCAGCCCCCCATGAACTGAATTAATTGAAACTTCAGGCAAAGTTGGAATGGGTTTTCGTTCTACACTAGTGGAACAACTTTGACTAGGGGAAGTAAAAAAGTTGAACTTTGACTTTTTCGAATTTTGAGCTTGAACTCTTGCCATAGCAGCAGCACTATAATAAAGAAAATTAGACATAAATTATACACAGTAATTTTAATAAGTATCTTTAAATTTAGTTATCAATAATAATAAATATAATTTAATTATACAGCAAATATGCATATTTTTATTAATAACTATGAATTGCTAATCCCCAGGATAACTAAATATCAAAACCGAATAACATAATGAATGCAATAGATCGTTAAGAAAGTCCAAATATACGAAACCTTATGACCATATCGGATGAAGGAAGAAAATTATTAATTTTAAAGTAAAATTTAGCAGAGAAGTAATTAAACATTTAAATTTGAAAACTGCATTCAAAGACACCATCCAATACAAATGTGTATATAAAGTACGACTCTAAAATGTCAAACATTCATACAAACTGTTTAAATAAAACATCAATATACATCCAAATATTTAAAACTATTCATATAACATGCAATTCAAAAGGAATCAATTTTAAATCTTTATGTTAGCCATGCAATATATACAACTCAGACTTGCAACTTTGATAAAATATTGCAATACAAACATTAAAGCATTTATTATTTATTCTATAAAATAAAATAAAATTCAAAATATTTATGCATAATAAAGTTATCTTTGCTACAACTTTTTTGAAAATGCCCAGATATTGATGAAGTTTGTCAAATCTAGCAGAAGGATATTCTATTCAATTTAAGAAAACATTAAAATAACACACAACACAAGCACTACTTAAAACTAAATAAGATTAGCTATAATTTGTATTCAAATCTGACAAGTGGTGTCTCATTCAGCAAACCTTACAGAGGAATGATTAGTCCTCCCTTTGGAAGCAATCATTAGTCAGTTAACAAAAAAAATTATAAATTAGAAAAGTATGGTTTGGTTGAATTGAGAGCACACTAAGACTAAACATGGGCTGTTGGCGAATAGAAGAAGTGTGACTGATGGTTTCACTTGGAAATGCAAAGATTTATGTTTGCAAAATTGGCAGTTTTAGGGAGGGAAAAACGGTATGATCACACCAAAAAAACTAAAAGAATGCTTTTGAGTGATAACAATACTATATAAATCAAAGGATTTATTTTATAGTGCTGTACAAATCCATGTTTACCTATTTCAAGATAAGAGTCTAACAGACGTCAACAAAAATCAATGTTATAACACTTAATTATTATGCTCTATAATGGCTTAAAGCAAGCCAGAGTAATCTTCTGATACTTATAAAAAATGTAAAAGGGCATAAAGTATGAAAATATTAATAACACTCGTTTTATAAGTAAAATTTGTGACCACTTAAAATAACTTTTAACTATTATATGCAATATGTATATTACATAGCACATAATATGCAAGGACTATATTTTTCATATCAAACACATACCCAGCAGCTTGGGCAGCAGATACTGCTTGCTGCTCTGTACACTTATGATCTGCAGTATGCCGATGTTTCAAACAATAAGTTTTGCGGCACACATCACATGTAAGCTTTATGATCTGAAATCAGATAATATATTAGAATTGTAAATTTTAAAAAATAGAAAACTTTTACTTGGTTTAAATTAGTAATTTAAGCAAAAGAAAAGTTGTCCTATTCTAAAAAACGATTGAACTTTACATTTTATTTAGAATTAATACATTTTAAGTGGCTTATTTAAAAACCTATGTATACTGGTATATGGAGCAGCATAGCTTTCGATGCTCTTGAGCAATTAAATACAAACATCCCATACTATCCTACACACAATGTATATTTGAAAATGAACAATAAGAAAAACTATACATTTTGCTTTTATTATTATGACAAAATTCAAAATTTTGTCAGGCCATTGTCTTGGACTCTGTTAATGCAACAGACTTTTCAGATCGCAATACGACTATTAGACTCCAGCTACTTCCAAAAAACACATATGTATCATAAAGGGGTTGTTGAAATGTAAACTGCCTTTGGTTCAGGTCTTTTTTTTGTGGCCTATTTAGTTTGTGTTAGATGTCAGCCAAATTATTGTGAATCAAACCCCTTTGACTGTAATTCAAGCATACTACCCCCTTTTAAATGTGTTAAATCTCTACAAATGAAAATAAGTAAAGAGACGGTATCATAAGTAGATACCAATAACAAATTAAAACTAATATAATATATATATAATATATATATATATATATATATATATAGTATATATATATATATATATATATACACAGTGAAAACTCTACGACCGACCACTCTATTAAACGACCACCTCGACTTACGACCAATTTTTCAAAGCACCGATTTTCCCCCCTATGTGTTCAATGTTAAAAGCCACTCTGGGAGAGACCAGATCTCATTCCCCAAACGACCAGTTTTGAAATCCCATTTCATGAAAAATTATCTTTTTCCAACACGTATCAATTTTCCCCCCTTTCGTCCTTCGAATGACTTTCAACTATTGCTTCTTCACCTATTGACCTTGACATAAGGGGATTCACATCTGGGGACAGGTAGGGTGATCATATGGATGGACAGCGTCTTCTGATTGGCCATTTGTATTTTTGGCGGGAAGTTGGTGGGCGGTGCGGTTGGGGGATGGGGAGAGTACGGTAGCAGTCTACTTTAAGTTCAATTGCACTTCTTGTTAGAAAACTTTTAACATGGCAAAAAAAACGAATAATTTTAAGTTTGGAGCAACGGGTGGAAGTTATCAATTTGCATGAAAAAGGAAAATCTGAAAGAAAGTTAGCGGACATTTTTAGCTGTGGAAAAACACAAATAAATATCATTTTAAAGGAAAAAAATTCTATCCGTAAAGAATGGGAGGACTTTAAGTTCAGAGGAGTGAAGCGTTTAAGAACAGAGAAGTTCCCGGACATTAATGAAGCATTGTTGGAATGGTTTAAGATGGCCCGGACGAAGAATATCCCAATTAGCGGTGCCCTTATGCAAGAAAAGGCCCTAGAAATCGCAGATGCCCTTGGGATCAAGGATTTCCAGGCCAGCAATGGATGGTTGGAGAAGTTCCGGACAAGAAACAACATTGTCTTTCGCACATTGTGTGGGGAAGCGGCTGATGTCGACGATAGCGTGTGTGAGGATTGAGTAACGAGACTTCCTTTGCTCCTTGCCGGATACACTGACCGGGACATTTTTAACATGGACGAGACGGGACTATTTTTTCGTGCACTTCCAAATAAGAGCATGGTGCTCAGATCTGAAGATTCTAAAGGAGGTAAACAAGCCAAGGAGAGGATGACCATTGCATTTTGTGCTAGCGCAACTGGCGAGAAGTTGAAACCTTTGATGATATGGCGCTCAAAAAACCCAAGATGTTTCAAAGGAAAAAACATGAACAGACTAGGTATTCATTGGAAAGCAAATAAAAAATCGTGGATGACCTTTTCAATATTCGAGGAGTGGCTGATGGATTTCGACAAATAGATGAAGAGAGAAGGTAGGAACGTTCTGTTGATTTTAGATAACGCTACCTGCCACAAGCACGAAGCAACTTTAAAAAATGTGAAATTATTGTTTTTACCCCCGAACGTGACTTCAAAACTTCAGCCGTTAGACCATGGCGTGATAAAGTGGTTCAAGTTAGAATACAGGCGACAGGTTTTGAGGTGTATCATTGCAAGAATGGAAATTGCCATAGCGCTACAGATTTGGCAAAAATGATCACCATAGCTGATGCTGTAGAGTGGGCAAAACGGGCATGGAACGCAGTTAGTAAAGATTTGATCTTTAAATGTTTTGCCAGTTGCTCTCTCACAAACTCTGAACTGGAAAAGCAAATTCATCCTCAGAATGCCCTTGATAATCGTCCCCTTGAAGAGATTGAAGAACTCACCCAACTTGCCGGGATCGATTACGATCCCCAGTCTATGGAATGTGAAGAAAACTTGGAATGTTTCGATGATCTCAGCAACAATTGGGAAGAACGTGTGATGCAGGATGCTATTTCTGCACAAGGTAAGTGGACTTTTTAAGCATACTTTTAATTGTAGTGGTTAAAAACTTGGAAACAAATAGTAGACTTAAAATATGTAATGCTTTTCAGGCACTCAGAGTCGGAAGAGGACGCATTTGACC